>VDFB02281492.1:590721290-591303327 GCA_007258455.2 Sequoia sempervirens
CCTCCCCCCCCCCTCTCTCTCTCTCTCTCTCTCTCCCTTTCAAGTCTTTCTCACTCTCCCTCTATTTATTATATAATGATATAAACATGTGAGAGGGAGAAAGAGACTTCAAAGGGAGACTTTGTATTAAATATATTATTTAATATATTTAATATATATACAATATATCTAGAATATAAATAATATATATTATATATAAAATATACCATAATATATTTAATATATAATATATAGTATATATGAAATATATTATAGTATATTTATATATAATAAATGTATTATTGAGCAAATGGATATCCATTTCATTGAGGAGAAACCTTGCCTCATTTTCAAAGGGAGACTATGTATTAAATATATTATATAATATATATTATAAAGTATATGTGAAATATACTATTGTATATTCATATACAATAAATTTATTATATAATAAACATATATCCATTTATAATGGATATCCATTTTGTTGAGGACTTTTATAACCTGAAATCTGCCTCATTTTCATGAACCTTGCCTCATTTTCATGTTGTAGCAGTCGAGCAGCGACCTCCAACAACCTCTAGCAAGTTCTAGGTTTTTTTTTTTGCTAATTAATGATTAATTTATGTTTTTTTAATTCTTTGTAGTTTTATTGAATTTTTTCATTTCTATCTAAACTTACAAAAAAAATTGAAACCTTATTTAGTGGAAAGGAAAAAAAACAACAAACAAAAAAATTGATCATTCATTACTAGAAAAAAAAAATCATAAAATTTAACCTAATGTACTAAAAAAACATAAAATTGAACCTTGATTACCCCGTTTCTGCATTTTTGTAAGTTTTTTTACATTCTTATCTATTTTTCCTTCTTCTTTATCATTTATTCTCATGTTTCTTAAATTCTTGCTTTGTTTCTTATTTTTTAAGTTAGTATTTCTTTGCCTAACAATTTGTTTTTTGATTTTTTTAATTGTTTTGACTCTCCTTAGCTCTCAAAATAGAAAGGATCATTGTTGGAAGTGCTCTAAATTTCCAATACTTGGTGAATCTGGATCCATTTTTAGTATTGACCAGACAAAACTTGTCCCTACAACCATAGGGAAATGGGTGAAGTGAATGGGTAATAATTGATGCTTATGCAGGAGGCTATCATATTGTATCATATTGTATGATAGCCTCCCGTACATCCCATTGATTATCTCCCATTAAATTTTCCCATTTCCCTATGGGGGTAGGGACAATTTTTGTTTAACCATTACTAACTATGTATACAGATTCACTAAGTACTAGCAATTTGTAGCTTAACAATTCCACACTATAACAAGGTAAAATTTTAATGTATTTTTCAATGAAATATCACATCACTTTAACAATTATTTTTTTTCCATTTACATGCCTTAGACATAAATGATTTTTCCACATTTTTTCATTTGTATTCAGTTAAGTCATTTAGATTGAATGTTTTTAGGGTATTTTTAAACATGTATCTTACATTTTCAAATTACAAATTTAATGAAAGTTCACTTATATCTAAATCATGGATCCATGCCCTCCAGCTCCACCCACTCCAACTCCACCCACTCAACCTCGTAGCCCCCCACCTCCACCACTTGCATCTGATGGTGCTCACTTTCAAGAACAAATCGATGTGAATGTTAGAACCATTCAAGATCAAGTTAATACTATTCAAAATGAAGAATGTGTTCACCCATTATTGAGGCATTTTGCATCAAAAAAAAAAACTATTTTTGATGTGGTTAGGTCCATGGAAGTGGACTTAAATGACCATCCACGATGGCTAGAGAAAAGGAGACAGTCCCAATCTAAAGAGGAAAACAAAAAGAAATAAAGAGATGTGACTGATCTAATTTATTATCTATGACAATTTCTTACCAAATTCTTAACTTTACAATGATTAATTCAAAGCTTATAAAAATAAATTAACATAACATAAATGCTTAAATGAATGTAGCATATAATAATGATGATGAAATGAAAGATAGAGAGAAAAGAGATAGAAGAAAAAATGCAATTGATAATGGAGTTCACCAAATGGCTACATCTCTAGGTCCCTCTCTAATAGATTGATTGATCCAATTATGTCCAAAATTAGAATTACAATTTCTCTACAAGACCATTCCCTTCTAGCACGACATAATTTTCCTCTATTTCATGGAAATGGCTTCAACGTCTCCTGAACTTTCTCTCCTTCTCATCACCTGGAATGCCTTTCAAAGAACCTACACCCCTTTTTTATACATAAAATATGCCTTAATTAGGCTCAACCACCAAAAGAATAAGATAACCCCCCTTTTACAAGAATAAGACTTGTCCAATAACCCCTTTTAACTTCTTATGATTTTGGGTTTTGACTTATTAGGGTTAGTTTTACTATATAGGCCTATTTTGTTATTACTCGACCTTTACACAATGTATAAAAGAAACTAAATTGACTCCCTTATATTAGATGAAGTGATTAGTGGTGCAATGACTGTTAAGCATTTTAGGTGGACGATGGTCAGTGGTCGATGGTTCGACCCCCATCTTCCACATTATATATGGCAACTGTTGGAATGTTTCATAACAAAACCAACTACCAACTATTTATGGTAAGCATGCATTGTATGGCACAATAGAAAATGCCTTGGTTGATATGCAGTCGGTGAGGGGTTCAAGCCCCTTGGAAAATTTTGCAAACCAAAATTGTCACCTGATTACAGATGGAGGACGTGCCACATGGCACATTGAAAAGGTACCATGTGGCACGATATGATTCACCAAACATGCTAACAAAGACTGTACAATTTGCCAATTATACACTAACTCAGCTTGCCACATCGACTGTACAAAATTCCATGTCAGCTACCTAGTTAGCCTACCACATCACCTGCCATACTGTTGATGTCATCATATGGAAATCACATGTCATGCACCAATTGGTCCATGTCTTGTCTGTATGATATGGTCTACCACATCAACATGTTGATTTCATTAGTCGTACGACTAGGTCAAGTTGTTTACCACCAACTTTGGCTTGTGATATCTTCTACATACAGGCTTGGATTTTGACAAAATGAGCGACATTGGGATCATATCAACAAGCTCTTTGATTTCACACTGACTTCGACTAATTCAAAGCTTATCAATTTTTTTTCCTTTTTGACAAGCCTTAGGAACCTTTTTGACCGAACTTTGATTGGCCATAACTTGGGCGTACGAGTTCGTTTTGACCCCATTCATGTTGTGTTGGATTCATTTTTTTGAGCTCTTCATGATGACGCTAAATTTTGGAGCATAGGAGACACTTCAATTTTAGTGTAAAAGTATCCCCCAGATTAGTCCTCCCCACTAGAGAGCTTTTGGACCTCTGAAAGCTTGATTACTTAGAAAGTAGGTGAGGGTAAAGTTCTCTCACCTTACCAATATCCATCCATTTTTCCTTACTTGGATTCATCCCCTTCAGTCTCACTCTAAGGTATTCAACTGCTCCTCTTCGTGAAGTCCTAACATTCCTATCAAGAATGACATCCTCTAGAAACTCTGACATGTATTATGGGGAAAGATCATCAACTGATGGAACCTAAATGTTTGTGTCTTCATTTAGTATCATTGGAGGCTCATACAACTTTAGATTCTCAATATTGACATTCAAATAGATATGCATGTATGGAGGAATATTAAGGCGAAAGGCATTGGTACCGACCTTTTCAAGGATCTCAAAAGGACCAGACCTAATCAACTTAAGCTTCCTTCTTTCACCTTGCATTCTTTCCTTGCTGATATGTAACCAAAATCTGTCTCCAACCGAGAAATTTTGATTGTTGCGATGCTTATAATGGTGAGCCTTGTATTTTACTTAGCTCTTCTCCAACAGTGCTTCCATTACCTAATGAATTGCTTGGGCTTTCTGGATGATCTTAAAAGCCTCCTCCACATCATGGCATCCATCTTCATTATCATATTTAACAAAAGAAAAATCCATCAGTGTTTTAGCTAGATAACCAAAACAAGTCTCAAAAGGAGATCCTTTTGTAGAAGAGTATTGCATGGTTGTAGGCATGCTGCACATAATGAAGACTCTCATCCCACAACTTAGGATGCTTACTATGGTAACCTTTGAGAAAATGCTCAACTGCCCTATTTACTACCTCTATTTGTCTATCAGTCTATGGATGGAAGGTTGTACTCTTCTTCAATTTGGTGTCCATGAGTCCCCACAAAGCTAACCAAAATTCCCCCAAGAATTAAGAATCTTGATCTAATATAATAGAATTAGGTAACCAAAAATGAACCCATACAAATTGAAAGTACATATGAGTTGTCAGTTCAATAGTGACATGTTTCTTACAAGGCATCAAAATACACATTTTTTTATATCGATTAACTACTACATACAAATAATCATGTCCCTTCCTAGACATAGGTAAACCCCCGACGAAATACATAGACACACTTTCTCATGGACGGGATGGTATAGGTAGATGTGTGTACAACCCCAATTTTTTGTTACTAGGTTTACTTATTGCACACATGACACAACCTCAAATATATTTAGATACAGTTTCTTGCATACAACTTCAACAGTTGAGTGATCATTTTGATTACCACAAAGTGTCTTGAAATCAATGAGGTGTGTGCTTGTTCATCTTTTGGAATGCAAAATTTTCCCAAGTGATACAACAGTTTATCTTGCACATAGTAATCTTTCTCTTCTACATGTTTTCCTATAATTAGAGTTGAATAGATTTCCTTAAAGTCTTCATGGTTAGCATATTGTTCCTGAAAAAAATTCATGTACCATGGAACTACCTTTAAGGGTAATCAAATCATTCATAATAGGAGGCCTAGTGAGCATATCTACTACTTTGTTATGGGAACCTTTCTTATACTTAATTACCAAATGAAATTGTTGTAGAAAAACCATCCACGAAAAATTCCTACTTTGTTGCAATTTAGATTGTGAGTGCAAATACTGAAGTGGTTGGTGATCAGTGTGGATTATAGTTTCTTTCCCCATTAAGTAGTGTTTCCATTTTTTAACACTCTAAACTAATGGATAAAGTTCCTTCTCATAATTGGGATAGTTACTTACTGCTCCTAAAATGGTTTTAGAGTGGTAGTAGATTGGTTTACCTCCTTGCATGAGTACTACTCCCATGGAAAATCCGCTCTCATTTGTCTCAATCTCAAATGGCTAATGTAGATCTGGGAAAGCCAAAACTAGTGTGGTACTCAACTTTTCCTTCAAAGTGTTGAAACCCTTTTGGTATGGACCTCCCCATTGAAAATTTTCCTTCATACTTGTTAATGTGTGCAATGGAGATGCAATATAAGAGAATTTTGCAATGAACTTCCTCCAATATTGAATTGCACCTAAGAAACTTCTGACTTCTATGACAGTACTTGGATTAGGCTAGTTTACAATAGCTTTGACCTTCATAGGGTCTACTTTCAATTGAACACCCCCTATGAAATAGCCTAAGTACACTAAGGATGTCTAAACAAATTCATATTTAGACATCTTTACATAGATTCTTTATTTTCTCAATACATCAAATAATTTCTTTACATGACTTACATGATATTCCCAAGTTTGACTGCATAGAATATCATCTAGATAGACTATGATAAAATCATCAATGAAAGGATGAAAGACATCATTCATGACTCTCATAAAGGTAGCTGGTGCATTATAAAGCCCAAAGGGCATGACCATCCACTCAAACGGTCCCTGTTTTTTCTTAAATACAGTTTTCCAAATGTCATCTTCTACAATTCATATCTGATGATATCCACTACACAATTCTAACTTAGTGAAACAAACTACATGTTTCAACTGATCAAGTAAATCATCTATTCTATGAAGAGGATACTTGTTCTTTACCATTATCTTGTTCAGGGCTTTGTAGTCAATGCACATTCTCCAAGTCCCATCTTTCTTTGGAACCAACACAATTGGATAACCACAAGAAGATGTGCTAGGAAAAATGACTCCTTTCTCAACCAACTCCTAAAATTGTTTTTTTATTTCCTCATTCAACATAACTAATAAATGGTACATGTCAATTTTAGGAAGTGGCACATCTTGCTCTAACTGGATTTCATGTTATATCTCTATCTTGGGTGGTAATCCCTTTGGTTCTTGAAAAATTTCATCATAGGTAGATACAATTTTGACCAATTTAGCTTTATCTTTTGGATTACACCCCTTGAATGCCTCAGATTTATCATCTTTTTTTTCATTTACAAGAATTAATACAAAGTTCTTTCTAGAATTGACCAATCTTTTCATTTGACTAGCATTAACTAGTGCAAGATTAGTCTTAACCTTGTTTACACATACAATGTATTCTATCCCATCCTTAAAAAGATGATACTTATTCTCCCCCCTATAAAAGATTGATTTTCTATCATACAGATAAGGACTCCCTAACACAAGCCCACAAATATCCAAAGGAACTACATCTACCTCTACCTCATCAACAAAGTTTGTAGTGACAGAAAATCTCAATTTACATTGTTTCATTACCTAAAATTGAGCATCATTGCAAACCCATCCAAGTGGATATGGATTTGGATGAGGTGTTGTATCCAGATTGAGTTTCTTTATGACCTCTTCAGATATAAAGTTGACTTGAGAACCCGTATCAAATAGTGTATCAACCTTAGTATGTTTTGTTAGAACCAAATGTGAAATAATTCATTTCTTTGCTTGTCAACCTTAGGAGATGATTCTTTACTTGTACTTGCACTTTCATTTGGGGTATGTGCAGGATCATCATGGAAAAAATAGGCCCTTAAGTGGCAAAAAATTCAAAAAAATTAGAGTTAGGAAAATTGACGTAAAAATTTGAATAAGTTATCTATGTTATTTCAAAAATATGTAAAAATAGAATCTATAGAAAATTGAATTTAGTTTCTAAACTACTAGGTTTGTTTTAAAAAAATCTATTTGGTGAAAATTTGAAATTTCATTGCAATGGTACTTAAATTTTAGGGAAAAAATAAGAAGTAGGTGTCTATCTGACCACCCTAACCATAATAAAAATGATAATATTTTTTTATAAGATTTTAGATATAAGTAGAGGACTCATGTCCCGACGTGATGCATTTTTTTGTTATTTTTTCCAAGTGAATAATTAATTATGAATTTGTTATTACAAATTTTTTAAAAATATAAAAATTCATATGTCTGACCACCTTAACTTGTTCAAAACTTCATGAAATTAAATTTTTCTTTTTTTAATCCTATAGTATGCGAAGCATGGAATGTGATGTATGTTTTGGATTCAAAAAATGTGATACCATTTGAAAGCTATAGATGTTTTTCAATCATCCTATCAATCAAGAGTTTTATCGTAATTTGAATAGAAAATGAATAATAATTACTTATTAAATTCAAATTAAATCATAATTTATATCGGTGGAAAGCTGAGAATCTCATTTAAAAACCCTTTTCATTTCATCAATTTTGGGTTAAAAACTAGTCATCAGCCACATACCCATTATATTGCCACTTTTTGGCCATCATGATCCTACACATACCCTTGGAAAAAATTGTATTAGAAGAAACAAATATACCTTTCCCTTTACCTTGGATCCTGGTAGCAACAATCTTTGTCTCATCCCCAAAGTTAGATCCAAGATCTTGTTGAATCACTACAACAGTCTTTTGCTTGCCTTTATTAAATTCATATCTTTTTGGCCTTAACTCTGGATGCAACTTCTAGCACTTCAAATCATCATGCCCCTCTTTCTTGCAACGGGAGCATGTGGGATTATCACCCTCTTTCCTAACTATAGCTATCTTCTTCCCTCTACCCTTGTCTTTTTCTTTACCCTTAGGCTTACCATGAAAATTAGATGGTTTCTTTGAGAAGTTATCATTGAAAGTGTTCATACAACTTGACTCTAAATGAGTAGCTTGGAGAGATACTTCCTCCAAATTATTAGGAATCAACATTAGAATAGTATTTCTTAGGTATGAATGCAAACCACCTATGTACTTAAGTAGTGTATCCTGAGTATACAAGGGAACATTAAAAAAATAGCCCGTTTCCTAAACTCATGGGTGTAATCTTGGACAAACTTCCCCTTACCTTGCATAAAGGTCTGCCAATTCATGGTTAATTGTTGCATATAACCTAAAGGGTAGAACTATATTTTAAGGGCAGCAACAAATTCTATCCAAGTCATACTGACATTACCATGGCGAGAAATTTCTTCCCAAGTCTTACTCTCCCACCAGGTGAGAGTTGTACCTCCCAACTAGAGAGTGGCTAACTGGATCCTAGAAGCATCTTCTACTAGGCCTTGAATCCTATAGTACACTTCTACCTGCTGGACCCAATCATCTAACTTTTTAACCTTTAACTCCCCACAGTACTTAGGTAATTCAAATTTTACATCCAATTTAATTACAGGCTTATAATTTCTCTTAAAAGGATTAATAGGAGTAGAAGAAGGAGAAGATGGAGGGGATTTTGGAGGTTCTTCACCATCTCTGGATTGCTTCTTCTTGTCATTGTGATCTCTAGGATCTTCCTAGTTTGAAGAATCTCCTTTTTTGTGCTTCTTCTTGTCCACATAAAGCTCTTCGACCATAGCCTTCATGTCAAGAAAGGCTCATTGTAAATCATTTTCATCAAGCTTTGAACTTTGTCCACCTCCTGTTTCTTCCATCTGTGATGGTGGATCAAATCTTTGTCTTTTGATCTCAGGATTATATTCTTCAAGCTTTCCTTCACCTTGCCGAATCTTAGATTTCATTAGCATTCACTTCTGCAATACTAGTCTCACAAAGCTTTGATACCAAGCTTGATTTGATTTAGGATTTATGACAATTTCTTATAGAATTCTTAACTTTACAATGATAGAAGACATAACATAATTGATAATGGAGTTCACCAAATGGCTACGTCTCCAAGTCCCTCTCCAACAGAGTGACCAATCCAATTATGCTCCAAAATCATAATTACAATTTTTTTACAAGAACATTCCCTTCTAGGACAATGACGTAATGTTCCTCTATTGCACATAAATGGCTTTAACATCTCCCAAAAATCCTCTCCTTCTCATCACCTATAATTCCTTTCAAAGAACCTACACCCCTCTCTTATACATAAAATATGCTTTAATAAGGCTTAACCATCAAAACAATAAGATAACCTCCATTTTACAAGAATAATACTCATCCTATAACCCCTTTTAACTTCTTATGATTTTGGGTTTTGATGCAGGAGCATCCAATGGTCTAAGGGCAATCTTGCATCACCCAAAAATAGTTAAATTTCAAGTTTCTTAGTTTTTAGATGTTTTTACATTTTTGGATACCCTTTTCATCATAACGAAATTCTCAATTTATGATTTTTATTTTCTATTCCTAGGTTGAAATATATTGTAGTTTTAGTTTCCTAGATTTGCACCTGAAAATCTTTTGAGTTAGATTTGAGGCAATTAGATTTCTTAGAATGGCCCTAAAACTTGCTGAAATTAGCATAGCATACTTTGAGAGCGTTATTGACTTTGATACCTTTCCAATGGTTCAAACGGTTCGTGAATCAGAGTCCCGGATCAAAAGTTATGGCCCCGGAAAGTTGGCGCACTTTCTAGAAGATACAATTGCAAATATTCTTTTGAAATTTGAACTTCAAGTTATAATTTTCAGTGCCAAACCACCTAAACTCAAATTTGAATGTTGTTTTGGCTCCAAAATAAAGAGGAGCTCTATTTGTGGGCGGGTTTCTAATTTTTGGGTAGCTTTTTGGGGACAAGCTCGCATATTGCGAAAGGGTTATTCTGTAGCTTTTTGTAACTTGCATGTGTTGTAGAACTTGGGGATTTCAGATCCTTTGCATGTAAGAAGCTCCATTTTTTGAATAATAAAATTATTCTCTTATTTGTGGGTTATTTTCTAAGTCTCGGGCTGCGCCCTCATCAAGTGGTATCAGAGCGAGGTTTTCTTGAGCGTGTGGATAGATCACCAATCGTGAGGCAGTTTGCACTAGGACCATGGTTTTGAGTCGAGGTCAAGAAAGATGCCTCTAAGAGTAATTCCTGGTAGGCATGGTGGTGCCAAAGGTGGTCGAGGCAGCATAAATGCTGGTGGAAGAGATGCACTGGCAACCCTCCAGAGATAGATTGATGTGTTATAAGAGCAGTTGAGAAGAGGGTTAAACCTGAGGGAGGAAAGTGAGGATGAAGGAGAGGAAGAAGGTTCAAATGTAGAAGAGGAAGAAGAAGTAATTGATCAAGACCAAATGCAGCTAATAAGGGCCATTTCAAAGATCGGGAAAAGACCCAAAGTAGAAGTCCCCAGTTATTCCGGAAGAGTTGATCGACTGGATCAACGAGCTAGAAGAATATTTTGAGTATGAGGAAACAGAGGACCTAGATTGGGTTAAGTTTGTGAAAATGAAGCTGAAGGGCCATGCAAGTATTTGGTGGAAAGAGGTCCAGTTGGAAAGAAATCAAAGAGGAAAAGGAAAAATCACCAGATGGGATCGCATGGTAGAGAAACTAAAGAACTAGTTCATACCAGTGGACTACGAGTTAGATTTGTTGAAGAAATTGCAAGGGTTGAAGCAAGGAAGTAGATGTATGAAAGAATATACTGAAGATTTTCACAAGATAATCATCAGAACGGGTCACACAGAGGCTAATAAGGAGAAGGTAGCCTGACATCTTAATGGGTTACAACCGAGCATTCAGGAGGAGTTAAGCCTAGTCAGAATGACCACCATTGAGGATGCATATCAGTTTGCTCTGAAGGTGGAAGAGAAGCTGGAAAAAAGATTTGATGGCAAGCAAAAAAGCTGAGGAGGTCAAAGTGGAAGGGGCAGTGGAAGACCTTAAAGAAGCTGAAATGATGAAAAGAAAAGTGAAGATGTGGGTACCAGCCAAAACCAAAGGAATGACAACTTCTACTGGCCTCGTGATCAAAATAGTGGTGATCAAAGAGGTAGAGGACGAGGAAGATATGGACAAGGATCTAGAAGAGGTGGTTTCAGAGGAACGTGTTTCCAGTGTGGTGAAGAAGGGCATTGAGCCTATGAATTTCCACAACACCAAGGAAGGGTAGACAAAAGGCCAGAAGGTTATGGAAGAGTTGCGCATGCAAATGAGGAGGCCCAATCTAAACATTCAGATGATGCTGAAAGGAGAGAAGCCCTAGTGATTAGGAGAACCTTGGTGACTGAGGAAAAGGAACCAGAACAGAGGAAGAATCTATTTCGCACAAGGTGCAAGTGTGAAGGAAAATTTTGTGATGTCATTATTGATGGTGGGATCATCGATAATCTGGTGTTAGAGAGATGGTCACAAAATTGAAGCTTGAAGAGGGAAAGGCACCCGCATCCATATCGGATTGCCTAGTTGCAGAAAGACCACAAAGTTTTGGTCAATGAGCAGTGCCTAGTAAAGTTCAAGATCGGGAGCTACCATGATGAGGTACTCTGTGATATCATTCCCATGCATGCATGTCACATGTTGTTGGGGAGGCCGTGGCAGTTTGATAGGTGAGCTATACATGATGGCCATGCAAACACTTATTCCTTGACAAAGGATGGGGTTCGTCACAAGTTGAAACCCCTGAAGGAGACCGAAGAAAAGTATGCAGTAGTGCTAGAATTTGTTATGTAGATGGAAGAAATTTTTTAGAAGGTATGAAGCATGAGTGTGTGTGTTATGCATTGATTCCTAGAGTGAGTAAGGAGGATAGTGAGAATGTTCCAGAAGAAGTTTCTGGGATTTTGGATGAGTTTCAGGATATTGTTTCTGATAATGTACCTGAGAGTTTACCACTAATAAGGAAGATTAGTCATCAATTTGACTTGATTCCTGGAGCCAGTTTTCCAAATAAGGCAGCTCATAGAATGACTCCAGTAGAAAATGAGGAATTGAATAGACAAGTTCAAAAGTTGTTGAGAAAGGGTTTGATATGGGAGAGTTTGAGTCCATGTGTAGTACCTGCAGTACTAGCACCAAAGAAGAATAGGGAGTGGAGGATGTGTACAGAT
Source organism: Sequoia sempervirens (assembly GCA_007258455.2). NCBI lineage: Eukaryota > Viridiplantae > Streptophyta > Pinopsida > Cupressales > Cupressaceae > Sequoia > Sequoia sempervirens. Next base: position 590,733,288 of record VDFB02281492.1, read on the forward strand.
TCCTGAGCCATAAAAAAGATAAAAATTAAGTACAGATTTCCCCAGCTAAGGATGGATGACCTGATGGACTATTTGAGTGGAGCTTAGTACTTCACAAAGATTGATCTGAAGAGTAGATATCACCAGATCCGGATTTGAGAGGGAGATGAATGGAAGACTACCTTTAAGACCAAAGAGGGCCTGTACAAGTGGTTAGTCATGCCTTTTAGGCTAACCAATGCACCAAGCACATTCATGTGGCTCATGAATGAGGTACTAAAAGAATTTTTGGGAAGTTTTGTTATTGTGTATTTGATGATATTTTGATTTTCATTAAGATGTTGAATGAGCATCTGATGCATATTTAGTGAGCCTTTGTGAAGTTAAGAGAAGAGAAACTATTGATTAATCTAAGGAAGTGCAGTTTTGTGAAGAGGGAGCTAGTGTACTTGGGGTTTGTTGTCTCAACATAAGGTCTCAAGATGGACCCAGAGAAGGTGAAGGCTATTCTGGAATGGCCTACCCCAAGAAATGCTACCGAGGTGAGATCTTTCCATGGTTTGGCTAGTTTTTATAGAAAGTTCATTAGAAACTTTAGGAGTATTTGTGGACCCTTGATTGAAACAATGAGAGGGGATAGAAAAGAAATCAAGTGGAGCACTAGAGCAGAAAAAAGTTTTGAACTGTTGAAGCAGAAGGTGACAGAGCAACCTGTTCTAGCCCTCCTAGATTTCAACAAGGTGTTTTAAGTGGATTGTGATGTCAATGTTGTGCCATTGGAGCAGTGTTGAGCCAAGAAGGTAAGCCCATTGCCTATTTCAGTGAAAAGTTAAATGATGCCAAGAGAAAGTATTATGTATATGATAAGGAATTTTATGCAATAGTTCAAGCATTAAAGAAATAGAGACATTATTTGTTTCCGAAGGGATTTGTTCTATATACAAATCATCAGGCCTTGCAGTACCTAAATAGTCAGGGAAAATTAAATTAGAGGCATATGAAATGGGTAGAGTTTTTGCAGAGTTATACCTTTGTTTTGAAACATAGGAGTAGGAAGTCAAATAGGGTTGCAAATGCCTTAAGTAGGAGGCATACATTGACAACAAAGATGCAAATTGAAGTGGTTGGGTTCAATGAACTCAATGAACTATATACAGAAGATCCTGATTTTGTAGAGGCTTAGAAAACTTGTAAGGAACCTATTATAGTGGAGAGGACAAGGAGGCTGGATTTCATAATTTAGGATGGCATGTTATTTAAGGGAAGTCAATTGTGTATCCTGAGGAGTTCCATGAGGGAGAACCTGATAAAGGAGAAGCATAGTGGAGGAATGGCAAGACATTTCGGTCGAGATAAGACCATTGCCATTATTAGTGAGCATTATTATTGGCCTCAGTTGTCACAGGATGTGAAGAATTTTGTACAAAGCTACAGGGTATGTCAGATGGCTAAAGGAGTGAGCCAGTATACAGGCTTATATCAGCGCTTACCTGTATCAGTGAGGCCATGGGAGGATATAAGTATGGACTTTGTTCTTGGTTTGCCAAGGAAACAATAAGAGAATGATTCAGTCTTTGTGGTGGTTGATAGGTTTTCGAAGATGGCACATTTCATTCCATGTCAGAAGACCCATGATGTAGTCCACATTGCTGAATTGTTCTTCAAAGAGGTGGTGAGGCTACATGGTCTGCCAAAGAGTATTGTTTCAGATCGTGACACCAAATTTGTGGGGTACTTTTGGAGGACCTTGTGGAAGAACCTGAAGACAGAGCTGAAGTTCAATTCTACACACCATCCACAAACAAATGGGTAGACAAAGGTTGTTAACAGGAGTCTGGGTAACCTACTGAGATGTTTGGTAGGAGATAAACCCAAGGGATGGGACTTAATCTTACCCCAAACATAATTTTCTTACAACAATTTTGTCAATAGAAGCAATGGTAGATCATCGTTCTAGATTGTGTATGGAGGTAACCCCAGAACAACTCAAAAATTGAGGAAGATGGACCAAGAGAAGAAATAAGTGCTGAACTTGAATATTTTGTAGAGCACATCAAGAATATTCATGAGAAGGTATGAGAACACATTAATAAGATGAATATGCAATATAAGGTTAAGGTAGATCAGAAAAGGAGAAATAAGGAGTTTCAGTTTGGTGATGAAGTAATGGTCCACTTGAGGAAAGAAAGGTTTCCCGTGGGAACCCCTAACAAATTGAAGATGAAGAAATTTGGTCCCTGTAAGATTTTGAAGAAGCATGATTCAGGGAATGCATATGAGGTAGAGTTGCCTAATGGAATCAACATTTCCCCTGTGTTCAACATTTCAGATTTGATAGAGTATCATGAAGGTGGAATGGAGGAAGCACCAGCAATAGGGCAGTATGGTATTCCAGCACCTACTTTAGAAAGGGAGCAGATTGAAACAATCTTGGATAATCAAGTGGGAAGGAGTACCAAAAATAGGCAGTATGAAGAATATCTGGTGAAATGGAGAGGAGGGCCTGTGGAAGATTCATCCCAGCTATGTAAGACATCGATTGACCGGTTCAGTTTTTCTCTACCATCTGAGACGTGATGGGGTCACTTCTCAAATTACCCTGGGTGTCTGATGCAGGAGCATCCAGAGGTGTAGGGGCAATCTTGCATTACCCAAAAATAGTTAAATTTCAAGTTTCTCAATTTTTAGATGTTTTTACATTTTTGGATACCCTTTTCATCATAATGAAATTCCCAATTTATGGTTTTTATTTTCTATTCCTGGGTTGAAAGATATTGCAATTTTAGTTTCCTAGATTTGCACCTGAAAAATCTTTCGAGTTAGATTTGAGGCACTTAGAGTTCCTGGAACAGCCCTGAAAATAGCTAAAATTGGCATAGTGGATTTCAAGCACGTTATTGACTTCGAGACCTTTCCAACGGTTCAAACGGTTTGCAAATCAGAGTCTCAGATAAAAAATTATGGCCCCGGGAAGTTGGCACACTTTCTAGAAGATACAATTGCAAATGTTCTTTTGAAATTTGAACTTCAAGTTGTAATTTTCGGCACCAAACTGCCTAAACTCAAATTTGAATGTTGTTTTGGCTCCAAACTAAAATGAGCTCTATTTATGGGTGGGTTTCTAATTTTGGGTAGCTTTTTGGGGACAAGCTTCATATTGCGAAAGGGTTATTCTGTAGCTTTCTGTAACTTGCATGTGTTGTAGAACTTGGGGATTTGAGATCCTCTGCATGTAAGAAGCTCTATTTTCTGAATAATAAAATTATTCTCTTGTTTTTGGGTTATTTTCTAAGTCTCGGGCTATGTCCTCATCAGGTTTTGACTTATTAGGGGTAGTTTTACTATATAGGCCTATTTTGTTATTATTCAACCTTTACACAATATATAAAAGAAACCAACTTCCTTATATGGCATGAAGCGATTGGTGGTGCAATCACTGGTAAGCAATTTAGGTAGCTAGTGGTAAGTGGTTTGACCCCCACCGGCTACATTATATATGGCAACCGGTGGACTGTTTCATAGAAAAAACAACTGTCAGCTATTTAAGGTAAGCACACATTGTATGGTGCAATGGAAAATGTGTTGGTTGATACATGGCTAGTCAAGGGTTCGAGCCCCTAAAAAACTTTGCAAACTGAAATAGTCACCCAATTGCGGATGAAGGAGGTGCCATGTGACACATCGGGAAGGTACCACATGGCATGATATGATTTTCAAAACATGCTAACAAAGACTGTACGATCTGCCAACTAGACACTAACTCAACCTGCCACGTCGATTGTACAAAATGCCATGTCACCTACCCAATTAGCCAGCCACACCACCTATCATACTATTGATGTAATTTTATGGATGTCATGTGTCATGCATCGATTGGTCCATGTTATGTCCGTACAATATGGTCTACCACATCAACATGCTGAAATTATTAGTCGTACGACTAGGTCAACCTATTTACCGCCAACTTTGACCTGTGATATCTTTTGCGTACGAGCTTAGATTTTGATGAAACAAGTGATATTAATGAGCTCTTCAATTTGATGTTGACTCTGACCAATTTAGAGTTGATCATTTTTTTCCTTTATAACTAGTCTCTGGTACCTGTTTGACCAAAATTTAACTGGCCATGACTTGGGTGTATGAGCTCGTTTTGACCCCATTCAAGTTGTGTTGGATTCATATTTCTAAGCCCTACATGATGACACTAAATTCTGGAGCATATGAGACACTTCAATTGTCAGCTTGAAAAATTATCCCCCGAATCAGCAACTAAGAGCTGCAAAATTTTATTAAGAAAATGATCTTGTTTTTATTAAAAATTTGATCTTTTATGGATATTTTATATAAAAAAATGGGATGGATATTTTATAAAGAATTTGGTTGGATGGATATTTTTTCGTGTTGAATTTATGAATATAATAGTATAATGACGAGACAAAAATTTAGTAATAAATATTAAATAGTCTATTAATTTAGTGTTTATTCATGCATCATGGTTGACTGATATCTTATTTTTTGACCATAATTATTGTATATATTTCACATGAACAATATAATGAACATGTATATTGATGCCTTCTAAGGATTTTGTTTGAAATTTGCGTCAAACCCCTTTGGTGTACATAATGTTCTTGTTTATGTATCATGATTGAAAGATAATGATTCTTATTCATGATGATTTTATACCTTTTATATGAATGATCTAATGACATGTTATTAAGCTTGACTTTTTTAACAGTATGATAGTTGAATTGAGTTGTAATGGATTTGTTTGATGGTTGTATCACTTCTTACTCTAGAGGGTCCCAACACAGGAAAACACTCTTCTGCTCATCTCTCTCTCTCTCTCTCTCCCTCACTCCCTCCCTCCCTCTCTCTAACTCTCTATCTATCTCTCCCTCTCACTCTCAGGTCCCTCCCCCCTCTCTCTCAAGACTCTTAGAGCTTCCTCTCTCCATCCCTCTCTCCTTGTCAAGTCTCTCTCTCCCTAGATCAAGTCTCTCTCTCTCCCTCCCTCATAGATCTCTTTCCATCTCAAGTCTCTCTCTCTCAAGTCTTTCTCTCTCACTCTCTCCCTCTCTCTCTCCCTCCCTCCCTCTCTCCTACTCAACTATATATCTCTCTCTATCTCCTTCCCTCTCTCTCTCTCATCTCTCTCTCCCATCCCTCTTAGGTCTCTCACTTCCTCTTATGTCTTTATCTCTCCCTCACATTGAAGTTTCTCCCACTCCCTCTCTTTCTCTTGTGAATTGGATGCACATCAATAAATAAATAATATATACTATGTATTAAATATATTATATAATACATATAATTAATATCACATAATATTAATATAATATTTCATTTTTCATATATATACTATATACTATATATAATATATAATATACTATATATAATAGATATTATATAATACATAATGGGTATGTGCAGGATCATGCTGGGCCAAAAAGTGGTGATATGTGGCTGACAACTTTGTTTACCCAAAATTGATGAAATGAAAAGGGTTTTTAAAGGAGATTCTCAATTTTCCACCAATATAAATTATGCTTTACTTCAAATTTAATAACTAATTATTATTTATTTTCTATTTGAATTACAACTAAAGTTCTAATTGATAGGCTGATTGAAAAACATCTATAGCTTTCAAATGGTATCACATTTTTTGAATCTGAAACATGCGTCACATTCTCTAATTCACATTCTATAAGATTAAAAAAAAAAATCATGAATTTTTTCCCAAGTTAAGGTGGTGAGACATATGAGTTTTATATTTTTTAAAAGATGTAATAAAAAAATCATAATTAATTATTTACCTCAAAAAATATTACAAAACAATATGAATCGCATTGACAAATGAGTCCTCTACTTATATCTAAAATATTATAAGAAAATATTATTATTTTATTGTGGTTAGGGTGGTTGAACAGACACCTACTTCTTATTTTTCCCTAAAATTTAAGTACTACTACATTGAAATTTCAAATTTTCACCAAATAGATTTTTAAAAAAAAAAAAAAAACCTAGAAGTTTAGAAACACCATTCAATTTGCTACAAATTCTATTATTACAAATTTTTGAAATAATATAGATAACTTATTCAAAATTTTATTTCAAGTTGCATACCTCTGATTTTTTTTTATTTTTTTGCCACTTAAGGGCCTATTTTTCCATGATGATCTTGTACATACCCTAATATTATATATTATAAATATATGTATTATAAATACATAATACATAATACATATTATATAATATTATGTATTATAAATAATGCAAGTAACAAATATTCATTTAATATCTGATATTTGTTTACTAATGGATATCTGTTTTGGAAAACAAAATGAATATCCATTATAAACAGATATCTGTTTTAGTTTGGTATTACCAAACCAAAATGGATATTGGCTCAGGATTCAGTTCGAGATTTCCTAACCTAGAAAGTCAACCCAAAATACATGTTTTGAAAATTTTTGCTTAGTTTTCTGAAGTTCACCCTTGTGGCCGACTGCTTTTTTTTAATCCAAAATTCATCAAACAAAAAGGGTTTATAAATTTTTTTATCAAATTTCCACCAATATAACTTTTGCCTTATTTTGAATTTAATAAATAATTATTATTGATTTCCTACCTACATTACGTCTAAAGTCCTAATTGATAGACTAATTGAAAAACTTCTATAACTTTCAAACTAATTAACATTTTTTGAATCTACAAGATGCACCACATTCTATGCTTCACATACTATAGGATTAAAAAAATTGAATTTCATAAATTTTTTACTAAGTTATGGTGGTCAGACACAGAAGTTTTAATAATTTTGAAAAGTTCTAATAAAAAAATCATAATTAATTATTTACATAGAAAAAAATTAGAAAAAAACTTTGACACATCTAGACATGTGTCCTCTACTTATATTGAAAAATTAAAAAAAAAATATTATTTTTTTCTTGTACTTAGGGGGGTTAGACATACACCTGCTTCTTATCTTTTTCCTAAAAATTTAGTACCACTACATTGAAATTTCAAATTTTCTAAAAAAAAAGGTACTTTTTTCCAAAAAAGAATTAGTAGCCTAGAAATTATATTCAATTTTCTACAACTTTTGTTCTTACATATTTTTCAAATTATGTTAATAACCTATTCAAATTTTTATGTCAAGCTGCCTAACTTTGATTTTTTGAATTTTCATCGCCACTTAAAGGCATAGTTTGGACCCCCATGATCCTGCATTGACCCATACCTAATGAAATAGTGTCAATACTATGAGTGAAAGAGCTATACAACCCAAGATCCGTGACAATTGTACTATTGCTGGATGACATGAGTCTCAAACTTCATCTCACTATAGTATTAGCAATAGGACACCAAGTAGAAATGCTCATGCAAGGGATACTAAATGTAAGATGGATGAAAATTTTCAATCTAAGCTAAATATAATGAAATGAATATATAAAAAAAAAATTAAACTGAAACAAAAAGTTATCAGTTGACAACAAACATGAGAATAAAAATAGAGTTTTAAATAATGTAGTGTAGAATCTGCACTGGGACTAAATTACCCAGAGGGATGTATGAGTCCCAGTGGAGGTTTTCTTTGAAATTTTTTAGAAAATTTCAAGTTATTTTTATGCTTCTTAGTTTGTATGATGTGTAACCTAAGTGAAAATGCAGTTTTCAGATGATTTTCAATGATTTGAGATGCAAAAATGTAGCCTATATGCACTTTCACTAATGCAAAATTGGAAACCCTTGAATGCCAACTAACTAATGCAAACCCTAATGCAATGTTAATGTAAGCAAAATCTAGGATGATGATGCACTCCAAATAAGAATTAAGATCTTCTAAATTTAGGTTCACCAAAATGAAAATTTGAAATTTTGGGGGATTCTCTACTTAGGAGATAGAATAACAAAACTAAAACACTCTCATTCAAGGAAAAACCCTAGAGATCTCAATCCAATGAAAAAGGGGGAAAGAGATCTGACAATAGGGATGTCCTAGGGGCCGATTGCAAGCTAATGAGGGCTCCACCACCAAGTTAAGAATTGGAAATACAAATGAAATGAAAGATGTAATGCTTAACTCTAATACGATGCAATCTTTCAAGAAATGACCTAAAAATGTAAGAGAATCATAACATAAAGCAGTAAGAGGAACTGTGTGCACTTGGAAATCTGAAAAAATATGAAATGAGCTCTAAAACACTAAAAATCCTAAAATTTTAGCCTACTAGGACTCATACACCAGTCTAGGTGTATTAGTCCTAGATCTAGGTTTCTGGGCAAGAACAGGTTTTTGGAGAAAGGGTATCTAGAACTATAAAAATAAAAAAATTGACCTAAACTAGGACTCATACACCAGAACTGGCGTATTAATCTAGTTAGGGTTTTCTAAAGCTTCAAAGTCTGAATTTGGTCTTTAAGGTTTTCTACGTGCTTCCCAATTGATTTCTAGATCTAAAACCCTGATTTGTAGCCTGTAGAAATCTTCCAAGTATCTCCAATGCAAGGTGAAAACTTTGAAAAATTTGACAACTTTCTCCAAACTCACTCTTCAATGTGTCTTCAACCTAAACTTGCAAATCACACACTAAAGAGAGGGAATTTTTTTTTTAGTGGAAAGGGGTTTTCCTTGGTCAAACCCTATTTTGGTAATCAAACCTTGAAATGAAATGAAATAGGAGTGGAGAATGATGAATGAAAAAAATATGATGTTGCAACTCACCAAGCCCTAGCAATGAAGTGCTACAAACATGTATGAAGTGGATCCAATGGATGCAAATCATGAATCTTTCTTGAATGTGATAGATCCTAAATGAAATGCTAGCTTGAATCATGAAACCTTACATCACAATTATTAGCTAAAAAACAAACATGATGCATGAATACTTTAACATGATGCTTGATGCTTGAATAATGCTCTCAAAATGCTTGATAATCTGCTCTTGAAGACTTTTGAATGCTCTTGTAAATACTTGAATGATCTTGTAGACTCAAACTTGCTATCAGGATGCTCATTCAACTTGTTATGTGTAAAATGAGTGAAATAACTTTGTATTTATACTTAATTATGTAAAAACTCCCAGAATTACAACACTACAAGCCGACAACAAATCTAGAAGGGTAAAATTGCACCAAGAATTTGAATTAATTTTAATTTTGGGCCACATGGGACTCATATTCCCAAGTTGGTGTATGAGTCCCATTAGGCATAATTTATGGAACCAAATTAAAAAATTCTTAGAAAGGTGTGAAACTAGGATTGAGATCCAAATCTCTAGGTGGGACCCATATTCCCAAGGTGGTGTATGAGTCTTAGAACACCAAATATATGCCACACAACCTGAAAACACTTGAATTATGATTGGATGTAGGTTTTTACTGGGATTATCCTTGAAAAGATGCATTAAATGAGGATTGTGAATGGAAAATAAGGCCAATTAAAGCATAAAGAAGCCCAATTATTTATGAAAACTGTAGAAAGGTGTGAAAGTGTGTTACAACACTTCACAACACCTTAAATAAGGTACACTTAAGTTTATTTAATTCACAAGGGCCCAAGACCTAATGTGAGTGTGTTAAAATCATTACAACATCAAGTTAAGGCAACATTAAACTTAAATTGATGAGGGCCCAAACAAGTGTGCAAATGTCACTGATGACATTTTTTGACACTATAGAACTAAACGGGTTTTTAGGAACAAGTTGAATGAGAATGGAGAAGTTATCAGAAACAAGGCTAGGCTTGTGTGTAATGGCTACCCACAAGTGGAAGGAATATATTTTGAAGAGAATTTTTCTCTAGTAGCAAGAATGTGAGCCAGTAGGATATTTTTTTCTTTTGCAATTCATAAAGACTTCAAGGTATATCAAATGTATGCCAAGTTTATGTTCTTGAATGGTGAGTTAGAAGAAGTATACATTGAAAAATAAAAATATTTTTATTAGTTAGGATATTCTAATATGGTTTGTAGGTTGAAGAAATATTTATATGGACTCAAAAAGGCTCCTAGAGCTTGGTATATAAGATTAAACAAGTAGTTATTGTAGTGGGGATTCAAAAAGGATATTGCAGATAGTAACCTTTACTTCAAGGTTGAGAGAGAAAAACCTTGATTGTGGTTGTGTATGTTGATGACATAATCTTTGGAGGAAAGGGTATGTTGAGGATCATCATGGAAAAAACAGGCCCTTAAGTGGCAAAAAATCAAAAAAATCAGAGTTAGGCAACTTGACGTAAAACTTTGAGTAAGTTATCTATATTATTTCAAAAATATGTAAGAATAGAATTTGTAGCAAATTGAATGTAGTTTCTAAACTACTAGGTTTGTTTAAAAAAAAAATCTATTTGGTGAAAATTTGAAATTTCAATGCACTAGTACTTCAATTTTAGAGAAAAAATAAGTAGGTGTCTGTCTGACCACCCTAACCACAATAAAATGATAATTTTTTTTATTAGATTTTAGATATAAGTAGAGGTCTCATGTCCCAATGTGATGCATTTTTTTTGTAATTTTTTTCCAAGTAAATAATTAATTATGAATTTTTATTACAAATTTTAAAAAATATAAAAAACTCAAATGTTTGACCATCTTAACTTGGTCAAAACCTCATGAAATTCAATTTTTCTTTTTTTAATCCTATAGTATGTGAAGCATAGAATGTGATGCATGTTTTGGATTCAAACAATGTGATACCGTTTGAAATCTATAGATGTTTTTCAATGAATCTATCAATCAGGACTTTAGTCATAATTTGAATAGAAAATGAATAATAAATACTTATTAAATTCAAAGTAAAGCATAATTTATTTTGGTGGAAATTTGTGAATCTCCTTTAAAAACCCTTTTTGTTTCATCAATTTTGGGTAAAAAAAGGTCATCAACCACATACCCATCATATTGTCAGTTTTTTGGCCCATGATGATCCTACACATACCTGAAATGAGGAAATGTGTAAAATTTTTTAAGAGGATATGCAAAATGAGTTTAAAGTGTCATTGTTTGCAGAAATAAATTTCATCATTGGGCTACAAATCAGTCAATCTAATAAAGTTATATTCATCTCACAATCAAAGTATGGCAAGGAAATGTTAAAGAAGTTTGGAATGGAGGATTGTAAACCAATGTGTACACCCATGGTTACTAGTTGTAAATCGAGAAAAAATGATGAATCTCCCAAGATAGATCAGAGCAAGTATAAATTTATGATTAGTGGGTTTCCATATCTAACTGCTACTAGACTGGATATCATGCATGTAGTTTGTCTTGTGGCAATATTTTAAGAAGATCCTAGATAATCACATGGTAGCAGTTAAATGAATGCTCAGATACTTGAAAGGAACTCTAGAATTTGGTCTATGGTATCCTAGGGATACTAATTTCTATTTGAGTGCTTATATAGATGTAGATTTGGCAAGTTGTATAGATGATAGAAGAAGTACAAGTGGAGGTGTTATCTTTCTTGGAATCAAATTAGTTTCTTGGTTGAGTAAGAAGCGAGATTCAATGTCAGTATATATTATAGAGAGAAAATATATTGTAGCAACATCTTGCTATGCATGAGTGTTCTGGATGAAGGAAACATTGAAAGATATAAAAATGTTATATTATGAATCTATTCCTATCTTGTGTGATAATATAAGTGCTATCAATATTTCAAAAAATATGGTAATGCATTCAAGTACAAAACATATCTCTATTCAATATCACTTTCTAAGAGAAAAAGTTGTTGAGAATCAAGTGAAGTTGGAGTATGTGCCTACAAAGGAACAAATAACAAAAATTTTCACAAAGGCTCTTCCGAAAGATAAATTTATCTCAAGTAGAATCTAGGGGTTATTTCCCCTCCTTTCAACTAGATGCATAACTTGGTGCATCTGTCTACGATAGCAATTAAATATTTATTCTTTAGCTTGGACTAATGAAGGCTACCTCTTAGGGGGAGTAGGTAGTGGCATCTTTGGTTGGTATAGTAAGGGGGGGAATATATTTTTCCCATAAGAGGGAGATATTAGTGTAGAGAGAGTAGTGGAGAGAGAGAGTAGTAGAGAGAAGTAAATGTGAGAGAGTTTCTAGCAAGTGTTGCCTAAAGTGAACTATGCAAGTGTTTCCCTTTACCATTGATGTATGAAAAACATAGGGAGAGAAAAGAAGCTTGAAAAAAATAAGAAGAAAGGGGAGAAAGAAATAAGTCTAAAATTTAAGAAATTCCTAAGGGGAGGGTGTTGCTTGATGTAGGGTTTCTTTTGTTGTTGATGGTTTTTTAGAGCTAGTGTTTCCATCATTGACAAAGGGGGATATTGTTGGAGATTGTTGCACCATGTTGTCATTAGTATTGTCATTGATGTCAACCTATGTCAAAATTTAGTGTGGTTCTGATGAGAAGGTGCTTGTGATGTTGAGAAGGTGTTGTTGATGCAGTTGTTTCACTTGGTTTCCAAGTGATTTGGAGAAAATTTGAATATAGAGTGTACAAGGTGACAGAGTTGTATTCTGCATTGTGCTCTACATTTCTTCATGGTTAAAGATGTGATTGTGTAGTTTGGATGAGATGAATAGAAGTGTTTAGAGATGTTATAGCTATACTTTCAATTTTTGGATCGTGTGGCAATGGAATGTGTTTGATAGTGTGTTTCCTACAAAGAAGGTTATCTAGGAGAAATCAAATTGCTCTGCATTTCACCATGTTGAGGTTTCTTGTCTTGAGGATTTTGGAACATTCTAATATTATCTATATGTACCTTCTCATAGAGTGTTTTGTTTTTAGTTATTCTGCAAGTTTCATTAGTGATTTGTATGTCCATGGTAGTGTGGTTGGTTGTAGAGGATGATAGTATTCTTATTTTCAAGTGCTTGCAACAATATTGTTGAATATTTTGATGATGTTGGAATATTCTGGGATTTTTTGTGATATTATTTCATGATCTTTAGGATTCTTCTAGACCTAGAAAAGTGTGAATGTGATTTTTTTTTAGTGTTAGTGTAGGTTTTTCCAACTTTGTGCACTAGCATTGATTGCGGAGATGGTTTGTTGATTGTGGAAGCATGGTGTAGTATGTTGGTGTATATTTGGGTCTTGGTTAACCCTTGGTTTGATCCACCTTCACTTTCCACCATGGAAGTGTTTGGTGTTGACCTATTTGGTTATTACACATTTGAGGTGCATACATTTCATTAAGGCTGACCTAGAGAAGTTGTTTGAGGTTGTGATTGATATATATGCAAGGCTCATTGTTGGATATGTGTGTGGTGTGAAATGATGAGTATGTAATCAAGTTTTGTGATCAGAGTGTGAGCTTAAAGACTAAGGCTAGTGGAAGCTGTGAGGAGAAGGTGTCTACATTTTTAGTGTACCTGAAGTTGCTAGAGGTAGTGAGACAAAGGTTGTAGATGGTGTAGATTTGGTGTGGTGGATCTTCCTATTGCTCTAAGGTAGTGAACCTCCTTGTAACATTCTTCTTCTATTCTCTTCTATTTTGGACAGTAAGTCCTTTAGGAAATTATCCCTTGGTAGTGATCCATTATTTTCTTCTAGGAAGTGAGCCCTTCTAGCAATGATCCTTTTTTAATCAATGTCATTCATATATATGTGAGTTAATCCACACTATGGTATTTACCTGATTAGGGTTTTCCACATAAATTTGGTGTTCTATGGTGTATGGTTGTGAATGTGTTTATGATTCATTTATTTACATTCATGTTGATGCATAATAGGTTTTTAAATATCTATAAGAGTTTGAAAATTTTAATGTTCAATTGATTCACCCACTCCCTCTCATTTTTATTATGTTTCAAACATCCATTTTTTTTCTAAAGATATGAAATTTCTAATTGAACATGTTGATAATTGTTGAACCTAAGACCATGTCTACATTTAAAGAAATTGAATTTTTTTGTTTTGAAAAGTTTCAAAGTTAATTTTGAGGCATTGAGAAATCATTTTTGGAATTGAAAGTGGTTGCAACTAGTGAATTAGGTTATAGCTTGATACATCACTTCATGAAATTTCTAAAACTTAAAATTGTTTGTTAATTGAACTCACAAATTAAAAGTTATGGACTCTATAAGTTAGGTCTCTCGAATTGGAAAATGAGAAAATGTGTTCACAAAAAATGGAGCTAAGGGGGAGTTACATATGTTGTGTGTTTTGAAACATCATGTTGAATGCATAATAGAAATGATAGGGGGGTGAATCAGTCATACCTTAAAACATGAAAACCCTCATACACATTCATATCCACATTCATTCAATAAACCCTTAAATATGTTATGATGATTTAGCATAAAAGAAAATAAAAGAAATTGAAACAACTTAACACCATACACAATGGAACGCCATGTTTACATGGAAAACCCAATATGGGAAAAACCATGGTGAGGATTCGCTCACATCATAAGTAATAACAACACTAATTATAATGGCTCATTGGTAGAGGGCTCACTACCAAGAGGAAGAAAGGATCAATACTAGAATAGAAAAGAAGATGGAGAAGAATGTTAGAGAAAATTGTCTTAATGCAATAGAGAATCCACCACATTGTCACCAAAACATTTGTATCCTAATTAAAGAATTGTAGATACCTTATGCTCACTACATCCTATAATCTAACATATGAAAGCTCATAGTGTACTTCTCAAATTCACACTCTATATCTATGCAATTCAAATCATACTTGTATATCTCTTTTATCACTCAATCCTTCAACATCTCAAATTGTATTTATATCATCTTCAACCTTGAAAACATTCTCTAGGGTTGGCTATGCACCTCAACTATGTAAATTTAAATTGGGTCAGTACCAAAACATTCCCACAGTGGAAATGAATGAAGGTGGACCAAAAAAATCCTTAGTTAAGACCTAAATTCATCCTTACATGCCACACCACAATTCCAAAACTCACTAAAAACCTTCATAAGTAGAGTAAACACCAAGGTCAATTGATACCCATGTAAACACCATTAACCTTTTAAGTACACACTTTATTTAATCTTCCATAACTCATGGACACAAAATTTCACCTGAACATACCCTAAAATATTCCACAAACACCCTAAAATCCAACAAACTCCTTCGCAACAACTTTCACTTAAAGAATGTACATGCCCAATACATTCAGATAACTCTTCCATACATTGTAACTCAAGAAATTGACTTCCTTAGCTCCAAACCATGAAAAAATTCAACTCAAGAAAGATGCCAAAACTATCAAAACTCCTTTAGATCTACACCTAAAATATAGCTTTGGATAAATACAAAGCAAATAAATTTCTTTGACACCTCAACAATGCACTGTTCACACATTGGTGAACACAACTTCTTATGTATAATGATACAACAAACAAAATTTTGGATACAACACCTTTGAACATTTTTTATCAACATATCTGAAGCACATAGGAGGATCTTCAACCTAGAAGAAATTTAGAGCAACACAAGAACACAACCCTACAACCCAAAACACCACTACAACACATTGCTTCTTTTTATCAAATATTTTCAAAAGAACTTGGAAACAAAGAACTAGGGACACATCCTCATAATTTATAGTACTTCAAAAAAATCTCCCTTAATAATTATCTTCTTCTTTCTCATATAGTTGACACCAATAAAAAAACAAGCTTGTTGACATCAGTGAAAACACCAATATGCTCATACTTGTGAAAATATTCCCCTTTGTCATTGATGGAAAACCATGATGTGAAAACCATCAAAGACACACTAGCTCTACTCCATACATATTTCTTTTTCTCTTTCTCCCCCTTTTAAAACATAGTCATTACACTCTCTCCCCCTTACCTTTCTTCTTTTTCACATGGCTCCCTCTCCCCTTTGACATCAATGGAAAAGGACAACACAATTGTATCAATTTTTCTCCCCTTTGACATCAATCAACCTTCTCACAAATTTTTTGCAACAATATTTCCTTTACTACTATGTATACTCTCCCTTAGGAGCACACACCAAACTACACCAAATCAGCTACTACTGCACAATGACAACACACACTCTTTTGACTACAACAAGCAACAATATTATTACCTATTCCCCCTAAGAGGTAGCCACCAAAATTAGTCTAGAACATAGAATGAATCTTCAAATCCATTGGATTGATGCATCTCCTTGTGCATCTAGTTCAAAGAGAGAGGGGAAATAACCCCCAACTTCTCTTGGAGATAATCAAAAGTATCCTTATGAGAGCCTTACTGGTTATATTAGCAATCTGATCCTTTGTAGACAATTATTCAATATTTAGTTAATTTTTCATTACCTTCTCTCTCAAAAAGTGATATTGAATTGAGATTGGATTTGTCCTTGAATGAATTATTGGATTGTTTTAAATATTGATTGCGCTTGTATTATCATAGAAGATAGAAATAGGATCATCATACACCACTCTAATATCCTTCAATGTTTGCCTCATCCATAACACCTATGTTTAGCATGATGTTGTTGCATTGTAGTCATCCTCTGTAGTAGATAAAAAAAATGAATCTTGTTTCTTGCTTAGCCAAGATACTAATCTACATCCAAGAAAAAATGCACCACCACATGTACTTCTTAAGTCATCTACACAAAAATCCCAATCTGCATTTGTGTAATCACTCAAAGTGAAATTATTATTTTTTGGATAACATAAGCCATGATCTAGAGAGCCCTTCAAGTATATGAATATCCTTTTTACTATTGCAACATGTCATTCTCTAGGATCTTAAAATCTAGCCATAAGACAAATTACATGCATGATATCTACTCTAGTAGTAGTTAGATATAACATTCCACCAATCATTGACATTTATGTGCTTTGATTGGCCTTAAGAGATTCATCATGTTTGTTTAGCTTGCAACCAATAAGCATAGTACATACTGATTTAGAATCTTTCATTCCAAAATTCTTCAACATCTCTTTGACATACTTTGATTGTGACATGAAAATTCCTTTATCTGTTTTATTGATTTGTAGCCCGGGGAAGAAATCAATCTCCCAAACATAGACATCACAAACTCATTCTACATCTCTTCTACAAAATTATTACGCATAGCTTCATTGCCTCCAAAAATTACGTCATCAACATATACAACCACAATCAAGATTTGGTATTTTTCAACTTTAAAGTAAATATTGTCATCTATGATACCTTTATTGAATCCTTTCTATATCAAATACTTGTCCAACCTTGCATACCAATCTCTGGGAACTTTCTTTAGTCTATATAATGCCTTCAATATCTTTGTAGACCATATCCAACTAGTTTGATAACTAAAATACATCCAATTGTTCCATGTATACTTCTTCCAATTAACCATTCAAGAAAGTATACTTCACATCCATTTGATAAAATTTGAAATCCTTATGTGGAACAAAAGCAAAAAACATTATGAGAGCCTCCATTCTTACAACTAGAGAAAATGCATCCTCAAAATACATTCTGTCAACTTGGTAACCCTTACACACAAGACTTGCCTTGTTTCATACCACTTCTCAATTCTCATTTAGTTTATTTCTATACACCCATTTAGTTCCAATTATATTTTTATTTACAGGTCTTGGGACAAGTTCTCAAGTCTTATTCTTCTCAATCTATAGTAGTTTTTCTTCCATATCCTTTATCCAATGTTACTATTTTAGGTTTAACTTCATAAAGTAAACACAAATTTACCTCTTCTTCAACAACTTTCCTTCTTGTCAATATACTTTTTCTTTTGTCTCCAATGATTTGTTCTTCAGAATGATTCTTCTACACATACTTAGGAGTTCTAGGTGCCTTTTCCATAACTTCTTTCTCTTCAATCTATACTTCCTTTTCCTTATATTTTTTCACTTCTCTATAAGTAGACTCATTTGATTCATACCCATCTATCACCACTAATTCTCAACAATCTTTCTCAATCTCTTGTTGTAGCATTTGTAGGCTTTTCTTTTAGTAGAGTATCTAAGGAAGATATCTTTATCAAAACTTGCATCAAAGTTTCCCAAGTTTTTTTCATCTCTTCTAATGTAACATTTTCTTCCAAACACCCTAAAGTACTTGACCATAGGAATTGTTGCATACCATAACTCATAGGGAGTCTTTGTGCTATTTTGTTTTGCTTGAACACTGTTAAGAATGTAAACACCATTATGAATTTAATCTCTACAATAGACTTCTAGTAGATTTTCTTATTTCATCATAGTCCTTGAAGCTTCTTGAATAGTCTTATTTTTCCTTTCAACCACTCCATTTTTCCAAGGAGTTTTAGGGGCAGACAAGTGCCTCTTTATGCTATGATTCTGAAAAAAACCTGTTAAATTCATTGGAGGTGAACTATCCACCTTTGTCAAACCTCAAACACTTCATTTTCATGTCCATTTGATTCTCAACCATAACTTTAAATGATTTAAACTTAGCTAGAGCTTCAATTTTTTCTTTGAGGAAAGTAGCGCATGCCATTTTAGAATAATCATTAATCAAAATCATGAAATACCTATGACCTTGAAGAATTATTACTTTTGTAGGACTACCAAGATTTGTATGCACCAACCCTAACAAGCTTGTAGTAGATTATTCTTTACCTTTGAAACTTCTTCTTGCTTGATTTCTGTTGATGTAGTGTTTTGCACACTTTCTCAACACAGGTAATACATGAATGCACTACCTCTCTTGAAAGGAAATCTCCAACAAAAAATTGTTGAAAATTACTCCAAGGTCTCTCGGGTGTCAGGTCATGACTTGCATGGAATCCCTTAGTTGATGTTTGATGTGATTTTGCTAGTAATCACAGGGGAGACTTACATAGCTGGATACGAGATCGATCTTGAGATGAAGTTTTGAAGATGGGAACCTAATGTGCACTTTTCTATAGGTTCAAATAGTAGTCTAAAACTCCAATATTTTCCTAAGTTTTGGCTTTACAATGCACAATGAACCTTAGCACATGATATTTCTAAAACAAAAAAGAAGGAAAAGGCAGGGAAGAGAAGAGGTTCCTAGATCTACAACTAACTATGAATAGTGATTATGGAGGATTCCACTGTGGACAACTTCCTTCAAACAAAATCTCACTTAACTAGAAAATTCATAGTATCATGAAATCTATGTTATCTTCTAAAGATTTCAAATATTTTACCATTCATTCACCATACACATGCATGAATAAAGATAAAGTTTGGGGTAGCTTTGAATTCAAGTCTAGACTAAATTTACATAGCCATTTACCAACAACAAACAACAAAAAGTATGGACAAGAAAGGCATCTACACAGTAGAAATCCTCACAAGCAAAGAACAACATTACTAAATCTATCAAAGCAAGCTAAAACTAACTAAAACAACAAAGAAAATCTAACTAAATCAGCTAACTCTGAGAGAAAAATCATGAAACATGCCAAGAAACTCAAGAATTCACCAAGTCAATGAAATTTTATTAAAATTTTAGCAACATGTCATTACAACAACTCAACTCCTCCTTGAAAATGAGAGGATACCCCCTATTTATAGTGTCCAAAAAGTACAATGAATGGCCAAGATTGATTTACATTGTGTGGCCAAGATTCACTACAAACTAGGGTTCTACCTACCCTCCAAATATATTACATTTTAAAAATACATTATGTCATTTTCCCTATTTTGTCTTCTAGTGGCAACACTGTAGAATTTTATCTTTTGTTGATTTCCCTTGCTGCAACTATTTTGTTACGAATTCTTCATCAATAATAGGGTTGCCTTCTCGCTTCTTCAAAGGACCATACTCCATGAACTTCATAATCAGTGGTTGGAGCCTATCAACTTCCAAAATTTTGGATTGTAGGATTTGGTAACTTCACTCTTTGGATCTATTGGTGATCTTCTCCTAGTCTTCATCGTATTTGACAATGTGGTCTTTGAATAGCTTCGATTGGGAAAAGGCTTAGGTGGAAAAACTCATGAAGTTGGTAGTGATCTCGCCCGACATCCCTTCCTCCATCTTCTTTTGGAAATGAGGCTTTATCTTTTCTGGATCAATTTGGACAACAGGCATATGATACCCTATCATTAGCTTCAAATATCGACTGCAATCCACCCAGACATCCTTGGCCCAATCAATATCTAGATCCACCTTTTCAAACACTTTCTCCAGCCTTTCCTTTCAGTTTTCGAAATCCCTCCTTGACATATACATTAGCCAATGATCATCCTTCTTGAATGCAAGTTCTTTTTCCCAAGTCTCACTAGACAGTTTGAGGATGGCCTCAATTTTTGGGTAAGTAGACCCGTATATCCTTGGGAGGTCTATACATAATTTCCTCATGCCCTCTAGAGACTTTTGTACCTCCAAGAACTTATTTTCTATCCTAACAACATGATTGATGCCCATGTTTCCAACATACAAGACCTGTCAGAACCAGTCTTCTATGGTTTTAGCTAAGTTCTCCCTTTTTTTGAGCTTGTTTACTTGTTCCTTAGATAGAATCTATGGCAGAGCCGAGGATTTCATAGGTTATTCTTCTGCTAATGACCATTGTTGTATATGTGTCATAAAGTTAGCTAGCTATGCTTTGAGCTCATCCTTGGAGATATTATCTGGTTGTATTAAATGCACTACCGTAGCAACAAACTCCTGAAGGTGGTCCACCTTCTGCTTTCTTGAATAGTTCCCAAGTTAATGGTGGAGATATTGTAGCTTACTCCTTCTCCCACCACTAGCCTAGCTACTTGCATTGCTCTAGATCTAAAGGCATCCATTTTCACCTTTGATCTAATTTTAGGCTTCTTTTCCTTCTTAGTGTCGATCTGAACTCGCACCAATATGGTCTCCAATCTTGTTCTTGGATTCTTTGAGGTAGGATTTTTCCTTTCTAGCTATCTTTCTAGCCAATCAATCATTGAGTACTTTTCTTTAGGTGATTCATGATCACCTTCCTCTCTATCTTTTCTGATTTCAATCTCCTTATCCTTGGGAGCTTCTTTCTCTATCCTTGTATCTTCTTCTTCTTCATCAGAGTCCTGGATGAACATCGTGCCCTTGATGGGGAACATAATAGGAATGCACTCCTTGGGGTTGTCTTCCTTTTCAGCATCTCTTCCTTCCCCTTCTTATTTATGCTCATGCCCCTCGGGTTGCTTAGTCTCTAGAGCCTTGTAGGTTTTATCCTCTTCTTCAGGCTTGTCCTCTTCTTTATTCTCTTCTTCCTCATGTGGAGGTCGCACATCTTCATGCTTTTCCTTTTCTTGTTCTTCCTACCCTTTTGAGAGAGGCATCTCTTCATTGTGCTTAGGGCCTTCTTCCTATTTACCAGATGGAAGTTCAGTATTTTCTTCCACTTTATCACCTTTTGGCCCTTCTTCTTCTGAAGGTGGTATTTCCACTTCCTACCCAACATCCTTAAATTTTTGGTCTATCTTTTCCTAAAAATCATCATCAAATGTTTGTACAATTTTAGTATCGGCATCCCTTTCCTCATTGCTCTCAGAGGATTTTGTCTCCTCTCCTTCATGAACTACCTTAACAATTTATAGATGATGTTTTGGATGCTCATGGTAGTTGTATGTTTCCTCCTCCAATGCCTTTACAACTTCCCTCTCTTGTCATTCCCATTCCTCAGATATTTTCATTGTTCCTTTCATCTCCGATGGTTCAGTTGGAGGCTTTGAGACTGGAACATTGGCAAGAACCTACACTAGGGTAGCCTGGATGGCCGGATTCAATAGCACTTCAAAAATTTTGGAGGGGAAAATCTACATATGCCATGAGAATGCTTCCAGAAGTGAGAGTGTTGGTATTGTCATTGTTGTCGCTAGTGAAAGAGATGTGGTTGGAGACATGGAAGCAAAAGAAAGTGAAGAGGTGGTGATGAAAGAGGAATCAATCATTATGACTGGTTCAGTTGGCGAGGAAGAGGCAAAGTGGACCAAGATTTCCACTACAAGAGGGGAAGTAGCTACCATGGCCTAAGAGGTGGCCAGAGGGGCGATGGCGGTGGAGATAGCTAGTGGGGACATTGGTTGATCAACCTCCATTTCCTCTCCTTTATGGAGTGAATCCTCTTGGATAACGGGCATCTCGATGATCCTGCCTGATTTCTTATGTTTCTTGGAAGGCTCACCTTTCAAGGCTTTTATTGCATATACCTTAGGATTAGGCTACTACTCTTCAATCTTCTTCCTTTTCCTTGATCACATAAGTGCAAGGGATTTCGAGGTTTCTCCTATTGATGCAATAGCTACCCCACCATCTGTTACACTAGGCTCACTTTCAAGCCCCTCATAGGTTAGGACAACCCCTTGTTTCTTCAATTAGGCAACTTTCCCATCAACCCATTCTCTTGTACGAGCCTCGATGGGCTTGGTTATAATGTTGAGGTCATCAACCTCTTGCTCATCCCAATCTATCAATGGTAGTGGCAGGCTAGCAACCACATTGTATCGAGGGTGCATGATGGTACTCTCATCTTCTTATACTTGATCAGGAACTGGGAAAAAGTTCACCTTTTTCACAAACTATGTTGTCATCTGCATGTAAAGCCTCATTCGCACCTCCCTATGATCTATGCAATTAGACCAAAAATATTCAATTCTATGAAGATGGGCATATTCATGTCCAAGCTCCTTTCTGATGTGGCCATAAGGATCCATCTGTGGGTGGGTAGTGTGAAGTTTGAAATGGTACTCAAACAACTCTTTTTCTGAATTACCTGCACATTGCGAGGTATGGAGCTCATACATCCCTTGGCTGAAAGAAAGGGGATAAGAGATCCCTGATAGGTGTTTTCTGCTCAAGAGGGTGTGGACATATCACAGCTGTCAAGAAAGTTCCAACAATATTATCTATCTATTGGGATATCGAGGTAGCTTGTTTTGTCTTTTTGAGAATCCTTGAGTGTGGATGTATGTAAACTTCAGGTATTGAATGAATAAGAAAGCATACTGTTTTAGGAAGGGGTTAGCACTGTGGGAGATGGACCTCTCAAAGTCACCCCCAATCAATCTGATGATATGACCTATGAAAGCATCATTAACCTTACAGTAGTACTTCTTGTAGTTCCTATACTACAACTGAGGGTACCTATCATAGACTTTCAACTCCCTACCTTGTTCTTCATTTATAGCTTTGAATATGTCATTATATTGACTCCATTTGACCAGTGAATAGACCAGGTACGATGTCATGTAAAACTTGGAAGTATTCTTGATGTTCATGAATTGCTCATGAAAGAAATTACTTATTATCCCTCCCCAGTAAAATGTGGTCTCCATGGTATCATCCTCTTTTCCATGAAGAATTTGTTCAACAAAGTAGACCATCCACTCTTGAAAGTACGCAATAGTAGAAAGGCCCATTACTTTGCTTAGCAGGGTTACTAGACATTGGTAGTCCTCATAGAAATCACCGTGGAAGAGCTCCTGAGGAACTTTTGTAGCGCTTCCCCTCTTCTCTTTGAGCCAATATTGACTTATAAGTTTCTTACATCTAGTTGGGTCTTTGTCCCACATTGCATTGCACTCCTTTATGGTTGGAAATTCCATCTCCCTGAAGGTAGGGATATGGAAGGTCTTCATTATTGCTTTGGCTGACATGTCTACCAACACATTTCCATCCTTGTCCATGATTGTCCTAGTTTCTGGCTAGTATTCCTCCCTACAAGCCATTACTAATTCAGGGGTGACAAGAGTGGGAGGAAACCCTATACCTTTGGCTATCCCGTTACATCTGATCAATCTAGCATTCTCTGTCTTAGGGATAATTTTGACTCGTTGTGTGAATTCATCAATTTCCATGTGCCCTATATTGGTGTCAGAGACTTCCTTCCAATCTATAGTGACCTTATATTGCAACATTTCCCGTTGGAACTAGTATTTTATTTGGTCTTTATCTTTCTTCCCATGAGGAGCTTTTCCTGTTTTCTTCCCAATATTTTTCTTTGCAACTGCCCTTGAGGGTCCTACACTCAATTCCATATATTCTACAAATAGAGGCAAGGTGAGCATAATAAAGCATGCAAATGCAAAAGGTTAGGCAAATCCCTGCAAATGGTGTTAGATTGGACAAAAAAATAATAATAAAAAATATGACATTTAGTCTAGATGGTCATTAGCATTTTACTGAAGGGAATTTGAATGATTTGGATCCTAGGGGTCAGACTTCCTTGGCCAGAATGTTGTTTTGAAGGGTGAACAGGGTAGGGAAATCCACATCATTTCTTCCACCCTTAGCTTTAGATGATTTGAAAGGTCCATGGGGAAGAGGGTCCAATTTGAACATGTGGGTCAAAGTTTGTTTCTAGATTGGTCAGTATTTAGACCATCATTAGGCATTTAGAGAAAAGAGGAGGGAAAGCTGCTTGGGTTTGCCATTTGGAATGGGTCTGGTGAAATGACGTTTCAAGAACGGACTTTCAGAGTTCAGGATCCGTGAGTCTAAAATACGGTCGACATAATTTCTTGGATTGCTTAAGTGTTCAGGTCAAAAGGGTCACGAAGCCACTTGAGGATGGCCATTTGGAAATAGCGGGAAATGAGTTGAAGTCCAGTAGAAGCAACCCAAAGGACTGGAACCAGACTTGAACTTTTCTTCCATATTTTCTTCGTGAGTTCTACCAGCAATCGAGGTACCGAACCTTAGAGGTTTGAAGGACGGACTCATTTTTCTTTCTGCAATGGCTAAGATGAGATGGAGTCCCAATGATGGAAGTTCGATGGAGGGGACCCGAAAAAGGTTGGGACTCATAAATTTCATCATTTATTCACACAACATTAGGATGCTCAGGACCCGAAGGGCGGGAAGCAACCACTTGATAGCCCTAAGAAATGACAATGTTACAGCAGTAGCCCACGAATGGAAGCATACAAACCTGGGCCTAGAGGACGTGTGGAAATTTCAATTTGAATGTTGTGCGGTAAATTGGTGGGCAGAGCTCGAAGGACAGATGACAAGTTTCAGAATGTCTTCAAAACAACGATACATAAATATCACCCCAAAGATAGAGTTTCGTGGGGGAAAACCCAGGAGGCACTTAGGATGGTCAGTTTAACTCACATTTTCACCAGGTTTGAATGGTGGGGAGGTGAAGGCGCTCCGTGATGGTGGACCCACAAGGGAATTTCACCATTTTGAGTTCATTTTCATGTGTTACAGATGGCAAAGGGGATTTCTGGGCCTGAAGAGTTTTAAAGCTCTATCCGAAGAATGGCCTCGGGGAAGTAAAGTTTTTGATTCATCTCAAGGGAAATTTGTGGAGGTCTCTTAAAATTTTACAACATGAGTTTCAAACACCTCATTTATCTCTATCAAATGCATACATTTTTAACCCCTTTTATCCATTATTCATGTGTAAAATCACAGAAAACACAAGTGGGTGGACGACACACTTACGACGAGAATCTAGTGAATGGAGTTGATGAAATTGCTAGTAAATGAAAAGGACTGGGAATGGGAGGCTTCTGGCTTGAGGTGGTGTTGGATTCTAGTCTGGATCACTCTAATTCACTCTAGTTGTCCTGACATATGAAAATGATGGGTCAAATTGGCCTATTTATAGGATTTTATGACATTAAATGCCATTAATGAATGCACGTATGGTCTATCCCAAAGTTGGTGAATTTAAAATTTGGGATTGGTCATGGGTGGGCCAGAGTCTAGTGGCCGCAAAGCCATCAACAAATGGTCATTTGAAACTTATTTGAGAAACAAGGGTGATGTTAAGGATGTCAGACTTTGAGCAGTAGGAAGGCATTGAAGGACGACCATTAGAAATGGAAAAAGAGCAATGAAAGTCTAAAAGGAGCATCTCGATAGGCCATGCCCGAGAGGTCTCAAAGATGCTCATTTAAAGTTAGTCATTGAAGACACGGAGAAATGATGAACAAAGCAATGGGTCCCAGGATGTGAAAGGACTAGGTGCTTCGGCCATTTGGAATGGAAAATACTAAAGGGAAACCTACAATGGGAAACCCATGAGAGTGGACCCGAAGGGTGCCAAGGACACTAGCAGAGGAAAACTGCCAAGGGATCTCTGCAAGGACCTAAGACTTAGAAATTTTTTTGGGGAATGAAACATGGCCGACTTGATATGATACTTTAAGGCTAGCTGACCATTTGGGACACCAAAACAGGGGCACACAAAGTGAGGTAGAGACAAAAATGACCTGACAAGGCAAAGGAAAGAGAGGGTCCATTATTTGAATGGGGCATGTGTGCTGAGGGAACAACACTTTCCAATATAACAATCCTTGTAGAAAACATTGATAGGCTTTATAATCTTTAGTAAATCTCTCACAAATTGAACTGAATTGATTATTACTAGATTATTAAAATTAAAGTGACACATCCTTCTTTTCCATAGCCAACTTTCATTAATATAATTCATAAAGTAATGACCATCAACACCCTTAAGTTGATAGAAATTTCTATCTATCCTTCTAGCATCAATCACAATTCTAGAACCTTTCTTGATCTCACATCCAGTATCCTAAAACATAAGATTGTATCTTTTGCTACACATTTTTCCAAAACTTAAGAGGTTATTCCTTCAAACCTTGACATGTAGTAAACATCATCAGTGTTATGCTTACCATCAAAACTGATTGAACCTATTCCACTTATCTTAGCACCTGAATCATCGCCAAATATATCAAGTCTTCCATACTTTTAAAATTTAACAAACTTACTCTTGTCAGTGGTCATATGGTTAGAGAATCCACTATCAATGATCCAATAGTTTTTATTCTATCTA
The DNA here is from genome assembly GCA_007258455.2 of Sequoia sempervirens. Lineage (NCBI taxonomy): Eukaryota > Viridiplantae > Streptophyta > Pinopsida > Cupressales > Cupressaceae > Sequoia > Sequoia sempervirens. Next base: position 590,759,959 of record VDFB02281492.1, read on the forward strand.
GCATGAAATTTAGATACCAAATTACCTTCAATCTTGTCCTTTCTCTCTAAAGTGCTATGCTTCACACATCTTTTAGAGTTAGCAGGAATAGAATAATTGTTTAAAGCCATAAACAAGAATTCACCATCATCATCATCTCTATAATTAGATTCATCATAAGAAATACTTGCATCTTCTCTAATATAGTATCTTTTCTTAATCATCTTACCTATGTTCCTTTTTTTGTCATTCACAACACTGTTTGGACATCTTGAAGCATAGTGACCTATCTATCCATAACTGAAACATTTACCTTTGTACTTACCAATACCCTTTTTCATCCCTCTCACAAAGTTAGATTCCACATCATTAAGATCCTCCTAATCTAATTCTTTAGTCTTATCTGATTTTCTAGCCTTAAAAGTAGTCTTAGCTTTTGCACCATTATTTCCACCAAATTCTCTCATTTCAAATGTACTTAGGGAGCCATAAAACTAATCTCTAGTATATAAGTCTAGATTTGAAATTTCCTCAATAGCAGAAACTTTATGACTATAAGCTTTAGGAAGAGTTTTGAGAATCTTCTTTACTACTTTTGATTCTTTCACTTTTCCACCAAGACCTCTAATGAAACTTGTTGTTTGGTCTCACAAAACGCCCCATTTTGCTCCTTTGAAAAATGTGGACCCCCCTTTTTTTGTTTCTTTTCTTTTATTTCCTTTGGTTCTACGTACTTGGGTGTGCTACTTTTGGAGGAAATGGTAAAATGGAAGTCTTTGTTTCAATCTTCCTAAGTTCCTTTCTTTATCACATTTGGGGTGTTACAGGATTTTCTCCCTAGTCTTATCAATTTACCAGACCCTTGGGTCCCAGAGTTGATGTGGCTGCACTAAGGACATTGTATCTTTAGCTGATTTTAGTTTTTTTCCTATTCGATAAGCAATGCCTAATGAGTCATCACTAGGATAAATCATCCTGGTGTGCACGTTCCCTTTTTCTTTGCTAGTTAACCCAAAGGTTGCTTTTTTTTCTTTTCTTTAGTTGAAGGTCAGAAACCATGGGTTCTATTGCAAATATGTTTTTAATCAATTTTGTCCCACCTGAACCCAGTTCTAGGTCCTCTCTTTGCACCCGGTTCTCATGAACCTGGTGGGTAAAAGTCTTGGTTCCCAATAATCTTTCTAAGGTTTTATATTGGAGGATTCAAATCTTGTGATCTCTAATGGTCTAGTATCCAAAGTGGCTTTGCTTATAAATTCTTTTCCTTGTAAGAATTCAAGTGACACGTAAGTGTGCCACATAAGCCTTTTGCGCCATATTCTTCTCTAATGGTGGGCTTTGCATAGAAACCAAGGTGATAGTGATTTGAACCCTAACCCGCTATTATTGCACCTTTATTCAAGGAAATTAATGCATTGTAGTAGGAAATTAATGAAGAGGGTGAACTACACACGTACTTGGCACCACCTCAAGCATGAAATTGCTTTCATAACACTCTACCTCATGCTATATTGCTAATTTGTAAGGAAATTGAAGAATCAAGATCAAGATTGTGGTGCGTAAAGAAAGGTAAACCTCGAGAAACCAAAGAACACAGCTACCAAGGGTTTTGAAGTTGCATTCTGAAAGACAATCGTATCACCAACAAAATTAGGTGTGTTTTAGATAACTGAAATTCTGTTAATATTTCTATGGATGCATGTCTTAGGATAAATGACATTCCCCCTAAAAATTAAAATGTTAATTATTTTGAAGTAAATTTAACCAAACTGTAGATTGAAATTTTTATGGATTCTTGAAAATTACTGGTTAAATTTAATCCTAACTTGCACACAAGGAACATATCTACTAATAATGTAGGAAATTCAGGTAAATATGAACACTTCCAAGAGGAGGCAAGAGGAGGAATTTCAATATTTTTCTTCACAAGCTGTACCAGTTGGTTGGATAGTTACTGACACCCATCTAGGGTGGTTTTGTGATAGTGAATTCATCACATGGGTTTGGAAAGTGAATGCTTCTCAATTCTCAAAGAATGTTATTGCAAGTGGGCTGCATTTGGCAGTAGGGTTTCCACCAACAATGGAATAATGGAATGTTTAATTGTTATGACCTAGACAAGAGGGTCGTTAAAAAAAAAGGAGGGTATATGTAGACCTCTTTGTAAAAGGCATTGTATATACATTTGGGCTCCCTACATCTCCTTAGATGTATCTATTAGATATGAAAAAAATGGCCAAAACCTACTTGAGCATAGAAGAGCATAATAGAAGAACTATGAGTGCAAAGTGCTACTAGGAAGAGATTACTAACTCATCAAATGTTCCATAGAGAAAAAATAGAATTTTTTGATAAAAAAGGTGACTAATTATTTGGTGGAAGAAATCCAAAAGGTAAAAATCATCCTCCCTTTATTAGAATTTCTAAAAAAATTTGTGATTAGGAAAGCTTTCTTGAATACCTTATAAGATTTTCCCAAAGAAAGAAAGCTTAGTAAAGAATATCAAGCGAAGGATAACTCCATTAAGGTAAAATATAAAAGCATAGTTCCTATGGCGGATGCACAAGTAGCCTTTTACAAAGGAAAAATAGAATGCCTTCCATTTTTTCTTTTTAACCTATGGAAATGGGGGAATTGATGAATGAATGATGTATTCACACCCACTTTCAAAGAGGCTCCACTCAAGGACAACCCTAGAGATCTCAATGCAAAGGAGATTGAAATCTAGCAATAGGGTTGTCTTGGGGACTGAATGATAGCTAATGAATAGTTCACCACCAAGTAAAACTTGGAAAAGAAAATGAGTTGGAAAACATAATGTGAAATCAAGATGAATGCAAAATGACCTAGAAGATATTGTAAAACACAGTGTGAAATTAAGATCAATGCAAAATGACCTAGAAAATACCTTATAAATGCAAGTATAGCAAAATAGAAAAGAAAAAATGTAAATAGTTTGCACCTAGAAATCTTTTAGTGATTGGAAATAACTCTAAAATTATAGAAATGTTGATTTTTTGACCAACTGGGACTCATTCGCCAACCTAGGTGAATTAGTCCTAGATGAAGATTTCTGCATGAGAGTCTGTTTCAGGAAAAAGGGTATCAAAATCTATAGATAGATTTGACAAACAACTATAGTGGGACTCGTTCACCACTCTTGGTGAATAAGTCCCACTCTGGTTTTTAGAAATTGAAAGCATTATTTGCACTTCAACACCTGCTCTTTCCTTCCAACTTGAGTTCTAGATCCAAGTCTACGAAAAGCACCTACAAAATAGAATTCAACTTGATTTGCTAATGGCGGGTTTTCCTTGGTCAAACCCCTAGTTTGGTAATTAAACCTTAATGGAAATGATGAAATGTGCATGAAATCCCTAGCCTTAAATGTGTCAAAGACTAGGAAATCTGAAATATGATGCAATCTTATTCTAATGTGCAAGAATATGATGTAAAAAGGAAAATATAAAGATGAATGACTCACTTGTGGTGATCTCTTGTCACCCCAACTGAGCTCTAACGATGCTTATACCTTCCTTAGGATAAATGTAGAATGATAATGGAATATGGAATCACTTAGGAAACAAGTCTTTAGGCTTGGATTGATGGCTACTTGCATCTCCCCAACCTAGAATCCATCATGATTCACCATAGGAATCCATGATCAACTCTTGAAAATGCTAGATCTTGGTTGAAAGTGAGCTTGAAGACCTGGAAAAATGCTTTGATGCTACTCCAATGCTGCAACTTTACTTGCTCTTGAGATGAGAATTCTCTTGTGAAAACTTTGCTTGAAGATTCTTGATACTCAACACTTGAAAATTCTTACTCAAAGTTCTTAGATATGATGAAAATGACTTAGAAGCTTGTTTTTATAGGAATCAACACTTGATTGACCATTATTTAGATCTCAAAGGCCAAAATTTACCAAAAAATTTAATTAAATTGATGAATTCCCACTCAAATTTGAAAAAGACCCCATATGGAACTCATTCACCACCCTTGGTGAATGGATTCCACTTAAGGGGAATCTTTTGCCGAAGGTAACAAATGAGTCCCACCTTAGCTTTTTGAGGTGGGTTTTTGGATTTTTTAGTGTTTTGAATGATTTTATAGGATTTTTAGGTGAAATGAGCCTTGAGATATGAAATAATGGGTCTTAGGGGCCTATAAATGATGATTTAAAGGATAATTAATGTAAGGGTACCTAAGATAGTTTCAAATTAGACCAGGGATTGTACTTTCTCCAAGAAGGGAGTACAATTTTGGTGGTCACATTTAGCCCCCACTTTAGCACCGATATGACCCTACGTGCATATTTAAGATAAAGGGCTCTAAACAATACACTTTATAAAAGGATAATTATTCATATTATGGTTTAATGAAGACCCTAGTATATTTATATGCAAAACCACAATGTTAGGAACCACATTCTACAACTGGAATTCATTAGTTTTCCGAAAATCCTTTTGTCTAACTTCTTTTAGAAATAAAATTCTAGGGTAGATGTATGCCTCTCATTGATTCTTCTTGCTTCACAAAGGTGGAATCAAGGTAGCAATCTAGCAACATTGAATGAGAGAAGTCATATCATAGGAATTTTCCAAGTACCATGCCACATAATGATAGATAGTTGATAATGTCAGGAGCAGAATCATGATTCCAATACAAGAAATAGCGTCAAAAACAAAGCTCTCTAGTACTCATTATACTGATTTGATTGAGACACACTTTTTAACCCTAATGTAGTAAAAACCTTAGGTTTAACCTACATAAAAGAAAAAAGTGAAGTAAATTAGAACTTACTATATTATTTACCTTTTTGTAGCTTGAGAGTGATTAAAGAGGACTGAAAGACTAGATGTGTTGTAGGAAAAAATGGCATACGACGAGTGTCATCATGAGGTGAGTTGATTCTTTTTCCTTCAATTTGTCCTTACATAGTAATTTTATGATTTTTATGCATTTCTAGGTTAATTTAGGGCCCTGGAAGAGAAGTTCGCAAAGTGTCATCTTTCTTCGCAAAGTCTCCCCTTGTTTCACAAAGTGTCCCTTTTGTTCACGAAATTCCCCACTTTTTTGCAAAGTGTCTTTTTTCTTTGTGAAGCATCCCAAAAGGGGTCTAAAGTGTCTAGGGCCTTTAGGAATGCACACTATAGAAACTTTAGTACAATTTTATGATTATTGATGTAAAAATTGAAGAGTCTAGATTCCTTATAGGACATATTTTAGCTTTTTTGTTAGGTTCCCTCCCATTCACATCAACTTTTGCATGGTAGGCATATCATTCTTCTAAGATATTTAGCCCCCACTCTTTGAGTGGAGGATATAGAGCTATTACAAACTATTGGAGTATATTGGGTGTACCTCATGCCCCCCATGAGGTACCATGATGCGATGCTGATGTCGTTAGTAGAGCACTGGGATGTTGATACATGTACATTCCATCTTTCAACTAGAGAGATGACTATCACATTGGAGGATGTACACCGCATACTCCAAATTCCTATTCGGGGTGAGTGATTACACTTCCAAGAGGAGTGATCATTGTGCAATATGAAAGACAACATGGAGAATTGCTTTTGTAAACCAGTACATGATGAGAGAGTGAGGGCATAGATAGATTTAGAGATGCTTCTATACTCACAAGCCCCATTGGTTAGACATATTATGATGCTTACAATTTTACTAGTACTCATCCCAAATGGCCAAGGAGGCCACCTAGAGGGAGGACTAGTACACCTAATATGAGGGATGGCAGAGCATCAAACAATATGTGTTTGGAGACGCTATATCCTAGCTCACTTATATTATGATATTGGATGGTTTATCTTTTGGGAGGTGGTTAGTATGGTACACTATATGCTTCTATAGGTTTGGTTCCTTGAGCATATCACTTGTAGCAGACCTACTGACTTCCCATGTCCAATAGCCTTGGGGTATCCTCTAGCCTTTAGCTATCCTCTATGAAGGTTTTGGTAGTATGGTGATTTACACTTTTGGAGAGTGCAATTAGATGGACTGGACGAGGATGAGTTCCTTTGGAGACCTTATCAACTTGTGCTTTAGTGGCCGGATCAGACTCAAAATATGAGTAAATTACATCTTGATAGGTATTTGATTAGAAGACACAATTACATAGTGTGTCATTTCTACTACGATCAAGTCATGCAATAGTTTGGACATATGTAGATAGCACCTATGGCATGACCCTTCTTTAAGAGATCAGTGCAGAGTGCTTAGAGACTTGGTGATTTGATATGATTCACTATAGAGGATGTTGTCTTTAGTGACTCTAGGTACTCAAATCATGATATGCTTTCAATTTTTTATGCAGATGACGTTAGTGCCACAAATGACTATGAGGATTGGTAGACAGTATCACAACCAACTCTCATATTTCTAATGGAGGAGCCAATAGGTGATGTTGAACTAATCTTAGATGAGGGAGATGATGCAGAGGATGGGGTCAATGAGATATGCTATAGGGCTGTAGACATATTTACATATGTCATAGATGAGGAGTACGATGAGGATGTAGATCTTGACTATGATAACCAGGATAGAGGAGATGAGGGGATGATGATGAGGATGAGGAGTGGTCCATGAGAGAGTGGTGAGGTAGTAGATGAGGATCAAGTAGGGAACGAGTGGGGATATTTCTCTCCCATTCTATGACTAGTTCACGAGCAGCTACTGCAACATGCACCAATACCTATAGTCATGGAGAGGGTAGCACGTCCTCCATGCCCCCTGCACATGAGGAGGTTGATTTTACATAGCCTACTAGAGATAGAGGTAATGATATTTCATTTATTGTTATATGTCATACTTGTGTTACACTTTATATATATATATCATGATGTGTATTGATTGTGCTTATAGTTTCTATCTTGCAAGATCTATGAGAGATTTTTGGCATCTCTGTCGATAGGTGCCTGTAGAGATAGTTCCCTCATCAGTCGACAAGGAGGAAAAAGACTCAAAATATGTGCCCCCACCCAATGTGGATGAGGACCCAAAGTCGTTCAAGCCATACGTTAAATTGTGGGTAGCGTATGAGAGTTTGAGGAGGTGAGTCAACCAAGCCGATGTTGCCCCAAAGGAACAATCATCCCAGACCTTGGAAGAGTTTGAGAGACTACAAGAAGTGGTAGCTAGGCTATAGATAGAGAGAGATTAAATAGAAGGGGCACATAGAGAGGCCCTTGGATAGATACAGGGTTTAGAGTTTGCTCTTAGTACTTTTAGTGGATCATGATCATGATCGCACACTGCCATCACCTGACAAATTGCTACCAGAAGGATTTGACCACTAGGTCCTAAGGGATCTAGTAATCACAAGCCTCAATAGTATTGTATATATTAATGAAATGTACACAAAAATTATATATATATATATGAGCACTTGATCATTTATTATTTGTGTTGAATGTTAAATGACAATGTGATTAACTAAATAACCTTTGTAAGATTATTTATTGAATGCTTCCATGATTTAACATGTATTATGTGATTAAAACTTATTATACCTTCTCTTAGATACAAAATTGTGATTAAGTATGTTATGCTAAATTAAATTCACCTATGATATAAATGAAGAACAATAAATGCATATAAGGATCTAATCTAACATAACACAAAAGATGAGATTGAAAAGTATGAGACCTAAAGTAATCACTTAAAAATGAATTAAATAATCACTTTAGCATTCAAGACACACAAATAATTGTGTGTGAAGAACGAAGCAATGCAAGAGTATACATAATGTCATCCTCTAACTCTAACTTCACTACTTTATCATTCATACCATTCAAGGGGGGGGTTAGGCATAATACCGGTGAAAACATGTGGCATTGATAGGTTCTTTAAGGAGTGTTCCATCTAGTTCAGTTAACGTATATGCACTGGACCCATAGCTTTTATTGTTTATGTTAGATCCTAACCAATCAGGACTAAACTTCCCTTTTTTTTATCTAGGTTAGCATTGACGTTACATTGGTTTTCAAATAACACTAGGTCACCTTTTTTCAACGTGAAAGGATAATACTTTCATTGTAAATATGTTGTCATCTTTTACAATAAGCTTGAAGATGCTCAAAATAATTGTTCATCAAGTATTTCAAGCTAATGCAATCATTGTTATTTATAATTTTTTTCATCAATAAGTCCTTGAAAAGCAATTCTTAATATGGTAATCTCTAACTCCAAGGGCATTACTTCCTCACTCACATAGACAAGATTATAAGGTGTAGTTCCGATAGATGATCTAGCACTTGTACGATAGGCCCATAACACATATTGTAATTACGTGTGCCACTCCTTATGATGTTTGTTAACAATTTTCTTCGGGATTTGCTCAATGGTCTTGTTGGTTGATTCAGATTGACCATTGGATTTTGGGTAGTAAGGTGTCAAGAAGTGATTTTGTATGTTGAATGTTTCTAAGAACTTCTTCACGTCATTATTCTTAAATGGTGTACCATTATTAGATACTAACATGGAAGGAAGTCCAAAGAAGGAAATAATGTGTTCTAATATGAAATGACATATTACATCCACTATTGTTGATCGAAGGGGAATGGCTTCTACCCATTTTGTGAAATAATATGTGGTGGTGATTATGAACACATGTTCAGCAGAAGAGGGGGGATATTTTTCCTATAATGTCTAAACCCCAAGTCATGAAAGGCCATATTGGGACTTGAGCTTGGAATTCGTAAGCAAGAGCATGGATCAGATTGCTATGCTCTTGACATTTGTGGATTTTTTTACATAATCAAAATAGTCTTGTTCCATATGTCTCCAATAGTATCCAATGCAAACAATTTTTTGAACTAATATTTTTCCTCCAAAGTGGCTGCCGCAAGCACCTACATGAGCTTGTTCAAGTGTTCTGGGAATTTCATTTTTTTTAAGGCACCTAAGAGACCATTGAACGATCTCTAATACATCACGTCAGTGAGAATTATGTATTTATATGAAAGTTTTTGTAAGTGATCCTGAATGTTCTTTGTTGTTGGCTCGGGAAAGGTATTGTCTTTCAAATAGTTAGCTATTGTATCGTACCATTCACTCGAGTCTTCTTTTTTTGTTGCTAGTATTTCTTATGTTTTATCATTAATTGATGGTTTCATGATTGGATGAATGATGAATGTAATGTACTTTGAAGGGTCTTGAGGTGATATAAGAGAAGTCACACTTTCCATTGCATTCGTATGCCAGTTATCTTTTTGTGAGATGCTATCAATGGTAAATGATTCAAAATTATCTAACAAATTCATCGTGATATCCTTGTATTTCGATAATTTTTCATGTTTTGCTTGATATGTCCCATTTATTTTCTTTATTACTAATTTCAAATCACCAAAAATCTTAATGTCTTTTGCACCCAATATTAAAGTAGCACGTAACCCAGCGAGTAATGCTTCATACTTAGTAATGTTGTTTGTACATAGGAAGTTTAACCAATATGAAAAAGGAATAGGCTTTTCTATAGGTGGAATTATTATAACCCCAACATTGAAGCCTGTTCTACAATTTGATCCATCAAAGTATGCTTCCCATGTGTTAGCTTCTATTGTTAGCACACTATCATTGGGAAAAGAGTCTTTGATAGGCAATGCCAGAGGAGTGTTAGCCAAGTGATTGGTGAAGGCTTGAACTTTAATTGCTTTTTTTGAAACCAAATTTAGGTCAAACTTAGTCAACAACATTACCCATTTAGGTAGACATCCTCATAATTCTATTTTGTTGAAAAGATGTTTGAGGGGGTCAAATTTTGTCATTACTTGTATTTCTAAATTTAGTAAATTATGTCACAATTTACTAGTAGCAAAGAAAAGAGCCAAACATTGTTTTTCTATTGTTGTGTATTGTTTCTCATAATAAATCAAGGTTCTGCTGATGTAATAAACTAGATGCTCTTTTCCATTTTCATCTTGTTGAGCCAACAATGCTACGAGAGCATGGGATGATGTGGGTGTATAAAGTATGAATGGTTTTTTTTGCATAGAAGGTTGTAAAATAGGTGGAGTTACAAGGTATTCCTTCAAACTCTCAAATTCATGTATACAATCCTCATTCCAATCAAAGTGTACATCCTTTTTGAGAAGATGTGTAAATGGTAACGTTCAATCAACTAGAGATGCAACAAAATGACAGATGGCTTGAATTATTCCTTGTAACATGCACAATTGATAAAAGTTTTTAGGAGGTGGCATGTTGACGATAGCATCAATCATATTTGTATCCACCTCAATTCCTCTATGAGATATGATAAAACCTAGAAGTTTCCCACTATCTACACCAAAGACACACTTTTTTGGATTAATTCTCATGTTGTATTGTCACATTTTCTTGAAGATTTTCTGAAGGACATTCACATTGTCTTGTCTTGTTAACAATTTGGCTAGAATTCCATCAATGTAATCTTCCAAATCTTATGTATGTAGTCATGAAATATTAATTTCATTTCTCATTGATATGTTGCACCCACATTCTTTAATCCAAAAGGCATCATGACCCAAGAAATTTTCCCCAAACAGTTGTGAAGAATATCTTATATTGATCAATATGAGGGTTAATGAAGATTTGATTGTATTCGAAAAATACATTCATGAATGATAAAAAAGCATGTCCTACAATTGAGTCTACTATCATATCAATATTAGGAAGGGGGAAGTCATCCTTTAGAGATGCTTTATTCAAATCATGAAAATCCATACACATCCTAATGCAATTGTCAGGTTTTGGAACAACAACAATATTTAAGATCCATGGAGAAAAATTGATAGGTCTTATGAAACCAACGTCAAGGATTTTTTCAATTTCATCCTTAACCAACAAGGCTATTTTAGGGTTCATTTTTTGAATATTATGTCTAACGGGCTTAGCATTTTCAACAAGAACTATGTTGTGTGTTACAATCTTAGGGTCAATTCGTAACATGTTTGACTAATTCCAAGCAAAAGGTTCAGGAGAGTCATGAAGCAAGGTTTCAGTATCCTCTTGTTCTTCATCATCGAGGCACTGTCCTATTTTAATGACTTTCTCTTTATCATTTGTGTTCATTGCTATATCCAATATATCTCCTAAAGGAAGTGTGTTTGATCTTGGAAAGTTAGGATTGTATTCTTCATTGGTCATGTCAATCTCACCACTCTCATTGTCCCCCTCTTTTTGTTTGGTGCTTATCATAACACATGTAACCTTTTTATTGTGAGGAGCGGTAGAGGGTTTATCATAAACTCCTAGTCTTTGTTTCAAGGCTTCATCATCTTCAAACTACTCCCATGAGCGTGATAAATCTATATCAAGTAGTTTAGGATGCTTCATAGTGAGTTTTATTTTTGGTTTGCATGTGATAGTGTTGATGTTTAACAATGGTTTCTTTGATGCTTGTGTAATCTTAGAAGGACAATATCCCAAACTAGTTTTTGTCTCTTGTGTGTTATGCTCTATAGAAACCTGAATCCCTTGTTCTTTCTTTCCACATCCTTTACCATTGAAACCTAATTGTTTCACAAGCTCATAACCTCTCAAATAATTTTTTTCCATTTCTTTTGGGTTTGGTGGTTATTGATAATAAATCTCATCAAACTTGTTTGTACAACTTGTATCCTCTTCTAGAGTGAGTGAGGTAGATGGTTGTGAAGTTTCTTCCAAATTCTAAGTTGACATGATCATTTATTTCTTTTGTTTGTCATATTATTTTCTTGTGATTATGTACTCTCCCATAAATGAGGTTGTGAAATCCAAGGAACCTCAATCATCACCTAATAGTTTTGAAACTATCTCCATTTCTTGTTTGTCTTCTTTTAAGGGTTCTATCTTGGATGTTGGAATTAGAGTGTTTAGAGGACTTATCGTTCCTTTTTCAACTTGTAAGAAACTTTCAGGCTTAGCGTCCATTTCAACTTGGTATACCTTGTTGTCATAGACATATTTCATGATGCAATGAAGAGTTGAAGGCACCCCATGCATATCATGAATCCATGGTCTTCCCAAAAGAAGATTGTATAAAAGGTCAGGAGGCATAACATGAATAGGAGTTTGTAAGGTAGCCTTTCTGATTGTAATCAGTAAAGTAATTACATTGAGTGGTTACCTTACTACATTGTTGAATCCTTCAATTGATAAAGAGTCATTTTTCATCATTGATTTTTCTACTTGCAACCTATCTAAGAGTTTCACACTATACACATTAATGGCTGAGCCATTATCAACCATGGTCCTTTTTATGCCTATTCGATTAAATTGAGAAATTATCATAAAAGGCCTTATTTTTCTATCTTAATGCCAAAGGGTGAAGCTCATGCTAGTGAAATGTTATTTCTACATTAATTATATTCATTCCTTATATTAGATATGCCACATCATTTGCATTCATACCAAGAGGGACCACTACTTGTTGTAAAGTAGTTTGATGCATAGTGTGATAGGGAAATTTTGAATTAATTCCCACAGGGATATTTTTGCAGGAGTATTTTTAAGTTGTTCAAAAAGATCATACTCCTTCCCAATATGTGAATATAAACAAGGGGCAATGTAGAAATTGAAAAACCAACTTCACAGTCCCCAAGAATCACCTACAAGCAATTGCCTATCACATGCAACAAATATTTAAAACAAAATCTGTAAACCCTCAGAGCAAACTTGTGCAAGAAAAAATTAGAATGATTGATTATTAAATGAAATTGTTTTACAAATATTACAAAATCCTTCAAAAAGGAAATGATGTAATAAATTAGGAAAAGACAACCCTAATCTTATCTTGAGCAAAAAGATAGCTCAATAAGATAAGATAAGAATTAAATAATAATTATCCTAGGAAATAAAATATCCTAAGTAAACTTATGCTAAAGTGTAATTAAATAATTAATTACACCAACACCCCCCCATAAGTGCAACTTAGGGAGAAGAAAATTATTATTTAAATATGAGTCCCAACAAAAAGGCCTGATCAGGTACTCATTTACAAATGCAATGCAAACTAAATCAAATGGGGTAAAGGAGAAAACCACATGGGAACAAAACTCCTCCACAAAATAGAATGCAATAAACTAACTAAGTGATGAAAGATGGAGGAATCCATAAGACCCCCCAAGGACACCATCCATCACAAAGATACATAAATGAATTCCCCCATAAGAGAGGAAGAAAGAGACCACAGATCCCCTCTCGAATGAAGTAACTTCAAAAGAAGTGAAGAAACTACATCTTCTGAAAGAAGTGAGAGGGAAGAGGTCGAATGAAACCAATCTCTGAAGGGGAAGTAGGTGTAGCCCAAGATGTCTCCACAGAAGCAGGTGTGACCTCAACAAATGAAGAAGGTGAAGTAGGTGAAGACTCAATAGAAACCTCCAAAGATGTATAATCAACAAGATCCTGTTGCACTAAAACAAAAGAAGCCACATAGGTAGCCACAAAAATAGCAATAGGAGGTGGAGGAGATGGAATGGAAGGATTGAGAATAGGATCCAAAGTGAGAACTCCAATGTTCAAGAAGCCAAATCTCTCCTCCAAATGATTATGTACACTAGAAGTGTGAGGAACAACTGTAGAAACAAAAGTACCACCAATAGAAAAATCAGTGAAGGAATACAACCGAGATGAGTGATCCACTATCCCAGTAGCAATAACTGCTATACTCTCTAAGTCTCTAATAATTGAATCAGGTGTGAACTCCTCAGATCTCCCATTTCTTCCATGTGTGATCTGATAAATGGAAAGAAGGTTGTTTGTCAAGTGAGGGACACACAAGACATCCTGAAATGAGTGATCCTCAAAACTAATAGACCCCTTCCCTGTAACACTCATGTAAGTGTTGTTTCCCATCAAAATGGGAGACATAGTGCAAGGCTCAAAGGAAGTGAACATAGTCTATGAAGAAGCCATATGATGAGATGCTCTTGAATCTAGAAGCCATCTCCCTGATCCAATACTTGAAGAAGCAAAAAGAGCATGTCCCTTCATATCTGATGAAGTATGTAAACCAGCTGTGCCTGTGTTATGCTGCTATGAGGAAAGAAGAATGAGGAGAAAAAGATGATGTAGACATCCTAGAAGGAAAATCAATCTGATGTTTTTGAAGAAGATGTTTCAGCTCATCAATGTCCTTCTTGTAACAATTATGTTTTGCATGTCCTTCCCTCTTGCAATATGCGCATGGACCCTTCTCCTTCCAGAATGATTTCCCCTTAGAAGAGGATGATGAATCTGAGGACTCCTTTTTCTGCTCATGAGGTTTGGAATCCTTTTGTTTCTATTTCTTACCTTTGCCTGTAGAAGCCTTATGATCTCTGGGCTCATGTGATGTAATAATTTCCTGTGAAGAGGAAGAAGGTTTCACCGTGCCCATGCTAGCTAACTTAGCTTGATCTCTAGTGAGAGATGAAGCAAAGTCATCAACAGATGGCATAGTGAATCTCGTACCAAGTACATCCCTAGTGGCATAAAAGGTAGAAACAAAAACTGAATAATCTGGTCCAAGCTTAGAAAGAATGGACAATATCAATTGAAAGTCTTGTTTTTGAACACCACACTGTGATAACTGTAATCTAAGAGACTTGAGTTTGGTGAAAAAATCTTGAATGCTATCAAAATACCTAGGATTTAAGCCAATAATCTCATTCTCTAATTGAAACCCTCTCATAGTATTCTACTTCCCAAACAAGGACTCTAAAGTAGCCCAGATCTCATTAGGTTTAGTACAAGACTAAATATGAAAAAGAAGATCAAATGAAAGAGATAGACATAATGTACCATAAGCTTCATCACACCTATTAAACCATTTTCTCTTTTTAGTAGCACTTGTAGGTTCAATTTCTGTACCCATGGTTACCCTATACAACCCTTTGTGTTTCAAATGAATCTCCTTTTTTTTTCCAACCAAAATAGTTGAATGGAGTAAGGGGTGCAATATTATGTAAATCCATGACAGAAATAGTAGTATATACTCTCAAATGAAAAAAAATAATGCTTGTGGATCTAAAAAAAAACTCCTGATTTACACGCTTCTCAAGAAATACCCCAAAAAATAAAGGTTGAGTTCTGATAAAAATTTAGATTCCTAGAGAAAATTATGCAAATATAAAGTTTGAGATCTGAGAGGAGGTCGGAAGCATCTTTCTGACACCTATTTGTTTTCGAAAAACTGATAAACGAGGCAAAATATATGCCCTCCAAAGTGAAAAATAGAAACTTTGACTTCAAAGGCAGAAAAATGCATTAAAATGAAAAAAAACAAAAAAAAGGGCCGGCCTATACCACTAGATTAGTACTGGAATTAGCTTTCCAATGGCTATTTTTGTTCAAAAAATAGAGAAAAAAAGCCCAAGATATATCCGATTTCGTAAAAGTGCTCCAATCTGCTCAATATGTCCTCCAAAGCCCTTGGGGGCTAAAAAAAATAAGCCCCTAGTCACATGTAGGACCAGGGGGTTGGTGAGCTGGCTCCTGGGGTGGAGCCCCTAGTCACCCATGTGACTAGGGCGGGAGCTGTGGACTGGTTAGGGGCTAGCATGGAGCTCCTGGTCACTGATAAAGACCTCCCACTGGTAGGTAAGGGCTTAAAGTTGACAGGTGGCGCAAAGGTTGTAACTGCCGGTGGTGGAGTAGAAGAAGTTGCCACCTAGCAGTGATTTGGTGGTAGAGTGGCAGAGGGTGGTGAAGGCCGCTGGTCGCTGGTGGCCACTCGATGGAGGAGCAGTGGTGGGAGGCTTTATAACTGGCCGCACAGATTTCTACTATGTTTTTTTTTTTGCATGTTTTTCAAAAAATTGCCTCGATCTGTGTGCCCTAGGGCTGTACGACCTTGGGGCTAATTTTTTTTTGCCTTTTTTAAAACTTTTGTCTAAATCGATGAAACGAAAGGTGTTTTTGGGGTTTTTGGATGCTCTGATCACGATGGCGACATCCGTTCAAGCCCAAAATTCTCTAAAATTTTGGCTACCCCCATATCTACCAAAAATCAACCTGACTTGAAACCCTTGCACATAAAAAGACTCTGTGAGAGAATATCTTCAAATCATGAATATGAAGCAATAGGTTTGGAGCTCTGATACCATGTAGAAGTTGAAAAACCAACTTCATAGTCCCCAAGAATTACCTATCACATGCAACATATATTCAGAACAAAATTTGTAAACCCTCAGAGCAAACTTGAGCAAGCAAAAATTAGAATGATTGATTATTGAATGATTTTTTTTTACAAATACTACAAAAGCCTTCAAAAAGGTAATGCTGCAATAAAGAAGGAAAAGACAACCCTAATCTTATCATGAGAAAAAAGATAGCTCAATAAGATAAGATAAGATAAGAAATAAATAATAATTATCCTAGGAAATAAAATATCCTAAGTAAACTTATGCTAAAGTGAAATTAAATAATTAATTACACCAACAGGCACTAGGAAATATGGGATTAGGAAAAGATAATGTTTTTGGGGTTGGTTGTTGTGGTTGTGGATTGTTCCTAGTGTTCTATGTATGAGAAATGGTATTATGATTCAGCTATTGCAATACATTATTCTTAGGTGGATATAGGATAAACTAAAGCTTGTGTATATTTTGTGGTTTATGTGAAGGTGGGTAAAGGATAAGTTGAGTTTGAATCATGTTAACTTCTCCTAGTTTTCATTTCTCATAAAAATCCTTAGTGGATGGGCTTTGTGAGATGAATTCCTCAAGGACTTGATATAACATGTCAAAGTCATTGCCACTAAAAGGTTTGAGGGTTATGTTAACTTTGCTTGGTTTGGGTTCTTCATACCAAGCCTTAGTGGATGATCCTAGTGAGAGGAAGTCCCCAAGGGCTTCATCTAACATGTATAAGTCATCACTACTAAAGAGATTGGATGATATGCTTTTTCTAAATTTAAGCATTTTTTGAATTGCTTCTTTTGATGTGTTTTCTTTTTGTTTTCATTTTCTAGTGAATCTAATCTAAGTTATCTAGGAATTAATGTTGAAAATGAAAATTTCAAAAATCTAATGCTATCCATAATTTCCATGAATGTAAGTAATGCTATCTCTAGTGACTTCAATGTAACATAAAGCAACTACATTGAAACAAAAAGGTAACAGAGGCAAGCAAAAGCTTAAAAATAGGTTATTTATCTCCATAAACAATAGTTCATTGGGACTAATTTTCCCATGGTTGCGAGTGAGTGCCAATAGGGATTTTTTTCATAATTTTCAGATTTTTTTAGTTGATTTTTATGTTTTCTATGCTGTATGACCTAGAAATCTAGGATGCAAATGTAGAATTTTACTAATTTTCAGTGAAATTAAATGCAATAAGCAAGCTAAATGAGCTTTTCACTAATGCAAAATGTGAAAACCTAGAATGAAAATTAACCAAAGAAAAAACCTAATGCAAGTTCAATCTAGGATGTAAATGCACTACAAATTAGAATAATGATGTCCTAGATGCAAGTTCACAAAAATGAAACCTATGGAAATGGTGGAATAGATGAATGGATGATGTATTCACACTCACTTTCAAAGAGTCTCCACTCAAGGACACCCCTAGAGATTCAATGCAAAGGAGATTGAATTCTAGCAATAGGGTTATCTTGGGGATTGAATGATAGGTAATGATGGGTTCACCACCAAGTGTAAACTTGGAAAAGAATATGAGTTCAAAAACACAGTCTAGAATCGAGATGAATGTAAAATGACCTAGAAGATGTTGTAAAATACAGTGTAAAATTAAGATGAATGCAAAATAATCTAGAAAATACCTTAGAAATGCAAGTAAAATAGAAAAAAAGAAAAAATGTAAATAGTGAGCACCTGGAAATCTTGTAGTGACTAGGAATAGCTCTGATATTTTGGAAATGTTAACTTTTTGATGAACTGGGACTCATTCGCTAACCTGGGTGAATTAGTCCCAGATCAAGATTTCTGCACAGGAGTCTATTTCAGGAAAAATTGTATCAAAATATATAGATATAATTGAAAAAAAACTACAATGGGACTCATTCACCACTCTTGGTGAATTGGCCCCATTCCACTTTTTTAGAAATTAAAATCTCTAATCTTCAATTCAACACGTACACTTTCTTTCTAACTTGAGTTTCAGCTCTGAGTATGTGAAAAGCAACTACAAAATAAAATTCAACTTGATTTGCTAATGGGGGATTTTCCTCAGTCAAACCCCTAGTTTGGTAATTAAACATTAATGGAAATGATGAAATGTGCATGAAAGCCCTAGCCTTAAATTTTTCAAAGACTAGGAAATCTAAAACATGATGCAAGCTTATTCTAATGTGCAAGAATATGATGCAAAAATGGAAATGTAAAGATGAATGACTCACTTGTGGTGATCTCTAATCACCTCAAATGAGCTCTAACAATTCTTATACCTTCCTTAGGTTGAATGTAGAATGACAATGGAAGACATAATCACTTAGGAAACAAGTCTCTAGGCTTGGCTTGATGGCTAGTTGCATCTCCTCAACCTAGAATCCATCATTATTCACCATAGGAATCCATGATAAACTCTTGAAAATGCTAGATCTTGGTTGAAAGTGAGCTTGAAGACCTAAAAAAATGCTTTGATCCTGCTACAATGCTTGAACTTTACTTGTTCTTGAGATGAGAATGCTCTTGTGAAGACTTTGCTTGAAGATTCTTGATGCTTAATGCTTGAAAATGCTTACTCAAAGTGCTTAGATATGATGAAAATGACTTAGAAGCTTGTTTTTATAGGAATCAACACCTGATTGACCGTTATTTAGATCTTAAATGATGACATTTACCAAAATCTTGAATTAAATTGATGAATTCTCGCTCAAATTTAAAAGACCCCAAATGGGACTCATTCTCCACCCTTAGTTAATGGATCCCATCTAAGGGGACTCATTCACCCAAGATGGAGAATGAGTTTCACCTTAGATTTTTGAGGTGGGTTTTTAGATTTTTTTGTGTTTTGAATGATTTTATAGGATTTTTAGGAGAAATGGGCCTCTAGATCTGAAATATTGGGTCCTCGGGGCCTATAAATGATGATTTAAAGGATAATTAATGTAAGGGTACCCAAGGTAGGTCCAAATTAGACCAGGGATTGTACTTTTTCCAAGAAGGGAGTACAACTTCGGTGGTCACATGCTCACACTGAGAATATTTGGTAAAAATATCCATAATTGCTTAGTATATTTGTGAGCATCTACCAATGTGATGCCTTTGTCCATATGTCAAATGCTATGTTTAACTCCAAAAAATTCCTTGAAGAAAGTCACGCAATTTGAGAAAATTGAAGTAAATATAGTCAGAGACTTAATCAATATTCATATGCAATTAGTGTTAGATCCCTGGATTCAATATTATATCGATATTCAAGTTGTTGATATACCTGATACTTATGGGATGATATTGAGTAGGGACTGGTCATAGACTTTGAATGGATATATGGCAATAGACTTCTCATGTATGTGGTTACCATGGAAAGGAGTTCCTAATCATATCAAGATTGAGAGATAGCACACATGAAAGACATGACCACCAATTATAATTAGAAAAATGAAGTTCTATACGTAGATGTAGAATTGGGAGTTTATAAAATTCAAAGTTTTAGATTTGAAATAGAAGAAGTTTTTATGTGTAATGCTGAAAAGCATATCTAGATAACTCCCATAATAGATATGTTAGTTGAATTAGGTTTTGATTCTTCTAAGGAAGAATCTATAGTCATTTAGATAAATTTTGGAATAATATTGATAGAGAAGCTCGAAAGTGTGGGAAAGTTAAAGATTCATTGAAAAGTTTCTTGTTGTAGGGTTGGTGCAGGTTACACAATTCTGCACATTCAGAGGATAGTTGTGTGATGTGCTTAGAAATCATTCATAGAATTGAAAGTCAACACTGTTTAGAAAATACTATTCTTAATAGGTCCTAGCCAAAAATACTTGAAGATAATATGTAGGTGAAGTAGACAGGAAATGTTAATTTGTCACCTCTTAAGAATGCTAAGCTCATAGCTGCTGAGGATCAAATGTGGAACTTTAAGTTCGATGGGTAAAAATTGAAACAAGGAATTGGAGTTCCAGAGTTGGTCTCAATAGTTTGCAAGGTAAGTATTTTCTTGTTGCTTATCAATTACAATTCTAGTGTACCAACAATATGGCAGAATACAAAGCTATTATTCATGGTTTGATGCTCACAATCAAGAAAAAGTCAATATTATTAAGGTGTTTGGAGACTTGGAGTTGGTGGTCAAGAAATTCTAAAAAACATGTTTGTCATTACAAATGTTTGACTAGTTAGTGACACCAAGTGTGATATTTGATAGAATATTTTGATGCCTTTAATAGCATTCACATCCCACAAAGATTCAATAAGAGAGCATATGCTCTAGCTACTACTACTAGTGCTCTAGAATCTTTAGATGTTTCTGATATGAGGATGTTTACTATTTAGCTAGTGTAGTTTCCATCGATTCTTAATTGTGTTACAAATTTGCAGGTGTTTGAAGATGATAATCATATATTGGAATTCATCACTAATACCAGTATCTTTAAGGCACAAATAATTTAAGAAATAGATCGCTCAGATGAAAAAATTCAAGATGAAGAATTAGCTCAAGCTAAAGATAATAATATTTCAAAAGGAATAATTAAGTTTGAAAGACTATTTTTATGTAGATTAGATAGTTCAATAGAAAGACCGGCCCAAAAGTGACAGAGGGTAGTCTGAATTATATAATTTGAATACTAAAGAAGATCCAAAGAATATGTTTATAGGGAAGGTATGCACTAAGGAAGAACAAAGAAATATTTCTCATCAACGCAGAGATTATTGGAAGGTTATAACATGGACATATGAAGATTTGAAGACTTATGATACTTCCATCATTACTCATACAATTTCATTA
Source organism: Sequoia sempervirens (assembly GCA_007258455.2). NCBI lineage: Eukaryota > Viridiplantae > Streptophyta > Pinopsida > Cupressales > Cupressaceae > Sequoia > Sequoia sempervirens. The sequence goes on from VDFB02281492.1 coordinate 590,780,816, forward strand.
TAGCTTGATGTAAAGCCTTTCTGATAGAAACAACGAACCATAAATGTGCTTCTGGATCCTTTGATCCAAAAGGAAGTACAAAAGCTCCTCTGAGCCACGATATTTTTTCCTATTAGACATTCTACTTAGGTGGAAAATCTAGTGCCTGTTAGGAAGAAGAATGGAGATACAACTATGTGTGGATTTCTAGAATCTTATAAGGTGCTTGGAAAGGATAATTATCCCTTTCCTTCATTAGAAGAAGTGTGACAAGTTGTGAATGGTTCACAAATGATGTCCTTCTTGGATAAATTCTTTGGGTTCAATCAAGTAATGGTTGTGAAAGAAGATCAAATGAAGACAATGTTCACTACAAAGTAGGGAACTTTTGCTTGTAGAAGGATGCCATTTGGATTGATAAATTGTCGAAGCCACATTCCAAAGAGCTATGGATCACACCTTCTAAGATTTGGTAGGAAAATGTATTATTATATATACATGGATTACCTCACTATATTTTCCAAGAATAAAGGAGATCATGTTCATGATCTCAAAACAATATCATAAAAGTGTGAAACTTATGAAGTTTCATTAAATCCTAAGAAATGCATTTTTGGGGTAACTTAAGGAAAGTTGTTGGGACACATTATTTTTGAAAGAGGAATTTCCATAGACCTAGATAGAGTAAGTTCCTTACTCAAGTTACAGCCCCCGAGAAGTAAGAAAGAATTAAAATCATAATTTGGTAAGATCAATTTCTTCTAGAAATTCATCACCAGATTTTTTGAAGTAGTGAAACCACTCAATGATATGCTAAAGAAAGATGCAAAGATCAAGTGGACAAGTGAATCCAAGCTCACCTTCGAGAATACGAAATTTGTAATTTTGGAAGCACCGATGTTGGTATTGATGGTGTTTTTAGAACTGCAACAACACATATAGAATACAAGTATACTATCTCTCTTGAAAGGTAAATTTCTCTCAGCAATCCTCAAGAAACAACCCCAAGGTCTCTAATGTCAGGTCTTGAAAATACACAAACAACTCGGTGATGATGTGATTTGCTGGTAATCACTAGGGGCCTTACAAATCAAATGTTGGAAGCTTCAAATTCATCAAATGTAGCAATGTAGTCCTGCATTATATGTCCTATTCTAATAATAATCTACAAAGAAGTAATGAAAGATGAGGGTTTAGAGAGATATCCTAATCTAATTCTTAAGATCAATCATGAAAATAATAGATCATTCAAGGTGGACCAATCTTCCAAAACCAATTCTTTCTTAACCAAGATTAAATCTATAGTATCACAAGAATAGTGTGATCTTCAAATGTATTAAATATTTTCAGATTGTAAACAATCAAATATTCATCCAAAAGCATGAAATTCATAAACATCCACAATTGAACTTGATTGCAACAAAGAGTAGGCCTAGGATAACTTTACATAGCAACTTACAATGAGCAAGTTGCTAAAATTATGGACTGGAGATAATTCCTCAACACCTTAAACACTTTATCATAAACATGAATGAATTGTAACTAGCTCTAAGTCTAACCTTAAAATCACTTACTCAAAACAACTTATAATAGATTTTAAACATAGGAACATGCATAGATGAAACAACACATAGAAGAGAACCAAAAGACAATGTCTTCAATTGTATTTAGTTCACCAAAAGTTTGCAACAATTCCAATATCCCATGTCGAATAACAACAACCTTAGAAAATAGGGGAGAGCCTCAATAGATAGAGTATCACTAACATTTTGGCCCAAGGAAGAAAATTAAATTAGGTTTACAATTAGTTCAGTGAAAATAGGTCGGCCTTAGCAATTTTAATTCCCCAATTTAATTTTACAATACAAAATTACAAAAGTCAGCCTTAAAAGATATTTCAAGACTAAATAAAAAGGATTTTGAAATGAAGACCAAGGCATAGGTGACTTGTAACTCTAGCAATATTGATGTAGTATGCACATTGTTCAATGTAATTAAGATGGGTCATCCTCCTTACCCTTTTCTCCCCTTCTAGAAAGTTCTTGAACCTTTGAAAGAATATTATCCAGGTCAGCCTAGTCTGGAATTAGAATAAACTTTATCCTCAATTTAATAGATTTAATTTCTTCTTCATATTTATCTAAATTTTTTTTGCAATATCCTTGAATCCCTTGATATTTATCCATATTACAAATATAAAAATCTACATCCTCTAGTTGATCTAATGTAACCAATCCATCTTCAAGTGGGGAGTAGACTTCATATACCATTTCTATAATTGATCAACCTTTAGGTTATTCTTTCCAAACTTCTTTCTTCCTATGACAATCTCCAGAAATGAGATGCAACTATCTAATATCTCTTTTACTTTGTTTTGGATCTCTGGTGCCTTCTTTAGTGCCTTGACATTAGTTCCCTTTTGAAATTAAATGCTTCCATCCATTCAACTAATTTATTTATATTCTTAGCTGTAACGACATTTTCCTTGACCAACACCTCTTTTGGAATTTGCATTATTTTCTTCAATGCAGTGATGGTTGTGTCATCTATTACTTGACATTCTAATGTGAGGTTCTAGAACCAATGAATTCTTCTCATGTGTATGCAACACCTTTTCAATCATGGCATCTTCCATTTGATAGACACTACCAATCCATTGTTAAGTAACCTACAAAGAAGTTCTCATCCTTTCAATTTCACTGATAGCATCTTTTGATAATAAACCTTCTGAATATGTGACACTCTCACCAGCCTATGTTTGCAAAAGTTTTACTAAATGTTGGATATATTTCTGTAGTTCTCCCATATGTTTTTGTAGCTTCTTGTTGGTCTATGTTTCATTGTCCAATCTCTTTAGAATGGCTTGTATAGATTCTTGAATGTGTTCTTTCTCTTATGCCTTAATTGAAGGACTTAGATTGATGGTTTCAATCTTGTAGTCAGATAGATTGATCTCATCCTTATGCTTATCACTTAGGGGTGTGGAAACATGGAGAACCCTATTATTAGCCTCATCCCTTGTCATTCTGGAAACCACCCTTGATTTCTTTCTTCTTTTTGATTTTCACAAATTTGCAAAAAAATTACTCCAATCTAGAGTCTCTTCTTCTACAATGATGGGTTTGGGCTTCAAGCATTCTTTCAACCAATCATGAGTAGTTGGTTATTCTAGGTCTATTCCATCATGAGAATTTTTTTTCTTCTTCTTGATCCTTAGGCTGATCAACTTCAATGTTCTCTAGATCTTTATCAATATCCTCTTGATTTTTCTATTCTTGATCCTTATTTTCATCTCCAAATATAGTTGCTTCCTATTTTTTAGGAGATTGAGAAGGAATCTCCTTTTCTTTCTTTGGCTCTTTCTCCTCATCCTTATCACTTTGCACTTTAGGAACCTCTTATTCTAGTTGGATTCCAAAAACACTAAGCCCTCCACTCCTTGGATTTTGCACCTCTTCTTTATCTTCTAGTTGCTCAGACTCCTTGGAGGTCTTACCTTCATCTATTGTAGCTTCTCCCTCCTCTTTATCATTTTTTGCATTTTGGGGAGGAGATTTGGGAAGAGTATTATTTCTTGTAAGTGCCTCTTCTTTATTCTCAATTTTATTAACTAAAGGTTCCTTAACATCCTTCTCAGTCTCATTCACCATCTATTCTACATTTTTTGTATTTAGAGGAGAAACCTTTTCCTTTGGAGAATTCTTTCTTGTATACACTTGTGGTTTTTCTCCAAAACTCTCTACTTTAATCACCTTGGCTTGATTTACATCTCCTTGACTAGCCTTGGTTTTTTTGGACCTAGATATCTTTTCTCCTTCTGTGATTATCCTTTTTTTCTTGGAGGGGTCAGCTTCTCCAGTTATCTCCTTTGTAGGTTTGCTTCTCTTTGAGACTGGTTCTCTCCTAGGCTTTTGTCTTTGGTTTGAATTCTAGTGTTTCTATTGAATACAATAGGTACTGATTTTGTATTCTCCTTCTCTTGAGGGACTATAGTGTCATCTTGAGTGTTCTCAGTTTCTTCCTCTAAGTGTGATTCCAAATCTCCAAGCAAGTCATAGGTGAACTTTGTTCCTATTACCTCCAATTCCAAAACTTTATGCTTAACCCACTTCTTGGAATATCTCAACACTAGAGTTGTGATTTGGTCCAAGTGAACCACTTCATCTTCTGACTAGTTGATTGGGGGAAGTGGCTTATCTTGAAATTACATATAATCATGGTATTGGATAGGGTCTTCTTCATCATCAACTTCATCTAACACATTTTCCACTCTATGAAGTCTTATCAATTTCAATGAAAGCCTTGAATATCTTCTCTTTATTACTTCAAACTCATCTCTACAATTTTCCAAATAATCATTAATGTGATCTCTATGTCTATACTCCCTATTGGCCATTTTCTATGCTACTCCATAGGGAACAAAGCTACCTCTGTCTGAATGGGAATACAAATAAAGATGATCCATCTGTCTTAGAATAATGTGCACTTTATATGGAAGGACATACCTCCAAGCTACCAATCCTTGAAGGGAAATCAACACCAACCCCAGTTTTATGCATTTCCTTAAAAATAACATCAAATGCAACTAATTTCCTTATCAACTCAAAAAATTTGACCTTGTCTATAGGATATCTGGCGAGCCTGTATGGAACCTTTGGAGATCCATGAACTCTAATATAAGTGAACTTTGGGAATTGTATAAACCAAAAGCCATTCTTCTTGATCAGATCCATTAATTCTACTGAAATTTTGATGTGAAGTGCATCTTGTAGGGTCCTTTTTATATACATGGTTAAAGCATCATTGACACTCCTAAAGTTGGAAGTGTTGAAATGTAGTTGTGGGTAAACATCATAAACTCTATCCTAGCCAATTGTTCCTTTATACATCAGACCCTTATACTTGAAATTCCTAGCAAGCATGTACACAACATACAAAGTCATAGTAAATGTTTTGGTATCTTGCACACTTCTTAATTACAAATAAAAATTGTCACTTATAGTGCCTACGTAGTGATAGTGAACTCCTTTATTGATTTGGGAGATGACATAAAACATCTATTTTTCAAAGATAAAGGATTTCTCTAATCCTACCACTCTGCTTAGGAGAGTGATCATATCATTATATTCCAACTTGAAGTCACTTCTATGCAATTGTTTGGGAAAATTAGAATAGTGTGACTTTGTCTTTTCAATCCAGTAACTATTCATAATCTCCAATGCCTCAGTTGGATTAAAATCATATAATTCTTGTGTAACCAGCAACTTCACATTCACCAACTTTTGATGTGACTCAATGTTGAAGGCCTCAACTATTGAGTCTTCAATCATATTTTCCATTACTCTTCCTTGAGGACCAACAATAACCCTCAAGATGTATGAATCATAATGTTTCACACACTCCATAATCAGCTCAAGAAACTACACTGAAGGTGGGAACCTAATAGCTTGTGCCAAACCTGTATGTACTAATATATGGGCCAAAGGAGTAGGTGCATTGCAATACATTATTTTTTTAAAATCCTCATTATGTACATGACCCATGTTGGTATCTCCCCCTTTTTCCCATGTTGAGATGATCTTGGACTCTGGCCTCATAACATTGAAGTCATACTTTATCCTTTGAGCTCTAGTTGTAGGTTCTTCTTTAATTGGTTCAGTAGATTTTGTTTTAGAACCTTTTCCTTTATTGGATTTTTCCTACATCTGGTTAGAAAAAATCATAATTATTGAAATGTCAAGCATAACTAACCATTATAATGCAACTTCATCATTAAATTTGTCATTAAAGCATATATGCAACATGTAATAAACTATAAATTATCATTAAAATCATCAAAACCAAGTTGTAACCTTTACACTTAAGTCTTAAATACATCTCAGGTTTTTTCCAAGTTCGTGGATTTTGAGTACTCATGGATTTTGGGGAATCCAGGGCATCACGGATTCTATGAAGGATGGTTTCTCAGGTATTTTGAGTTTATGTGGATTCTATGAGGGGAAGAAAAAGATGCAATCAAAAGAGTACTAAATCATCCACATAAGCTTGGAACATTTCAAATTCAACTAAAAAGCACATCTAAGAATGCAAGCTTTAGGACTTTGGGAAATCTGCTTGTGGACAAAATCTGCAAAAGCTAGAGAGTTCGAGGAATCTGTGGCCAAGTGAATTCCATGAAAGACACAATCTCAATTTTTTTACAAGGACAAGGATTATGTGAAGGATAATTTATTAGGTTTTCACATAGAAGTAGATTCCATGAAGGAAACACTTTCATGCATTCTGAGAACTAAAGGATTAAATAAAACCATTACAACTCGACTTTAACTCCTCAAAATGAATGATCATAAGATAAAATTGGTTCAATTACACATTAGGGTTCATCATCATACTCAAATCATGATGTACAATTGGAATCACCATCTGTAAATGCAACTGCCCAATATCAATGATTTTAAAGTAGCATGAGCTAGGGTTTACCTATAGGCACACTATTGCTTTCAAATCCTAAATATTATAGACAAATTAACCATTTTACTCTAAATATGTCATATTTTACTAAAAATGCACCAACAATAGATGGAAATTTTAGAACCCTAGCTCCTATTGATATACAAATGATGCCATAATTTACTAACTCCAAATGCAAATAAAAAAAATAAAAATGAATCCAAAATAGAAATAAAATACAAATAAGGAAATGAATGCCCTCATGATTATTTTCTAAAAGATAAATCAAAGTCACCCATATACAACCTTAATTCAAAATGATACAATCTCAAAATGAAAAATACCTTTCAAATTCTAGTTAAAGAAAACAATCAATCAAAACCCTAATTGTACTCACTCAAGGATTTTAAATAAACAGCCAAAGATGTTACCTTGCAAACTGAATAAGAATGATGGATTATAAAATGCAGTCCAAAAAACCATAGTCAATCAGAAGATGAAGTTCACTAGCATGAAATGCTAAAATTTGGAATAACAATTTGCCCAAGCACTCAACCTCTCCTCAATAGACAAGCTCCAAAAATTTTAAATGAAAAATAACACTCAAAATCATATTTTAAACACTTTAAAATATTTGCATCCATTCCCATTCATATGACTACAAAAGCTCATAAATGCAATGACAAGACATCACTAAAGTTCAAGAAAATGAGCCTGTCATGGATTCGGGGAATTTAGATACCCAAGGATTTAGTGAAGAATAAAATGTTGGGGAATTCGTCTAGGGAAGGATTTAGTGAACGATGAAGACTTCACGAAATATGCCAAGTTAAGGATTTAGCGAGCATTTATATTTTTGGGTAATCCATGTAAGAATAGATTTAGTGAGCCACTAAACCTTTGAGGAATCCAACACCAGGTGGATTTCCCAAAACTCTCCCAAACTTGTCCAATTTGATGCCAAAGTAAATTTTGCATGAAACCAATGACTCAAAGTATCAATCAAGATCAAAATGTTGCAAAAAAAAAACACCTAAAGTGAAAATATGATCATCAGAATCCCAAAAGGTGAAGTGAATCAAAATTTCAAGGAACCTATCCCTGAAGGGGAAAAAGTGAAACCTAAAGAAAAACCAAGAAAGAGGGTCCCTACCTTTGGTGGGGTGTGTGTGCAAGGATTTCACAATAATCGGTTGTGCATAAATGCTTAAAGTTTCCCTTTGAAAATGAATTTTTCACTATACACCATAGTGGCTTTAATCCTTTGTCTTCTCGAGGGAACTTTTCATCAAATTTCTTTTGGCCCAAGCCTATGGAACCTATTAAACCTTGAGAAGACTTATCTTTCAAATCCTATAAAAAATTCAAGGTGAAATTCATAGCAAAAATATCCCTTAAAAGCATGCCTCAACCTATAACTAAGCCTCCTATCCTTGACTAAACCATGATTGAACTAAAAGATATTCCAAGAAACCAAGACCAACCTAAGACAAATCCTTTGACTATCTCCTACAAAATACCAAGAGATAATGAAAATAATCCTGTCATGCCTCCTAAGATAAAACATGTTTACAAAGCTAAAGAGAAAGTGGTTGAATAACCTTCCAAGGTCCCTTCTATTCCTCCCTTTAGGGAAGAAAATAAACATATGGTTGATAAACGTGCTCCTAAACAAACACAACTTGAAAATATTACCAAAAGAAATAGAAGTGCTAGAGAGTGTAGGTGTAAGTTTCATGTTCTTGATCAAAGGTTAAACAAAGAAAACAACAAAAAAACAACATCGAATCTTGATTGAAGCAATACATCTCTTCGCCTCAACAAATAGATCATATACCACTACTACAACAAGAGCTAAAGACTTCTTTAAACATTATCATTCGACCTCCCATTGTGATTAACTTGGATGACGATGACGATGAGGTTGCTAAAATTGATGAAAAAGTGCATAATGAATTGAATACATTGTTTCGATCTTCTATGAGCTTAAATGATAATTCTCCTAGGAAGAGTGTTGAACTTGGTAATGATCCTAATTTGGCAAATTCTATTGTCCCTTTGGATAGTTTTCCACCTTCTCTATGCGATGAAAATGATTGGGATGCATATTACTTGCTAATAGGCTGACTCACATGTGTCTTACTAGTCTTTCCTTTATTTTCTTTTTAATGTTTCTTTTATTTGATTGCATGTGCATAATGTGATCCCCTCGTATTGTTTTATTTGATGTACCTCTTTTTGTGCATTCCTTTATTTGGATCTATATTCTTTTATTATTTGTAAGAATTTTATCTTTTAACTTGTCTTGTGTTTTCCTTTTGGGGATGACACATGGTGTCGAGACATTTAGGTCTCTTCCATGTTGACCTAAAATATTTTGTTTATTTTCGCTCTCTTGTTGTTATTCTTCTTGTTCCATGAGTATTTAGGGAATGATGACAGTTCTAATCTCTTTAAAAATATTGTAGCAAAGACATACTGACCCCAAATCCATGCATCCCTTATGTGAATTTGGGATTTCATTTTGGGGGCAACCCATTTTCATGATGTAGCTTTATTTGGAAACATATGACTTGGCATAGGGATTTCCAAATAAGCTCTCACATGTCCTCTTTATTGTTAGCAGTTATCATTTGCTACTTTAAATTAATTACTCACAATATGGTGTTTAGAAATTTCTTTAAAGTGGGGGCATACATTGGCATTATTCATCTACTCATGTTTCATTGTGTAGTATTTTTACTTCATGCAATGCATCTTTTTCTTTGTGGTGACATTGGGTGTGATTTCCCTCAAGAGCACAATATCTCTTAGCATATTATATTCCTCTTAGTGGATTGATGCAACGTATTGCATCCCCTAAGTTGTGAATTTTCTATTCTTTGATTGGTCCTCTCTTAGAGACATTAGGCTCAATGTTCCCTAAGTTAAGACCTTACATGAACTAAGAAAAATATTTTGAACATACCTTACACTATTTTGCAACTAAAACATCTATTATATGGCCACCTTGCATAACAAACTTTGCTTTCTTGTGGTGCCATCTTGTTTGTTCATGAGTTTCAAGCATACAAAGCTTTGCTTGCCTCATGAAGCTTGAAGTTAATTTTTTGTGGTGCCTTATCAAAGTTATTAGGAGGAATATCTTTGGTATGGTTGTATATATGGGAATCAAACTTAGGCATGAATTTCCCATAGCCACTTGCTTTTTTGTGTGAGCACATACCGAACGCGTTCATATGTGTCTCAATGGGGGCTCACCTAGTGGATGGCCTGAGGTATCAATATCCCTTGTGAGTGTGCATTTATTTTTCCTAGTGGACATCATGTTCCACTTGTAAAATTTCTTGGAAAAATAGCTTAGATCTAATCCATAACATGTGGGACAAATGATCAAAGCTTGATCCATCCTCCTTTTACTTTTTCTATTTTATTTTTTTCTCTCTATCTTTGGCAGTGTATGATTCTGCCTTTTTGTTTCTCCATACACTATGTTCATGTGTGTTATCTTGTGCCTATGTTGGTTTTCCATAGGATCTCAATCCTTGGGGGCTTACACAACCCTCTTGATCATTGTTTCCCTATCTTAGTAGCATTGGTACATTGGGACCCCTTGATGTGATTTTGTTTACTTTAGTGTGAGTTTGAAGCAAGTTCATCCTCTCACTAAAGGGAGGGATAAATGTACTATAGAAAAATGTATCTCTCTACATTTCACACTTTTTTGGGCCTCTATACTAAAATTGGGCTTCTTTAGGCCTTATTTGGTCCTATTTTGCATCCACCAGCCTTAATTAATGCATCTTTCCAAGGATAATCCTAATACAAGTGTAATGACCAATCATAACTCATTGATTTTGGATTGTATGGATATGATTTGGGACTCATACACCACCTTTGGTATATGGGTCCCATGTAGGTTTTGAGGCTTAGATATGAATTTAACATTAAAATAGGCATTTCTTGATAAATGTGTCCAAAGCCTTGCCTAATGGGACTCATAAGCCACAACTTGCGTATGAGTCCCACTTAGCTTAGACCTATTTTAAATTAAAATTCTTGGTGGGATTTTATACTCCTAGATATGATGTTAGCTTGTAGTGTTGTAATTTAAAGAAATTTGGCATAAAAAACTATAAATACAAGGTTATTTCTCATATTTTCTCCTAGCAATTTTCATGAGCACATGTGATCTAAGAATATGAGAATTCTAGCAATTCAAGAGCATTCAAGAGTTTATTATCAATCATTTTGGAGCATTATTCAAGAATCAATTATTATGTCAAAGTCATCATGCATCACGTTTGCTTTTGAGCTAACACTTGTGATGTAGGTATCTTATGATTCAAGCAAGAATTCAAATCAAGATCTATAACATTCAATCAAGAGTGAAGATCCACATTCATGCTAGCCATTACTTACAATATTGTAACCTTTACTTCAAGGGTTTTATGAGTTGCAACATTACATATTTGTTCATTCATCATTCCTTCACTCTATTTTATTTCATTTCAAGGTTTGATTACCAAACAATGTTTGACCAAGGAAAACCCCTATCCACTTACAAAGAAACATGTTTCTCTCTCTTTGATGTGTGATTTCAGATATAGGTGGTTTAGGTTGAAGATCCATTGAAGAGCAAGATTGGAGAAAGGTTGCCAAGTTGTCAAAGTTGTGACCTTGTTTACAAGATCATGAAAAGTCACTTACAGAGTAGAACTCAGTATTTTAGAATCAAAGATTTGGCAGAAGGGAAGCTACAAGAAAGAATTAGAGGATATCAAAGTTTTAGGGAAACCATGATACTGGGACTAAATCTCCACTTGTGACATATGAGTCCCAATATAACTATTTTTTATACTTTTTCTGCAGATCCCAATTCAGCAGTTCTAGATTCTTGTTTTGGCTTGAAAACCTAAATTGGGACTAAATCACCCCTACTGACATATGAGTCTTGGTGTGCATCAAATAAATATTTCTAATATTTTAGACCTTCATTGAAGCTTCTTCGGGTTTCCAAGTGCACCTCTATAATTTATCAATTTAGTGTTATGATTTGAATTCATTCCTAGGTCATTTACTTAAGTCTTTGCATATCATTTACATATCTTGTCTTTCCAAGCCCTAGCGTGGTGGTGAAACCCCCTTTTAGTCTCTAATCATACCATAGAACACCTTATTGTAGATCTATTTCCCTCATTCCATCCCTTCATTGAGATCTCTAAGGTTTCCTTGAGTGAAACTTGAAGGAAATAGGTGGGTTTAGGTCCTAAACCCTAGTTCTATCTCCCAAAGAGATTGGAACCCCCCACTTAATTTTTCTAGGTTTCACTTCCATTCTTAGAAGGAGCCAAAATTAACTTATCCAATTTGTTAGAAAGAGACACAAATCTATTGTTTAAGATATTTTTCCAAGATGATTTTCTGACTAGGAGATATTGAAGTCACTAAAAGATCCTTCCATTTAACCAACCCTGTCACTAAATCGGAAGGAAAAACATAATCCTTTAAATATGAACCCCAACTTGCTGATAAAATTTGTTTAGCTGATTGCAATTCATGAATGGAGTTAAGAAGACGATGATTGTTCCATGAGTCTTTCTAAAATTGAATCTATGTACCATTTTTTACTTCCCATGGAAAGTATGGAATAATAACATCCCTACATTAGAAAATGAAATTCCACATAACTGAACTACTTGAGTGATTAGAGATTGTGAAAATTTTAGATGGGTTCTCGTTATCTAAGTATTTACTTTGCATTAACTTACACCATTTCAAATCTATTTTGGCATACATTTTCCATACAATTTTTCCCCCAATGCCACATTTCTTGCTGACAAATTATGTATCCCTACTCCCCCATTAGGTTTATTTGAGAACATACTTTCCAAAGAAAATTGAGGAATTTTTCTTTTTTTATCTATGTTCCCTTTCCATAATTTTTTTTTAATAATTTTTTCAATCTGAAGAATAACACCCTTTGGGGCTTGCAATACACCCAAGTAATAATTTGGGATGTATGCAAGGACAAATTTAATCAAAAAAATTCTACCATACAATGAAATCAATCTAGCTTTCTAAGAGAGTATTCTAGACATTATCCTTTCTAACACTTTACTCCAATACATTTTTTTTTTGTACCCATGAAGAAAGGAATGCCCGAATATGTACATGGATTTTGTATTGAAGATGTATATTTTGTATTTGGTCGCATTAATTTTCTGTCCTAATGTAGAGGAATATTTATCAAGAATTGATTTGACCTATAAGGCTTCACCCAACAAAGATTTCCCAAATAAAATGGTATCATCAGCAAATAATGAATGTGTCACTGGAATGCCTGTGTTTGGTACTAAAACACCCAACCAGAAGCCTTGTGGATGAATCTTACGTATTGACCTACTTAATGCTTTAGCCATGAGGATAAAAAATAGCAAGTATAAATGATCTCCCTATTATAAGGTTAAATTATATTTGGTTCCTATTATTTAATACTACAAATTTTAATTTTAAAATTGAGAAAAATGGTTGTTAAAATATTTTTTTTAAATGTGGATTTTGAGGAGAAAATTTATATGGGACATCTTGATAGTTTTTCTATGAATAAAAAAAATTGGTTTGTAAATTGAAATATTCATTGCATAGTCTAAAATATTCGCATAGAATGCATTACAAAAAGTTTGATATCTTTGCATTCTATTTGGGTTTCATTAGGTGTTAGAAGGATCATTGTGTTTATGCTAAAACTACTGATGATTATATTAATAATCATTGTCTTATATGTGGATGATACATTATTTATTGGTAATATAAAAGTGATGATTCTAGAGCTAAAAATTCAATTTTTTGGCATATTTGATATGATGGATTTTGCGGCTACAAAATATATTCTTGGTATGAATATCATCAAGGATCAAGTGTATAATTTTTTTGGTTAAGCCAAACTAATACCTTCATATGCATGATTGTAAATTATTGATTATTTCATTTCTTGTTATCACTAAGATTTTTATAGACTGAATTGGATGATGATTTTAAGGATATGACTAACATGCCTTATGCTAGTTTCATTGGTTAAGGAACATTGGAATTATATTAAGAGGGTTTTTAGATATTTTTGAGGAACTTGTAATAACCATTTCTATTATCATGGTATTAATCATGAAAAAAAGGAATTAGACATGTGTATCTTTGCCGATGTAGATTGGGAAAGTGTTGTGGAGAGTCAAGTGTCCACTAGTGGCTATGTGTTTTCAAATTGTTAAAGTAGTGTAGTGAGTTTGATGAGTAAGAGCTTACTCACAATTATTTTTTTCACCACTAATGTATAGTATATAGTTTCTACAAATGCATCTAAGGAGGCATTATGGTTACAAATACTTCATGTAGGTATTTATTTTAATTATAGGATGGTCATATTTAGTTGTGATAATTAAAGTTCTATCTATTTGACCATGAATCCCAACTACCATGTTCATAGTAAAGTTTATGTTCAATATCAATTTATACATAAGATGGTACATAATAGTAATTTCATGTTGTAAAATATTGACATATAAAATAAGGTTGTGTATTCCCTTACTAAAATAGAGAGCACATATAAGTTCCCTTAACACATGAAGGCCACGAGCCTTGGATTATGTACTTGATCTATTTTATGTTTCCTATGGATGTATATCTAATGTATAATATCAAGTGAGAGAATCTTAGGATTAGTGTTCCTTTAACCTTGTCAATCCTACACATATTTTATTTATCTTTATTAGGGTTAGAAGGAAGATTTCAATTAGTTAAATACAAATTCAATCAATAAAATAGAGAAATAGAACACACATAAAATTATAGAAACAATAAGACAATACAAATATTTAATGTGGTTCACCCAAAATTAGGCTACATCCACAAACACAAGGTCCAATATATATTAAACTTCTAGTATATAACCTTGAAAAAGAAATGCAAAGACATGCAACAATGTTTTTCCATGTTTTTCCCACTGTTGATTTTACATAGCCTTTGTTGCATGTACCCGTAGTGCTTCCTTCATTTTTCCAACCATTGCTCTGCAAATTTTTACTAACATTTTTCATGACTTACTGCTCACAAAAATCATCACCAATTTTTTTTATATACTCTCACACATGTCCCATTAATTACAAATGAAGTGTGGCCATTGGTTGGGCCTCATGCACCCAATAACACTCTTCTTTTAGGTGGCTACATTTAATATTTTTAGTTGTCTTTTAATTTTATATTATATAATTCTAGCTGACCACTTCTAGCATTTACAATTTTTTTGTAACCACTCTTTTAAATACAAGTGCAACATAAATATTTAATAAGTGTAGCAAATTTAAATAAAATATTGGTGAAAAACTTTCCATAAGTTTGATTGGTCTCCATAACACAATACTATCCCACTTGGAGATTGATCAGATTCCACTCCATACCATCTCCTACTTGGAGACTAATCATAACACCACCGTCCCTGCAACTCCCACTGGAAATCAACACCTTAGACCGTATAGTTTTCTTTTACTCAAATTCAACTTTAAACACCCATTGAAGTTGAAGAGGAGCTTAGCTGCTCCCTTGTCACCAAATTCATAAACATATTTGCTAGATTATCATCTATATGAATATTTTCCAACCATACCTATCCATCCTCCAACACTGATTGAATAAAATTATATCTCAGCTATATGTTTTTTTTTTTATTGCAAGTCAAAATTCTTTGCAATATGTATAACATTCCGACTCCCTATAAAAAAGTAACTTCTAGCCTGTTGTTTTCCAAACTCTTACATGAAAATTTGCAGCCATTTCATCTCTTTTCTTGCCTCTGTTGCAGTGACATACTCTTCCTTCATGGTCGTTAAAGCAACCACCTTTTTCAACCGAGAAATCCAACACATTGTTGTCCCACCAACTGTGAATACATAACCTATGGTACTTTGTTGTGTATCAATGTCCGCTGCCAAATTTGAGTCAACATAGCCTTTTAAATTAGTATGAGAGCCCCTAAAACATCAACATTTATTGGATGTACCTCTCAAATACATGAGAATCCACTTTACCACATTCGAATGCTCCATTCGAGGATTACTCATATACCTGATAACAACTACTATGGCATGTGCAATATGTATTCTTGTACATACCATGGTGTACATTAGACTACCTACAACTGAAGCATATGGTACCTTGGAAATTTTATCCTCCTCCTCTTCCATCTTTGGACACATATCCTTAGTCAATTTGGCATGACTAGGCAAAGGTGTGCTGATAGCTTTTGCATTCCCCATATGAAATCTCTACAACAATTAATCAATATAAGTAGCCTAAGATAAAAACTATTTTCTATTTTTCCTATCTCTAGTAATCTTCATACCAAGGATTTATTTACTGGCTGCAAATCCTTCATAGAAAATGTAATTCCTAATTCTTGTTTTAACTCCCTTATGTGATCCATGTTAGACCCCACTACAAGCATACCATCAACATATAAACATAAAATAACGTAGCTATCATCAACTAACCTTTTAAAGTAAACAAAATGGTCTGAATTACATTGGCTATAGCCTTGCTCAACCATAAAACTATCAAATTTAATATGTCATTATCGAGGTGCTTTCTTCAAGCCATATAAACTTTTCTTCAATCTACACACTAGTTTCTCCTTACCTTCAACCTCAAATCCTTGTGGCTATTCCATATATATTTCCTCTTCCAAATCACCGTGGAGAAAAGAAGTTTTAACATCTAGATGTTCCAAATGCAAATCTTCAGTAGCCACAATACTTAAAATAGTATGAATAGAAGTCATTTTAACAACTGAAGAAAAAATATCATCAAAATATATTCCTTTTTATGTGCAAATCCATTTACAACTAACCTATCTTTAAATATTTTCTTACCTCCGTCTTCCTCATTCATCCTATAAACCCATTTGTTTGGTAAATCCTTTTTACTTGTGAAAAACTTGCATAATTCCCAAGTATAAATTTTTAGCAAGGATTCCATTTCTTCTTTCATTCCATGGTCCCATTGAACCTTGGCATCCACCTACATAGCTTCATCATAACATTTTAGTTCACCAACGTCAGTTAATAAAATAGAATACAAAAAGGGAGAAAATATTTTCAAAGGTCTACTTATCCTTGAAGATCATCTAACAATCATTGGAGTGTGTGGTATTTGTTGTTGTTGTTATGGAGCATGAGGAATATTTGGAACATCACTATTTGGAGTATTATCCAACACTACATAATCCTTTTATTTCTTCTCATGCTATTGCAACTAATCTTTGTACAACACTTCGTTGAATATGACATCCCTACTTCTTACAATTTTTTGATTTTCAAAATCCTAAAGCCTATAGCCAAATTCATCAATTCCATATCCAACAAATATACATTTCTTTGACTTAGCATCAAGCTTGGTTCTATTTTTAGAATCTACATGTGCAAATGATTCACAACTCAAGATCTTGAGAAGAGAATAACTTACCTTCTTACCTTTCCATGCTTTCTTTGGAATACTAGAACCCAAAGGACTAGAAGGACCTCTATTAATTAAATAAACAACAATGCTTACAACCTCTACACACATGTTTAAAGAAAACGCAACATGTAATCTCATAGTTTGTGCATGCTCCATTATTGTTCTATTCATGTGTTTAGTGACTCCATTTTTTGTTGGAGTCCTTGGAACTATTTTCTGACTATGAATACCATTTGAAGAATAATAATTTTCAAACTCTTTGCTGCAATAATCACCACCATTATCAGATTTGAGACATTTCAACTTTACACCAGTCTCATTCTCAACCAAGCTTCTCCATTTTTTAAAATTTTTAAATACATCATATTTTTTCCTAAGGAAATAAATCCATACCTTCCCTGTTGCATCATCAATAAAAGTGACATAATACTGAGAGCCACCAAGAGAAGATAGTTGAGCTAGTCCCCATACATCTGTATGCACAAGCTCCAACTTCTCATCTTTCTTTTGCTTCCCATCTTTGAGAAAACTAACTCTCTTTTATTTTCCATACCCAAAACTTTCACAAAAATCCATATTAACACATTTTAGACCTAGAATTTTTTTCTTTTGAATGAAACAATTTCATACCTTTTTCAGTCATGTTCCCAAGTCTATTATGCCATAGTGTTGTTTCACTTGTAGTAACTGCCTGATTTTCTATTTTCTGACCCATAGCAACTATTCCTAAAACTTTTATAGTACCCACAACAACTGTTGTCAAACCCGTAACAATTGTTGAAACTATTTTTTCTAGTAACTCCCCTATTTAATTTTTAATTGCAATAGAGAAAGTAGAAGGAAAAATATGACCTATACAAAGATATAAGGTTCATATTTCACACCTTTTGCTACCACTAAGGCACCTTTTGTAACCCAATTTTTATCACTAAATGTAACAACATAACCTTCATCATCTAGTTATGTTGCTGAAATTAAATTTATTCTTAACCTTGGAACATGCCTTACCTCATGTAGCAGTAGATGATTCCCATTCTACAACTTAATTTTGATTCTTCCCTTTCCAAAAATTTGACAAGGTTTGTTATCTCCCAAATAAACCAACCCAAAATATCCTTGGACATAATGAGGAACATAACTTCTACATGGGGCGTAACATGAAATGAAGCACCTGAATCTAACACCCAAGAATCATTAGCATTATCTAGGGAAAGAATCAAAGCATCCTCATCAGATTTATTACTTACCACATTTTCCTCTTTACTACCTTCCTTTTTGTCTGCTTTATTTTTTTGAGACAAACAATCTTTCTTTAAATGACTCGACTTACCAAACTACCAAAAATCCCTCTTGTCTCTAGATTGGTGCATCTTGTCCTTTGATTTTCCTCATGACATCCCATGACCTCCAAAATTCTTTCCTCTCTCCTTTTTTCTACCCTTACTTTCTACATTCAAAATACTACGTGATGTGGATGTATCACCTGAGCTTTTCTTATGAATTTCCTCACTCAAAATAACACCAACATCATCAAATTTTAATGTATTTGAACCAGAAACAAAATTGTAAATAGCC
Organism: Sequoia sempervirens; assembly: GCA_007258455.2. Taxonomy (NCBI): domain Eukaryota; kingdom Viridiplantae; phylum Streptophyta; class Pinopsida; order Cupressales; family Cupressaceae; genus Sequoia; species Sequoia sempervirens. Next base: position 590,799,326 of record VDFB02281492.1, read on the forward strand.
ATTAACAAGCTATTCTAACTTTTAGGAAAAGAACACAAAATCAAAAGCGCCCTAACTTCTCCATCAAATTAATGCTATGAGATTTCCACAATCCATAATGCTTGTAATTCATTATTTCTCCATCAAATTTTACATTTGTAGAAGTTAATCAACTGGTAACTATATTAAAATTATTTAAATGATCAGAATCTGACTCACTTTGTACCATTTTCATATTAAATAAGTTACACTTCAAAAGAAATACCTTATTCAAACTAGAAGGATTTTCATATAGTTTTATCAAGGTTTGCATCAAATCTCCAGTTGTCTTCACTGTTGAAATATTAAACACCACTCATTGTTCCAAGCATAAATGAACACTTCCAAGTGTCTTTCTATCTAGAATATCCCAATCCTCATCAAACATAATCAAAGGTTTCTTAGCTTTCCCTTCCAATGGTCACCATAAATCATTTTGATAGAGATAGTCCTCCATTGGCATCTTCCATAACTAATAGTTCTTCCAATTGAACTTGTCAAAATTCAATTTACTCTTGTTTTCCATTTCCCCCACTCAATCATGAAACTTTCCAACTGAGGATAACTAAACAAAACCCACTTTGATACCACTTGTTAGGGTTAGAAGGTAGATCTCTATATTAGTTAAATGTAGATTTGATCAATAGAACAAAAAAATAGAACACACAAAAAATTATAGCAACAATAAGGCAACACAAAGATTTAATGTGGTTCACCTAAAACTGGGCTACATCCACCAACATAGGGTCCAATATATATTAAAATTCTAGTAAATAACCTGGGTATGTGCAGGATCATGATGGGCCAAAAACTGGTGATATGATGGGTATGCATAGGGTATGTGGCTGACAACTTTTTTACTACCCAAAATTGATGAAACGAAAAGGGTTTTTAAAGGAGATTCTCCACTTTCCACCAATATAAATTATGCTTTACTTTGAATTTAATAAATAATTATTATTCATTTTCTATTTGAATTACCACTAAAGTCCTGATTGATAGGTTGATTAAAAAAAATCTATAGCATTCAAATAGTATCATTATTTTTTAATCCGAAACATGTATCACATTCTATGCTTTGCATACTATAGGATTAAAAAAAATGAATTTCATGAAGTTTTGACCAAGTTAAGGTGGTCGACATACTGAGTTTTAATATTTTAAAAAATTTGTAATAAAAAAATCATAATTAATTATTTACTTGGAAAAAAATTACAAAAAAATATGCATCACATCCGGACATGACTCCTCTAATTATATCTAAAATATTATAAAAATATATTTTATTGTGGTTAGGGTGGTCAGATAAACACCTACTTCTTATTTTTTCCCTGAAATTTAAGTACTACTGTATTGAAATTTCAAATTTTCACCAAATAGTTTTTTATTTTTTTAAAAATAAACCTAGTAGTTTAGAAAATACATTCAATTTTCTATAGATTCTATTCTTACATATTTTTGAAATAATATAGATAACTTATTCAAATTTTTATGTCAAGTTGCCTAACTCTAATTTTTCTGAATTTTTTGCCACTTAAGGGCCTATTTTTTTCCATGATGATCCTGCACATACCCACCTTTACAAAGACATGAAAATACATGCAACAACACACAACATCATTTTTCTATGTTTTTCCCATAGCTGATTTTACAGAGCCTTTGCTACATGTACCCGTGGTGCTTCTAGAATTTTTCTAGCCACTACTCTACAAATTTTTGCTAACATTTTTCATGACTTACTACTCAAAAAAATCATCATCAAGTTTTTGTATAAGATCCTCATGGAACCCTTATAAAATTCTTTGTGTTCCTACTAGAAATTGTGCAAAGTGTGGCTAGTTTCATGTCTCTGGGCTTCGGGTTGTCTTGTATATCTTACTTAAACCTTTTCAAATGACCTTAAGTCTATATATATTTCTATGGTTATAATTATTTGTTGACCTCCTATTACCGATTTCTACTCTTTTAATTTGCGACTTGTTCCTTTTGGATCATTTATTGACTAAACCTTAAATCCTAGTAATCTCGCCATTACTCATCATCTTGATAAAATGTCGCCTTTATACTATGTGGGTGAAAAATCATTGAAGTATTTGGTAGGTCCTATGTTTTATCCTAATGTCTTATGTCTTCACCCATCATCCGCCTAGTTGCAGCCCCTTTTTATGAACTAACAATTGAAATGTGCAAATCTCCTATTTTATAAGGACTGTTTGATTCCTTGAGAGCACATCCTGGCCGCTCCCTATGACTCCGTTCAATTTTGTATTACATTAAAATATTATCACAGGCTAGCGGGTGAGTGCCATGTATCTTCTACATGGGCAGGCCTGATGTTGTTGAAAAGTTTGAGGGTGGTGATAGGCTATCATTGGGTCCTAACACTTTAGTTAATAAACACATTAATATATCGATTTGGTAGTGTCCAAAGGCTATATGCAATAGAAGACATCTTAACTATCTCTCTCTCAATTTTTCTAAATACCAAATAGCTGAATAAAACTCTAAACTAGAGAGCCTCTAAACTTAGAAAGAATGAAATCATCTATCTAGAAAGTTGGAAATAATTAAACTAGAAAGCAAAAACCTATGAATCTGAAAATATCACCACTAAGCTAGAAATCATGGAAATGATTAATCTAAAGAATGTATGAATTTCTGAAGAAGTAAAACTTGTAAATAAATTAGGAAACGTTTATCTAGTGAAGAAGATAAGAATCCAAACAACTTAGCATGAAACAATTTAACAATCTGAAACAACCAAAAAAGGTGCTCCAGAATTTTAGATTCTGGATTCAAAGACTACAGACTTAGCTGCAACCTACAGGATTGACACTGATAACATGAAACACACATGAAAATAAATTTCAATTTCAATTATTATCTACTAAAAGAAAATATAGAAAGAAAAGTAAAATACTTATCTATCTATCTATAACCCTCAAGTCGCTAGCTCTTGAGTGTTTCTATAGCTATCCCAGATCACATGCACTAGTAATCTCCAAGTTACTTCATTTAAAGGACTCCATTCACATTGCTCAGTAATTCAAAGAGTAGCAGGAAAAATCCTTTTTATTCAAATGGTAGTTTGAAAAAAAGACATTTGTAGCATAACAATATTCTTTTGTATTCATCATTTTAAATAGTTACATATTTATATGAAAGAGTTTAACAAAATCATACTTTCTAGTTAATAAAGTCTTCAAAATATTTTCAACAACTAATTGACTTTAAATTCCATAACAGGAAGTATTAAAGAGGCTAGGTATGAGCTATAAAGTTTTAGAACTAAAAATAACAAGAACTATGAAGACTCGGTCCATAACATATGCTCCTAAAATTACAATGCCCACTCACTTGTCTTCATTGGTGTTGAAACCTACCTTAATTCCCTCTCGACTAGAATGGTAACCGGTGGTGGAAGTTGACCTGTCAAATGCTCAAGAACTAAACCATTAAATTAACACAAATTAGCTTATTTTGACTAATTTCAAGAAATAAAGTTTGCACGCTTATTAATAAAAAGAGAGTAGTTATTTATCCTAAAGGTAATTAATTGGTAGGGTATTTATTAGGCTGAAAGGTATAAGTTTTCATATTGATTCCATTATATTGATGAGGTTATTTTTACCTCATTAGGCGGTGGGCTAGAGCACATCAACGGTGGTGATGAAATGATGTGGCCACATTTGTATTTTTTCCTACTTCCCCATTCAAATTATTTTTGCATTAAAATACTATCATAGGGCAGTAGGCAAAGGAAATTTGTCTATGAGGCCCAACAAGCTTTGAAGAAGGAAAACTCTCCATTCAATAAGATCGAGGATGTGGACACCAAAAAGGTAACCCTTCTACTTTTTTTGACTCGTTTGGGCCCTCCTTGTGATTTTGGCTTAATATTGCCTTGATTTAATGTTGTAATGTGGATAGCACATTCAAATTAGATCGTCGGCCCTTGTAAATTGAATAAAATACATGTCTTGTAAAGGTATTGTAAAGTGTTGTAAATCACTTCCACACTTTTCTATACTTTTATTAAGCATTTAAGTTTCATGGACCTATCTTTCCCTTAATTCAATATAAAAAAATATATTTAATTGCATTCTCACATTAATCTAGAAGGCTTGTAAATTAAACTTGGTTTTAATCTAGTGTTGTAATGTGTTTTACACATTCACATTGGATCTTGTGCCTTTCTAGGCCAAGTGGACCTCATTTTAATGTTGTAGAGTGCATTTAACCACACTTTCACATTGAAATTTGTGTCCCTAGCCCCAATCACTCTTTATATAATCATTAATAGGCACTTAGGCTCCTTATTTTTGCATCCTAGGGCATAGTTTGACTAATATCCCAATAAAAAGAATTTAAAACCCCAAAATCTTGAAAACCCACCTAAAAAACCTCAAGGTGGGACTCATTCACCACCTTGGGTGAATGAGTCCCCTTAGGTGGGATCCATTCACCAATTGTGGTGAATGATTCCCTTTTGGGGACCTTTTCAAAATTGGGTGGGGAAATTGCAATTCTAACTTGAATTTTGATGAATGTTAGCCTTAAGGATAAAAAATAACAGCCATTTTAGTTTCATGACTATATAAACAAGATCTAAAATCATTTTTTCATCATACTTTCATATTTCAAGTCAAGCACTCAAGGGTTAAGCATTTCAAGTCTTGACAAAGTCATCAAGATAGCTTTCAAGATCAATTCTAAGGAATTCAAGGGAAATATTCTTCATTCATTGTTGTAGCAATTCAATATTCGTCATCATGGAAAAGTTTTAATTACATTACTTCATATTTATGCTTCATTATCTTTGTTTCATCATTTTGGTTTAATTACCTAAAAGGGGTTTGACCAAGGCAAACCTTTATTCCATAACAATCAACATTTTCTCTCTTTCTTTGTGTGATTACAGATCTAGGTGCTTTGAAAGACATGGAGATCATTCAAGATTAGGTTTCAAACTTGTTGGAGTAATCTCCTTATTGGAAAGGTCAAAATCTTCAAAAAATTCACTTACAGCCCCAAAAATTAGGGTTTTATATCTAGACACTTGGAGGTATAGATTGAGCAGTCCAAGAGCTACATATTCCACTTTTGAGTTTTCCATAAAAGTTCAATTGGAATCATTCACCATTAGTAGTGAATGCATCCCACTGAACCTATTTTTTAGAGATGTTTGTGGATTTGGATACCCATTTGGCTAAAATAGGCTTTAATGCAGTTTTCCAGAATCAAGACTAATTCACCCAGAATGGCGAATGAGTCCCACCAAGCTTAAAAATCAACATATTCAAAATTTTAGAGCTATTTCCAATCTCTTCAAGGTTTCTAGGTGCAAACCATTCACATATTTAGTTATTTTTTTTGCTTTATTTACATTTCTAGGGATTTTCTTAAGTCATTTAGCATTTGTTTGCATCACATTGTGTTTTCAAACATTTTGTACTTTCCAAGTTTACATGTGGTGGTGAACCCCTTTGGTTGTCTCAATCATCTCCAAGTATTCTTTATAGTCATATCTCTCACATCCTTCATTGGGTTGAGATCTCTAAGGTGTCCTTGAATGCGAATATTGTGAAATTGGATCCCTCTCCTTTGTATCCACTTTGTGTGGACAAGGAAGTGAAGCATCCATTTTCGGTGTCCACATTTTGGTGAACACAACTTTTGAACAACATAATTTTGATTTGGAGTCCATCACCATCCTATATCTAGCTTGCATTAACTTTGTATTACAGTTTGCATTAGTTAATTAGCATACTAGGGTTTCAAAATATTGCATTAGTGAAAGTGCATATAGGTTGCATTTTTCCATCTCAAATCATTGAAAAACATCTGAAAATTGCATTTTCACTTAGGTTACACATCATACAACATAAAAAGCATCAAAATCCATTAAAATATTCTAAATTTTTTGAAAAAAATCCCTACTAGGACTCATTCGCCACGTTGGGCGAATCAGTCCCAGAACAGATTTGAAACAACCTTTTACAGCACTAAAAACCTTGTTTTTAAGCTTCTATTTGCTACCATTAACTATCTATATTAGTTGGTTGAGTTTATGTTACATGCATTTCATTAGATCTAGCTTAAATTAGCTCATTTCATGCATTGCTCAATTTCAAATTTGCATTTACAAAATTTTATCTTTCAGGTTGTTGCATAATGTAATCAACAAATTACCTTGTTTCACATCTGAAAATTGCATTTAAACATCTTACTTTAAATCATTGCATTGCACTTTCTTTACTTTTTCATGATAACATGTTTTCTTTCAAGAGATGTGGCTTTGATATGATTAAAAATGGATTACATAAGTACAACATCCCCTCCTATGAGTTCAATATAGATTACACCAATGAGGTCATTAAGAAACATGTTAATGATCAAACCATTGACACAATCCTTAATATTACATTACCCATTGGTGAGGATGGTAGTGTTGACAATCATAATAATCACTCTTGTTCTTCTCCTGATACCTCTCCTATTAGGTATGAAGGTATCTTGGTGAGAGAAGATACAAGCCTCGAGCGTCTTGATTGTCCCTCCCCTCATTCCCCTTTGGAAGATATGGAAAAAAAGTAGATGAGATTATAGAAAAATGTCTAAACATCACTTTTCCTAATCTCCATGCATTCCTTGCTTGTGAGAATGCTTTATCAAAAGAAGATGATATCATAGATAGCCATGACACTAAAATTTTTCTTTCTCCTATTATCCCTCCTCAATACAAAGAGGATAGGTTGATATAAGAAGATATACCTATTAAGAGTCATGAAAATATTGTCCCTCCCTTCCCTAATGCTCCTACCATTTGGGAAGATCAATTTGTTAAGCATGAAAATCATATTTTTCCTTCTCTTGATGCCTCCCCTACTTGTGATGAAATTGGTTTACAAAATTTACTCATAGATGAACATATTACAACCTCTCCTATTAGGGTAGATAAATGGCACAAGAGAATGAGACCTTAGAGAAAAATGAAAATCAAATAGAGTCTTCCCCTAATCTCCCCACTATCAATAAACAAGCAAATCCAACCATTGATAACTCCCTTGCGATGAAGTCATTTAGAAGAACCAATGTCTGAATATCATGAACATCTAGTTTGTCATTTTCCTAAACACTCTCCTTCTAGGGAGGATATCATGGTGCAACAAAAGGAAAGCATTGACAATAATGATATTATGCCATTAGATGAAGATGATGAAGTAACATTAGACTCTCCTTCACTAAGGAATGTTAATATTATTCAACCTCAACTCATCCTTTATGCCCCTTCACACACACCTCAAACTCAAAAAAAACCTGAATTTATCCTCTACCCACCCAAGAATAATATGTCACAACAATCAAGTCATAATACCATTTCTTATACATATAACACTAGAAACAATCCACAACCACAACAACCAACCCTGACACCCTTATCTTTTCCCAATCCCATATTTCCTAGTGCTCCTTGTTTTCCTTTGCATAGTGGGAAAGAGTATGATCTTATTGAACAACTCAATAATACTCCTGCAAAGATATCTCTATGGGACCTAATTCAAAGTTCACCTAATTATCACACTATGCTTCAAACTACCTTGCAACAAGTTCCTATCCCTTCTAATGCATAGCCAAATTACATAGCAGCCATGATCCAAGGAATAAACGATGAAATTTTTTCCCACCAAAGTGAACTCCCCCCTTTGGAAGTGCAGAAACAAAATGATGCTTTCATGATCATAACTCATTTCAATAGGATAGGGATAAAGCAAACCCTTTTTGAGAATGGATCAACCCTTAATGTGTGTAGCATAAACCTCTTGGATAGGTTTCATGTGGATAAATAAAAAATTCAACTAGAATCTTTAGCTTTTAAGGCATTTGACAATGTAGGAAAATGACCGCTTGGTGTGATCACTTTTCTTATTATAGTTGGGAAGGCCACATTGGAAACACTGATCCATGTTATGCCACATGATCTCTCATATAATATTATTTTAGGTAGACCATGGATTCATGAAATGAATGGGATGCCTTCTACTCTTCATCATAAAATGAAATATATTTACTACAACAAAGTGTACACACTCAAAACTGACCCCGACCTAAACAGTTGTTTAAACATTGAGAAAAGAAAGGAAAATACTTTAGCAACATTGACACCAACTACACAAGTGGAACCTACACAATAGACAAACAAATCCAAACACATTGAAGAAGTCATGAAGCTATTAGAAGATGTTTGGGGTTCCTTAGACTTAAAACCATTATTCATGGGAGAATACAAGATCTTACACAAAGAATTTGAAAAGGGAATAGAAAAATCTGTAATGTCAACAAAAAATTTGGAAGATCCTTCAAAAGCATCCACTTCAATCACTTTAGAAGAAGAAAATTACACAACAAACTTTGACAAAACTAACTATCAACAACCACCAAATCCAAAATAAATGAAAAAAGTTTATGGAAGAGGTTATGAGCCTATGAAACAACTTGGTTACAATGGAAAAGTATGTGGTGCTAAAGAATAAGGAATTTATTGCCCTATAGAGCTTCATATACAAGTAAAGTCTAGTGGTCTTTGTTATTGTCCCTCAAAAGAAACAAACAAGCCTTCACTCAATATCAACACTATTACAAAACATCCTTCTAAGTCAACTTTACTAGTAGTGCATCTTGAACTAATTGAAACTAGTGGTCTTTTGCACAAAAAAAAACAAAGAAATATTTGCTTAATGCAAATGTCATCTTGAAAAATACTAATGATTTGAGTTCATTAGATTTTACACCCTCCTGTAAAGGAGAGAACAAAATCTCACAATCTAAAGAATCTTGCGTAGGTATGGAATCTTGTACTAAGTAAGAGATATCTTTGTCACATAATAAAGGAACATCTTCTATTATTGATCAAGCGAGTATCTTGTTGAGACTCCTCCAAGATCATTTAATATCCCTTCGTCCAAGAACTTGAAAGAAATTCTATTACAATACTTTGTTCTATGCATATCATAGAATTCATGGTCATGCAACTAACGAATGTAAGGCTTTAAGCAACAAAATTCAAAATCTTAAGGAATGTGGTGCTCTTTCTTGTGTTGAAGCACCTAGTTCCTCTTTTCATTTTCACTCACCCTTGTCCTACACTAAGTGGGGAAAATGGTTCAATTATCCTTTTCCTTGTATTTCACTTGTCAATGTCTCCATTGGCTAGTTGACCACCTTTGATGTACATATAAGAGCAAGCTTGGGATGTGGATGACATGCCTTAAGTTAGCTCACATGTGACATACTACCTTTTTCATGACATAGCTTACCAAAAACATATGACTTGGCATAGGGATTCCTGAATAAGCTCTCATGTCTTCTTCTACTTTAAAGCACTTTCTCATAGTAATGGTGTTAGCAACTGCTTTAAAGTGGGGGCATACATCACCACTCATCATGTTTCATTGTGTAATTTATTTCTTCTTGCGATGCATCATTTTATTGATGGTGTAACTGGGCTTGATTTCCTCCAAGAGCGTGAAATTTCTTTGAATTTTCCTCTCTTGGAGACATTAAACACAATGTTCTCTAAGAAGAGACCTTGCACAAACTAGTAAAAATCCCTACAAACATTCCTTGAACATACTATTTTGCATTTACAATGTTGATGAGTTTCAAGCATACAAAGTTTTTCTTGCCTCACAGAGCTCGAAGATCATTTTTGTGTGGCACCTTATTAAAGTTATTAGGAGGTATAAATTTGGTATGGTTGAGTGAGAAGCCCAACTCGAGGTGTGATTTTCCCCATAGCCATTTGTGTGTGTGTGAGTGCACACCAGCCATGAGTGTATGTGTCTCACCTTTTAGGACTTCTCACCCGGAGGACAACCAAGAGTTCCATCACCTTAGAATGAGTATTCATTTTGGAAAAATAGCCTAGATCTAATCCACACTGTGTTGGAAAAATGGTCAAAGCTTGATCCACCTTTTTTATGTTTACTTGTTCTTCTCTTCCTTCGAGTTATTTCCATTGCATGATCATGTATCTTGTTTTTCTGCAAATCATTCACCTTGTGCATGTCCTTTGGTGCCCATGTTGGTTTTCCTTAGGATCTTTTATCCTACAAGCTTGACCATCTCCTTCATCTATGTTATCCTAGAACATCCACAGTGGTATGATTGGACCCCTCTTGAATGTCTACTTTAGTATGAGTTTGAAGTAAGTTCATCCTCTCACTAAAGTGAGGGATAAATGTGGACATAAAAAAAGTAACCCTTCTAATTTTTTTGACTTTTTTGGGCCCTCCTTGTGATTTTGGCTTAATATTGCCCTAATTCAATGTTGTAATGTGGATAACACATTCACATTATATCTTGGGCCCTTGTAAACTGAATAAAATACATGTCTTGTAAAGGTGTTGTAAAGTGTCGTAAATCACTTCCACACTTTTCTAGACTTTTATTAAGCATTTAAAACTCATGGACCTATCTTTCCCTTAAGGGTATGTGCAGGATCATGATGGGCTAAAAAGTGGCGACATGATGGGTATGTGTAGGGTATGTAGCTACTGACTTTTTTTTTACCCAAAATTGATGAAACAAAAAGGGTTTTTAAAGGAGATTATAAACTTTCCACTAATATAAATTATGATTTACTTTGAATTTAATAAAGAATTATTATTCATTTTCTATTTGAATTATGACTAAATTCTTGATTGATAGGATGATTGAAAAACATTTATAGCTTTCAAATGGTATCACATTTTTTGAATACAAAACATGTGTCACATTCTATGCTTCGCATATGATAGGATTTAAGAAAGAAAAAATGAATTTCATAAAGTTTTGACCAGGTTCAGGTGGTTAGACATATGAGTTTTTATATTTTTTAAAAGTTGTAATAAAAATTCATAATTAATTAATTACTTGGAAAAAATTTACAAAAATATGCATCACATCGGACATGAGTCCTCTGCATATATTTAAAATATTATAAAAAAATACTATAATTTTATTGTGGTTAGGGGTCAGATAGACACCTACTTCTTATTTTTCCCTCAAATTAAAATACTTCATTGAAATTTCAAATTTCATCAAAAGATTAAAAACCTAGTAGTTTAGAAACTACATTCAATTTGCTACAAATTCTATTCTTACATGTTTTTCAAATAATATAGATAACTTATTTAAATTTTTATGTCAAGTTGCCTAACTCTGATTTTTCTGAATTTTTTGCCACTTAAGGGCCTATTTCTTCCATGATGATCCTACACATACCCTTAATTCAATGTTGTAAAATGTACTTAATTGCATTCTCACATTAATCTAGAAGGCTTGTAAATTAAACCTAGTTTTAATCTAGTGTTGTAATGTGTTTTTAACATTCACATTAGATCTTGTGTCTTTATAGGCTAAGTGGACCTCATTTTAATGTTGTAGAGTGTATTTAACCATAATTTCACATTGAAATTTGTATCCCTAGCCCTAATTAACCTTTATATCATCATTAATAGGCCCCTAGGCCCCTTATTTTTGCATCCCAAGGCATAGTTTGACTAGTATCCTGATAAAAAGATTTTAAAACCCTGAAATCTTGAAGACCCACCTCAAAAGCCTCAAGGTGGGAATCATTCACCACATTGGGTGAATGAGTCCCCTTAGGTGGAAACCATTCACCAAAAGTGATGAATGAGGCCCTTTTGGGGAGCTTTTCAAAATTGAGCAGGAAAATTGCAATTCTAACTTGAATTTTGATGAATGTCAGCCTTGGGGATAAAAAATAATGGAAATTTGAGTGCCTTTCCTATACAAACAAGCTCTAAAATCATTTTTTCATCATACTCTCATATTGTCAAGCCAAGCACTCAAGGGTTAAGCATTTCAAGTATTCACAAAGTCATCAAGATAACTTTCAAGATAAATTGTAAGGCATTCAAGGGAAATATTATTCATTCATTCTTGCAGAAATTCAAGATCCGTCATCATGGAAAGGTTCTAATTGCATTAATTCATATTCATGCTCCATTATCTTATTTCATCATTTTGGTTTAATTACCTAAAAGGGGTTTGACCAAGGAAAAGTCCTATTCCCTGGAAATCAACATTTTCTCTTTCTTTGTGTGATTACAAATCTAGGTGCTTTGAAAGGCATGGAGATCACTGAAGATTAGTTTTCAAAATTGTCTTAAAAATCAACGTTTTCAAAATTTCAGAGCTATTTCTAGTCTCCTCAAGGTTTCCATGTGCACACCATTCAAATCTTTACTTTTCTATTCTACTTTAGTTACATTTCTAGGGCTTTTCTTAGGTCATTTAGCATTTGTTTTCACATCACATTATTTTTTCAAACATTTTGTATTTTCCAAGTTTACACTTGGTGGTGAACCCCTTTTGTTTTCTCAATCATCTCCAAGGATTTTTTATAGTCATATTTCTCACATCCTTCATTAGGTTGAGATCTCTAAGGTGTCCATGAATGTGAATATTGTGAAATTGGATCCCTCTCCTTTGTATCCACTTTGTGTGGACAAGGAAGTGAAGCATCCATTCTCGGTGTCCATAGATTAATTAAAAGGACCTTAAGGAGGAATATGTGAAGACTAAATATTCATTTAAGGTCCATATATTGCCAAAGTACCTAGCAGAGATTAAGGGTCACAAGGTTACAATTGGACCATTCAATAAAGAGCCCTATCCTGTTAATTATTTTGTTCCTTATTTCCAAAGGACTTTCTACTCAATTTTTTAGATAATTGGCAATGAACCGGTCACTATAATGCCCATAGAATGGATGTATATGGTAGACCACATACAACACCCCCATTATTGTATGACATATGACTATGAATGGTTTCTTGTAGAGAAAATTCATGAGAGTTTGGTAAGGTTGAAGAAGGGTGTGGTTGGAGTGACATTCAGCTGGTACTCATTGTTCATGCACATGCTTTTGTTCAAAGGTGCACCTTATTTTGAGTAGAATATGACACTGGATAGGGTAGAGGGTAATTTGGAATTTCCTAGATCCAATGTTGGACCATTGTCCTTGATAAAGATGTCATAAATTTTGACTATGTGATGTTTGAGAACCTGTTTTCCTCTAAATTGTGAAGGGCTTTGCCTATGAATGTGCCAAGATTTCCCAAAGCCCTAGATGTTTTCTTAAGACCTAATTATAGGAGGTTTGAATTGGGGGTTGATCATAATTAGGGAGATGTTATCCCTTACCCTACATACATTATTTTGAGAGTGTATGGTGCTACTATCTCACCTCATTTGTTTCCTAAATGTGTACCAAAAAGAATGGGGTTTCTTGAGGTGATGTACTAGTTGGTAAGTGTGGAGAATAAACACTTGAAGGATAAGGGAAAAGGAATAATTTTACCTTCATATACATGCTTTTCTAATTTTATAATGATTAAAAAAGGATGAAATAATATAAATAATATACTCAAAACTTTTCACATGAAACAAGCAGGGGCATAGGATTATCATGATCCTGAGGGTTTCATAGCCTAGTTAAAGTTAAGGGTCATGATTTCCAAATTTGAGCATATTTTCCAATACCCCAAGGATTTAATAAGGAACATCTTTGATCTTTTGGAGCAAGATGATAGAAAAGAAATATGGATTGATTTTAACAAAATGCAATGAAAGGTAAGGGAAAAGGACCCTAAATTTGTTGCTCTTGTAGAAATACCCAATATGATGCGGAGAATGGAACATGTGTTCCAAAAATTTGAAACAATGGTTGGTCACCTTGAAGGTGAAAAAATGATTCTAGACAAGGGGAAATCCCCCATGAAAGAGGAATAGGGCAGGCAATAAATCCTTGTTATGGAGGAAAGACCTATAGATTAGCCTCCTACGAAACAAAAATAAAGTTAATCATAAGGAGGAAGAAAAAAGCAAAGGAGGATGATGCAGTTGCTGCTCCCTCTCCACAAGAGAAGCAAAGATTCTCTTCTCCACTACCAAAAACTCCACCACCATATCATTCGATGTCAATTGGGCCTTAAATTATGGATATTGATTCCCCTTCATGACATACCTCACAACCAAAAGAGCCACCATTGAAAAAGAAAAAGGTAAAATCAACAAGTTTGGTGGATTATGATGATGTTGAATTTGATGAAGAAATCTAGGTATCTGAGTAGGAAATACAATAGGGAATGCCTCTTGCACTAGTAGTGATTGTGCCATAACAATTAGGTATGAGGCTGAGTAAGGCTTACCTCACTGTGATAAATAGTATTGATGATGTCGGGATGGAAGCGTGCACAAGGTTCATGGATGATGACTCATTTGTAAAATCCCAAGCTTTCATGGATTTTTCCTACAGGGTTAAGAAGGATGAGTATGTAACTACTGTGGAAAAGCAAAGAAGTCTTCATCCAGAGTTGCCTAAGGAGACTATTCAAGCATGGTTCCTAAAGGAAATGAAAGCTAAATTTCATGAAATGATTGTAGTGGAAGATAGAGCATTGGCAAGGAAAAGTGGTGTTTTGTTGCTACTAGAATGGGATCTAACCTCTTCCATTGGATATATGGGCCTTAGCCCCAAGTACAAGAAATATTGATATTGAAGATCCTGCACCAAATGATAGGGGAGGCTTGATAATAAACAGAGTGTCAGAGACACCAGCTATTGAAGCAACAACAATGTGAGTGCATGTTGCTCAGTTTACAAAATCCACAATTCAATCAGTAACTATTAAGGAGTAGGTTAGGAAGCAATACAATGAATTTTTGGTTGATTATGGGAATATTCAACAACAAAAGATGCAGGTGCAAATAGAGATAGAATTATTGAGGGAGAAATTGCAAAACTTGCAATCAAGCGAACAAATGCAGACTCATGCTACTTCTTCCTCTGCTTCACATGAGCCAATGCCTACTAACTATACCCCTTCTACAAGTTCCTCATGGGAAATTGAGCCATTAAATATGGGAATTGCACCCATTTTAGTGTTAGATCTAGACACATCAGAAGCACCACATACATAGGAAGGTGCCAACAAGGAGGATTTGCTTAAGCAACTAGGTCATTACAAAGAAAAATGTGACAATCACAATAGGGAAATCTTTGTCAGTAATATGAATATTGTCACTATAGTCTTGGAGAACTTAAATAGAGGGGTTATTAATAGATTAAACAACATTCATTATAGTTATTCCTCATTCAATTCTACTATAATTAATTTTAGCATTGATAAGGTGAAAGCTATTCCACTTACGAAGACATGGATCCCCAGGTTGCAAGAGTTGAGAATGATGTCTATTGGATCCAAGAAGGATGTTGATCCTCCTAAGAATCTTATGCCCACCATTCAAATTGTAAATGAAATTAAGGAGTTTAGGGGAAACATAGAGCCTTTGGAGACTGGGATTAGGTAATTGGTCAAAAAATTTCATTAAATAAACCATGGTATCCTCCCATCTATTTTAAGGGATGATGGTGACATAAAAACCCATGATGGTGGCATAAAAACCCATGATGGTAACATTAAAACACTATAGGAGTGGAGAAAGGAGACTAATGTTGTTATATCAAGTCAAGTTTCTTCAAATTTTTAGGAGCATGATATGGGTTCATTGAAAAGGAACATGGACATGTTGGTCCATGCAAAGATTGTCTTGGAAAATTTTGATAAGGAAGCCAGTCAGGTTGTTACAAGTATTCACCTTATAGACAAAAGGATGATAGTTTCATGAAATTCAGCTAGCCCACTAAAGAGGAGTTCCAGGCCTATAATAGAAAATACTTGGATGTATTGGAGGATTGAGTTGCAATTGTAGGGTGACAAGTACAATTTTGGTTTTGAAGTCTGTAACCATGGTGATTAATGGACGAGAGAGAAAAAATCCATAGCCTTGACATAGTATAGATTAGGATTTTGTTGAAGTATTTCCAAAATATTGTTCTCTCTCCAACATGGAAATTGGTGGCATAAATGTTGACTTGGATGGGTTAGCATTATATCTTTCTATTTCTTTATTTTTCTTTTTAAAAGATTTCTAATTGAGAATGTACGTGGTTAATAATTTTGGTTCATGAAGAAGATATTTTGGAGCTATTGCAATGAACAAAGGATTCCTTTTGGAGGGAGAATTTATCTTCTTCAGAAAATGCAAATATTTTTTGTCTTATGTGATTTTCCCCTCACTTTCAAGGGATACAAATATAACTACCCATGGAATGTTGAAATTAAAATTGAAATTTATGTCAAATGTAAATGTGACATTAATTGTAATTTGGTCTGATGCTTGTTGCTCCCATGTTTCTATAAATGGGAATTCATGACCAATTACACAAGTCTTTTGATGGGTAAGCAAATTTTGAACTCATGTAAGAGTTGTTTTGTAATTCAAGCACAAAGAGATAGATTAATGTTGAGTCCTAGGAATTCATTGAGATTTGTAATGAGCATAATGGTTTTACAATAGTAATGGAATATGAGGGATAATTGAAAGTTTGGAATTAGTTTCTCTCTATATTTTTTCTTTCAAATTATGAATAAAGGGGTCAAGGTTTGTTTATTTTTCTTTAGTCATTCTAATTGAATGTGTGATGTCATTTCTACTTTAGTTCAAAGAACTAAGCAATTACTTGAATGAGATCATAAATTTGTAAGTGAAATCCGAGGATTATTAAGAATTTTCTATTTCTGGATACATCGAGTTGTGTGTTGCAAAGTAGTGCATGATAGTATTTAAATATTTGTTTCCACTACTAATGTATTATAGTTTATTGCAATTGTGAGTCTGTTTCCCATAGATAAGGAACTGATCCATTTATTTGGTTATCTTTGAAGTTAGTGAGCTTGCCTGTACCTGAAAAAGAACACAAACCTTAACTTATAATTTTTAACACACTTGCATTTGTAGTAAAATGGTAGGAAGTACCATTCATTCATAGCTTTAAATACTAATTTGTTGAAGGTTAATCTGAATCCTTGAGGAATTTTTCTATTTGCATATGATAGGAATGCATCTATTAGTTTCAATGATCATGATAAAATGGCACAAGAGTATCATATAAACATTGTCAGGATCACCCTCCTAAGTTTCACAAAGCCTGAAGAGTAGAAGTAGAGGTTTAGTAATCCTTTAGTTTTGTGTTGGCCAATCCTTACCTATGCATATCATTAGATTGTAGAAATTTCATAGGTATTGGGTGAGATCAAGTTTTTTCCTAAAAAATATAACCAATAGATTAGTGACTATGCTAGGGACATTGATAGTCCAATGTATCTTGTTAAGATTTGGTATAGTCAGAGTCAAATATTTAAGTGTTCTTGACTGCTTGGAGAGAAATTGTTTAAATTTTCATTCTATAAGTCACATCTAGTTTTATGCTTCAAATTCTCATTCATTCCTCCATCTTGTGTTGGGTAATGTTCAAATTCTTCTCTAATATTACAAGTACAGCCCCATAGTGTGATAAAGTTATATTTCCTAATATCCTGGGTGGTGACTTTGAAGTCTCTCATGCTAGTGAAAAACTAAATTCCAAGAGAGAAGGTGAGAAAGAGAATTTTGGAACAAAATTTGATAGTATGAGAAATACCATAAGTTACACAAAGAAGCATCTTGAACAAAAGATGGAGTTTGAGCATTTGAAGGACAAGCAACTAACCTAGGTGAAGAAATGTGTTGAGTCAAGTAAGTCTACTAAAATTCTCATTGATGCATCTGCTACTTTTAATAATGAAGTAAATAGTGCAAATATTCATGAATAAGCATGTAAAGTTGAGGTGCCTAATGTAAATCAGGGGAGTTTTATCACTGAGGAAGATTTTGATAATGAACTTGATGTCTCAAGAGATGAAGATAGGTGGGACCTATGAGAAAATAATAAGAAGTTTCCATATTCTTCAAGTCTCCTAGAGTTGGATATGTCTTTAAGGGAGGTAATTTTAATCCCAAATCCAAATCCACTAATATATAAGTACACCTTTCTCTTGAGGGAGAACCAACTAATCTTGCTTTATTTACCCTTGAGCCAAGTGAGTTCAGAGATATTATGGAAGATGAGGAAGATATAGACAAAGATATGTAAACCTTAGAAGAGGAAGAGCTTAGGTTTAAAGAAGAAGAAGATGAATGTATGCTCATGGAGATGGAAGAAAAAAGAGAAAAGGAGTTAAAAGAAAAGGAAGGTAGAATCAAGGTTAAGATGCAAAAAATGGATGCTCAGAGGAAAAAATAGAAAAGATGAGAGAAGATGCAAAGAAGAAAGCACTTAAAAAAATGCTTCTAAGTTTGTTGCTACAATAACTTGTGATCCACCTAAGGTGAGCATCCAAATGGTAAATTCTACTACAAATACTTATACCACATCCGTTGCAACCACCAAAGCCTTAGAGCTATTTGATGCCACTAAGAAATCACAAATTATAGATCATGGGAAGAAGCCCATTGATTAGCCAAAGAAAACTACCTTTAATACTTTCAATATCAACACCAGTACAAGTACCAATACTACAACTAGTAATGCTTCCACCTGAAATGTTAAGATTGATCCTACTCCATCAACTACACCTGCTAACCCAAAGATCTTGATATTGCAACTAGTAAATGACCAATTGTAACAAGATTTAAAGAAAGTTGAAATTGAAGTTGCAAATGCAGAAATAGCCACAAATATATCTTTCCTTGAGACCTCCATACCTCATCCAATAGCTTCGAGCTTTGGATAGACTAACAATGAATCAAAAAAAAAGTCTGAGGGACATATTCCTAGTGGACGTGGTGGTGGAGGTGGTGGAAATGACAAAAACATGAATTCTTGTGCTAAAGATGGTGATGTAAAGAAGAAGGGAGTTGGTAGTAATGGTGGAGATGGAAAAAGTAAAGATAAGATTCAATCTAATGACTGAAAGGATGATGAGCCTAGAAATTCTCATACAGACAGAGGTACTAGGAGGCCAACACAAGTGGAAAGATATCAACAATTATGCTTCACTGGGATTCTAGGATATCCTAATCTATTTCCTAAGGAGTTCAGGCCTACCTTGGTCAGATTCTCTAGTAACAATGCGTTAAGTAGTGAGGACCATCTCAAAGCCTTTGCTAATCTCATGGATGAATTTGAGGTAGAAGCTAAGGATGTAATGATGAATTTATTCATGCAATTACTCACTAAGGATGCCAAAGAATAGTATAGAAGTTTTCCTGCTACAAGTATTGGATCTTGGAAGGAATTTAAAGGATGTTTAGAGAGCTATATGGTGATAAAATTGATTCAAGGTTTCTTTTGAATCAATTTAATAATATTTTTAAAAGTTCAAATGAGAGTGTGGTTGACTTCAATATGATATTTCAAAAGGCCATGAACTGATTACCCTCTCATTTGAGATTGAATGATAATGTATGCATGGTGAACTATTGCAATCTCTTTGATGCAAAGATGAGTTATTTGTTGGATAAAAATCCTCAAACATTGAGAGAGGCTTATAAGATGGTCATCCATATTGACAGTATCAATAGAGCAACTGGAAAAGTTGGGAGAAGGGATGATGTAAGGATCCTTAAGAATCCAAAGAGAGAGGATAAAAAATCTAGCGCTAAAGGAGGTTCTCTTGAGGATAAGATTGATAGTTTTACTAGTACCATAAAAGATCTAAGAAAAAATTCCAGGCAAGAGAAAGGTCTAATAAATGAAAGGTATAACTATCATAAGAGTGAAAGGCCTTCTCAGTTACAGGATCATTCATATAATACAAAATGGTATAATGGGAAGATCATTCATAGCAATAAAAAAAATGCTCAAAACAAGGATCCTCTGGATTTTTTGCAGAATGACTCAAGAAATTTTGCTAATGAGACCACTTGGTAAATGGTGTGTCAAATGCCACATTCTCCTCATCAATGTGTAGCTGTATAGTTAGTTGAAGTTGAAGAAGATGTACCTGAAGACTGACATCAATCTAGTGAGGATGATGTTGACACTAATATGATTATGGATGGCTCTGATTTTTCCAATAATGAATGCTCATTTGATTTGGAGTCTCATGAAATGGATGTGGATGACCAAAGGCATATCACCAATACATATCACCAGCAATTTCTCTCTGAAAAAGATGATAGTGATAACAAAGTGTACACATTAGAAGTAGCTGACGGAGATGTGTCCTTGAGGAGACTTTTAGATGAATAAATTGCAAGATATACAGTGGATTTTCCTACACAAGCTAGAAGTTCATATCATCTGAGGAATAAAATAGTGGGTGGTGACCAAGGTATCCCTACTAGTCTCTTTATCAAAGAACAAAATGTGAAGGGTAAAGAGAAAAAAATTGATGGTAAAGGGGAAGCAATTAAAGGTTGATAGTACCCATGGTAAGTGTTATGCTATGGATTTAGGGGAAGTCCATGTGACTGGTGTTGTCAATGAACTTCCTTATAGACTAGCTACATATCCAAAGAAAGAGTTCAAGATGAGTGTCGTGGTGGTAGACATCCCACCCAATTATGGAATGTTTCTTTCTAGGAAGTGGAGTGCTTTCATGGGGGTTAGCATGCAATGTGAGATGTCCTACACCACTTTCCCAATTGATAATAAGGATGTCAAAGTGGTTGGAGAGCTGAAAGTGCCACATATGTTGGAGCATGCTCTTGAGGATAATACAATTTTGTTTATAGATACTGATATTAGTAAGTTTCAGGTGGAAGAAATACCAAGAGAAAGTGATAGGTGACTTGCCCCTATAGACCATGAAGTTACACGATTGTTTGATAAGGATGAACTATGGAAGATGTACTTTGATCGTGCAAGTTCTAAAGAGGGGTCTGGTGTAGGTATATTGTTGGTATCACCTAGTGGCAACACTTATAAGTTTTCTTTCACTTTTTCCTTTGTTTGCACAAAAAATGTGGTAGAGTATGAGGCATTGTTACTGTTAGGTAGGGGGACCTCACAATGCAAGTCCCTAGGTCATGGAGGGTCAAGATACGGAAAGCTTCCCTAACTTACCTTAGCTAAATGTGATGTTTAGGGTATGGGGATGAGAATGATGAGGACTATAGAGTCCTGCAACCACTCTACAAACTTGAGTTTCGAAAAGGGGCTAGGTGAGCTGGTTTTCAGGTTCAACACTGTGCCTTAGGGAGATCTCTATCCAAGGATGGAATTGTAGTCCTTGGACGACAACGCGATGCATTGGTGTCTCTAAAGTGCATTGGTGTTTGTATGGCTAGAGAAAAATAGAGACAAGGTAAAACCTATCAAAATAGGATAATGACCCAGCAAACTAACTAAAGGGAAAAAATGATATGATTAAGTAAATAAAGTATTCACTAATATTATACAGTAGAAATATAAGAGTGAAAAGGGAAAGAATCATCTCACCAAGAAATTTGGTGGTCAGTTGGATCCTCAAAAGCATAGAATCCTACACACAGGAAGAGAGGAAAATGTTGGGTGGTTGTATAGGGGCCTGCCTCAGTCAGACCCCTATTTAGGTGTTTCCACCTCCATGGATAGCCAAGAAAATGAGATAAAGAAATAGCATAGTAAAGAGCACAAAAGCACTACAAAATAGTAAAGTGCTAACTCAACCAACTGGTAGAAGGAAAGAAAGGGAAGCTTATCACCTCCACCAAGAGCACTCAAGGTTGCTTGGGGGAGAAAATGAGAGTACTCGATCCTTTGCTATAATGGTGTTTCTTTCCCAACTTGCTCTACCAAAGATGAAGTGTTGTGTTTGCTACAATGGAGAGCTTGAATTCTACTATGAAGCTTGGAGTGAATGCAAAAGAGTGTGTTGAAGCTTGTGGAGTGATTGTAGAAGTTCTGAAGAAGTTGTGAAGAGATGAAATGCTTGTTGAAGTGATGAATTTGAAGAAAGAGTGGAGAAAAATGGCCATATTCATGTTGGTCAACTGAAGGGGGCATTACAAATTGACTCTGAATGATAAGTGTAAGGCCTCTGCAAGTTCTTCTATAGGAATCTGCCAGGGATGTAAGCATGTCATGTGGAAGTTTTTCCACCGCACAAGTGTCCTCGATATAAATGCCTCCACCGATGCTCAAAACATGCACCAAGTGGGATGCAAGTAGTGGGCTTAGGTGGAATTAAGCCTTTGAACTTTGTTTTCTAAAGTGGAGAAGGAAAAAAGGGGGATTTAGACATGGGGTGAAAATTCACTCCTATACATTTCCCCCCCACTTTAACGAGCACAAATACTAATGAGTGCTTGGTAAAGTAGATCAAGAAGAGTGTAAGGCTAGAAATTTATACCTGAACCATCGAGGAAGTAGAGCTTGGTTTTGCGTACTTGAAGGTGCAAGAAAAGTGAAGGACTCCATAGTTGCTCAGAACTATCAAGTTGAAAAGAGAAAGCGCCTAGTACAAGCTCTCAGTCCTATAAGGGAGGTGTCCCCCAAAAATTCTAGCATAGAGGAGACCCAAAGGAAGTTCCCTACAAGCTCTCAGTCCCATAGGGAATGTATTCTCCATGAAATCAAGCATGAAGAACACCCAAGGAAGCATCCTACTGGCTCTTAGTACCATAGGGAAGGTATTCTCCATGAACTCAAGCATTAAGAACACCCAAGGAAGTGCCCTACAAGTTCTCAATCCCATAGTGAAGGTATTCTCCATGAACTAAAGCATGAAAAACACCCAAGGAAGTGCCCTACAGGATCTCAATCCCATAGGGAAGGTAACCCCCAAGATCTCTCCCATGGAGGAAACCTGAGAAAGTGCCCTATAGGCTCTTAGTCTTGTAGGGGAGCCACCACCAATATCTCTCACATGGAGGAAGCTCAAATGAAAGCAAACTCCACAGAGTTAGAAAGCAGCCATGTGGGTGAGTGAGTGGATAGTTGCATAGACTGTCGATAGTTTTGAAAACTTTTGAAGGGCTCCCTAGGGAACCCGTCGTGAAGAGAGGGTCCACTCAAAGGACGTGCAATTCAGAAGTAGATGTTATTTTTTCTCAAATTGATCCTTCGTCAAGGAATCCTTTTGAAATATTTTCACTTCATCAAGGAATTCGAAAGGGAGAATATGCCCCCACGCGAGGGGAAGATCAAAGTTTTTCCCACTTCAAAGGAAGGTTTAAGTCCTTTCTTTATGAAACCATGATGAAGGAAAAACATTCCATTAGGGTTCCAAGTTGAGAATATAATTTTGAAGAAAATTTTGTGAGGATTTTTGAGGAAGGATCCATTGGCAACAAAATGCGCTTTCTAAAAATCAACATGTTAAAGAAAGAACATTGTCACACATAGGAGGGCCAATTCAAGAAAAGAAGAGAGAAAGATACAGAGAAAGCAAAAGAGAAAACACAAACAAAGGGATCAGGGGTAGCCTGATATTTCAGAGTCATAACTACTCATAAATATATATGTATGTAGTAATAGTATATAAATGAATTGTCATAAACCCCCTACTATATCAAACCATGTGAAGAATGCATGAGAAGACAAAGAAAAAAATAAAAAAATGGGTCAACATAGAAGGGAAGCCTAAATGCCCCCAATGCTTTGCATCATCCCCAATTTATCAAAAATCAAGCACAAACATGGAAGAATGATGATACAAATAAAATAAGGTTTATGACACAAAAACCATGCCTATATCCAAGCACCAATAGGGGTGACAAGACTCATCTTGGAACACATAGCATGATCATGGGATAACACATCACAAAACACACGGACACACAAACAAGATCAAGAAGAGACCTCCTCCTAACATTGATCAGCCAATAGGTCATTTGTTTCCTACTCTAGATCATCATATGGGGAAGGAGAATGAGCTTGTAGTGGAGGGACGTTAAGAGGAGGGGCGTCTGACCCTCCCACAACAAGGGATAAGGAAGAGGGCCCCTTGAGGTCCTCTCCACCAAGCTCTTGTGGAGTCAAGGTCAACAATTTTGTGAAGATCGCTGACAAGGCTAGAACTTCATCCGCAGAGTTAAAAATGCACCCCATAGGAGCGTTGTGTCTAACATTAGCGGCTGGGGCAAGCTAAGCTTGAGATTCATCGCTAGGCTCATTGATTGACTTAGGAGTGGTGATGAACTCAGGGGAAGTAAGGGCTGGCTTCGTCACTAGGAAAAAACAAGTCAACATAGAACCACCTTATGAAGAAGGTGGGCTCCTCTTATGTCCTTCATTGCTAGAAGGACCACTCTTCACCTCCTTCTTCTTTGGAGGATATGAACTCCCCATGAATGAGGCTAGAGGTATAGAGGAAGAGGAGGAAAGAACCATAGCGGATACAAATGAGGTATTAATCATATCAATGGGTTTTGGAAAAGGTTGGATGTCCATAATGGACATCAACAAAGGCAACTCCACTGAAGGAGCGGTGAACACCTATACTGCCTTGGGGTTAGGTGCGTTTTCACTCACAGCAGAAGCCAAAACTAGCACATGACCAGATTGAAGAGAAGCAGAAGGGAGCGGAGAGAGTGACACTATAGGAGGCCCTGAAGTAGGGGTGGTCATCTCTTCCTCCTTCCTTTGTGAGGTGGCCTGCTTAGCTAAGAGAGCCTTTCATCGACGCTTGTGCTCATGCATAAGGAAGTTTCTTCGACTCTTGGAGCTAGAGGCTGAAGGATGTGAAGGATTAGAAGGCTCCTGCTCAACCATAAGAATGTCCACTATAGTTGTTTCTGGTGGAGGAATGAATTTCTAAATGGGAGCAAGAGGGACAGGTCGAGTAGCAGTAGTAGGAGTCAGCTTAGCGGGCCTATTCCTGCTCACTATTTTGGGAGTAGGATCGGTAGGGAGCCATGGAGGTCAAGAAAAAGAGGACTCTCCTTGGGATAACTTCTTCCTATCATACCAAATGGGTTTAGGCTCTGTCAATAGGACAAGAAGCTCAAATGTGGGATGCTTAGGCTTTCACCAAGTAGGCACCATAGGGTTGTCCTACAGATAAGGAGAAAAACTTGATGGTACCATAGTGGAGCAAGAAGAAGCGTTAGACTGACCAGTGGAAGAGGAAGAAGGAGGATCACAAGACCACTTCTCTTCTTCCTTCTTTCGAGCCTTAGCGACATCATTGTCGGCCTTTAAGAAAGTCCTATGAGAAATAACATAAGGTGAGGGAGGGTATCTAACTTCTAGCCTTTGATGCCCTTTCTTATAATCTTGATACGTTCATTGTAGAGGGTTTTTCCTAGATGAGAGAGGACCAATGGGCATAGGTGAAGAGTAGTCCAAGGAGTAGCTCCCAAGTGTAACTAGTGGTCTATAACCAATGTCATAGATTATGTGTACAGAACCCCCGTGGATAAATTTTAGGAATTAATGCATGACAAAGGGTACCACATTCATCGCCACCAACCAAGGGATACCTAATTTCACCCTAAAGAGCTCAGACCTAGGGATGATGTCAAACAAGAGGTTCATAGCTTTAGTTCTCACCAAGTTCAATAGGATAATATGACCTAAAGGGGCATGAAAAGCCCATCATGTGTGTAGATAGTACTCACTAGTGCAACATACCCATCTTTGTCTAAAAACTTGATCAACATAATCTCCTCATTGATTATGTTTACTTGTGACATTGGATCAACAAGAACACCTAATATGATGTTTCCATTGATCCATGTGGGGATATAAAGAGGAGATGGTTCTCTATTAAAACCCATTGACAGGTCCTGTGAAGTAAAGGTTATGCCAGTACCATTATCCACAAGTTGCACAAAGGGGATAGGGTGATGCATGAAGGAGGCCATAATGCACACTAGACAATGCTTCCACAAAGTCCCTAAAATTTAAAGGATAAGGCAGTTACCCAACTAAGATTTCATCATGCAATACCTTTGGAACCTTCCAACTACACTAACTAGGGATCGCAAGTTGGGTTGTAAGGCAATAGCCTGACAAAAATCACACCTACAACACTCCTAGAGTATGAGGAAATGAACTATCAATATCATGAAAACAAAACCAAAATGGTTCACACCAAGTTCACCAAAATGTAAGGTAGGAGGACCTCCATGTGCAAGGCCCCAGGTCATGGAGGGCCAAGATGCATAAATCTTCCCTAACTTACCTCAGGTAAATGTGATATTTAAGGTATGAGAATGAGAATGATGAGGACTATAGATTCCTACAACCACTTTGCAATCTCAAGTTTCAAAAATGGGCTAGGCAATCCAATTTTCAAGTTCAACACTGTGCCTTAGGGAGCTCTCTACCCAAGGACGGAAGTGCAGTCCTTGGATGACAGCACAACGCGTTGGCATCTGTAAAGTGCGCCAGCATCTATATGGCCAGACAACAATGAAGACAAGGTCAAACCTATCAAAATAGGCTAACGGACCAACTAACTAATAAAGGGCTAAAATGATATGATTAAGTAAATAAAGTATTCTCTAATATTATAAAGCAGAAATGCAAGAGTGAAAAGGGAAAGAATGATCTCACCAAGAAATTCAGTTGTCACTTGGCTCATCAAAAGTACGTACTCCTACACATAGGAATAGAGGAAAATGTTGGGTGGCTGTATAGGGGCTTGCCTCAGTCAGACCCCCATTTAGGTGTTTCCACCTCCATGGATAATCAAGGAAATGAGATAAAGAAATAACGTAGTAAAGAGCACAAAAGCACTACAAAAAATTAAAGTGATAACTCAACCAACTGGTAGAAGGAAAGAAAGGGAAGCTTACCACCTCCACCAAGAGCACTCAAGGCTACTTGTGGGAGAAAATGAGAGTAGTCGAGCCTCTACTGTAATGGTGTTTTGTTTCCAACTTTCCCTACCAAAGATGGAGTGTTGTTTTTGCTGCAATGGAGAGCTTGAATGGTACTATGAATCTTGAAGTGAATGCAAAAGAGTGTGTTGAAGCTTGTGGAGTGATTGTAGAAGTTTTGAAGAAGTTGTGAAGAGATGAAATGCTTGTTGAAGTGATGAATTTGAAGAAAGAGTGGAGAAAAATGACCATATTTGGGTCGGTTGACCAAAGGGGGCATTACAACTTTACTCCCAATGAGAAGAGTAATGCCTCTACAGGTTTATCCACAAGAATCTTCCAGGGACATAAGCATGCTACGTGGGAATCGCCGATAGAAATGCCTCCACCAATGCTAAAAACAGGCACCAAGTGGGATGCAAGCAAAAGGCTTAGGTGGAATTAAGCCTTTGAACTTGGTTTTTGAAAGTGAAGAAGGAAAAAAGGGGGATTTACACATGGGGAGAAAATTCACTCCTATATAGTTACTAGGATTGAGGTTAGCTAAAAAGCATCAGACAAAAATCTAATGGTAATTGGTGACTCTAAGTTGGTGATATCCCTTGAAGTAAGATCTAGATACACATGGAAGAATAACATATTATTTAAACAATATAGAAATGTTGTTTGGGATTCCATTGAGCAGTTTGATGCCTTTGGAATTGAATGGATGGAGAGAGGTTGGAATAGAGTGGAATACTTACTTGCAAACATTGGACTCAGACTTGATTACATAACATTTGCAGTAATATCTAAGGTTGAGATACAAGCAAGGCCATCAATCCCTAATAATGTACACAATTGGTAAATATTCAATAATGATGAAGATATTTTGAAGTTTTTAAAGTGTGTAGATAAATATGAGGGTCAAGAGAATGATTTTGGTAGTTTTTTTGAGAATATAGATGGTATAGATATAGTATTTAGAAATGAAGTTATTCAGCTAAAGAGAAATAAGATTCCCAAAGGCCCTGCAGCACTAGAGAGAGTCTTTGATAATTATGACAAGAGAAAAGTTAAAACAAATGCCACCCATCTAGAGGATCTAGAATAAGTGAATTTTGGGAATGAAAAGCCCCTAAAAAGGTATATGTGGGAAAGAAGATGAAACCAAGGATCAATACAATGTTTACTGCCTTATATTGAGAAAATATAGACATGTCTTTTCCTGGTTGTATGATGACTTGAAAACGTATAGAGAGGGATTATTCCAGCATGAGATTCCTTTGAAAGAAAATGTCAAGCCTTTTAGGCATAAGAAAAAATCCATCAATCCAACCTTAGCTTCGAAAATGCAAGAGGAGTTGGTTAAGCTAAGGGATGTTGGTACCATAAATCCTGTTAGGAATTCCTCATGGGTTTCTAATCTAGTGTCAGTTAGGAAGAAAAATGGTGATATAAGGTTATGTGTGGATTTTAGAAATCGGAACATATCCTCATTGAAGGATAACTATCCATAGTTGAGCATGGAAGCCATGTTATAGAAGGTAACTAGCTGTGAGCTATTGCCCATGATGGATGGTTCTTTTGGATACAACCGAGTGAAAGTGAAGGAGTCTAAGTAGTACAAGACTGTATTCACAATTCCATGGGGCACCTATGGGTATGTGTAGGATCATGATGGGCCAAGAAGTGGTGATATGATGGTTATGTGTAGGGTATGTTGTTGATGACTTTTTTTTACCCAAAATTGATGAAACAAAAATGATTTTTAAAGGAGATTCTTAGTTTTCCACAACTATAAATTATGTTTTACTTTAAATTTAATAAATTATTATTATTCATTTTCTATTTGAATTACGACTAAAGTCCAGATTGATAGGTTGATTGAAAATCATCTATAGATTTCAAACGATATTACATTTTTTTAATCTAAAGCATGTGTCACATTCTATGCTTCACATACTATAGGATTAAAAAAAAAAAAATCAATTTATTGAAGTTTTGTCCAAGTTAAGGTGGTAAAAAATATGAATTTTTATATTTTTTAAAAGTTATAATAAAAAAGTCAAAATTCACTATTTACTTGGAAATTTTTTTAAAAAAAATATGCATCACATTAGGACATGATTCCTCTACTTATATCTAAAATATTATTATTTTATTGTGGTTAGGGTGATAAAAAAAACACCAAGCTTTTCCCTAAAATTTAAGTACTACTACTTTGAAATTTCAAATTTTCACCAAATAGCTTTTTTTACAAAATAAACCTAGTAGTTTAGAAACTACATTCAATTTGCTACATATTCTATTCTTACATATTTTTGAATTAATATAGATAACTTATTCAAATTTTTGCATCAAGTTTCCTAACTCTGATTTTTCTAATTTTCCCGCCACTTAAGGGCCTATTTTTTCCATGATGATCCTGCACATACCCCTATGTGTATGTAAGGATGCCATTTGGTTTAACTAATGTAGGTGCCACTTTCCAAAGGGCTATGGATGTAGCCTTTTTTGATTTTATTGAGTTGCTCATGACAATTTAGCAAGATGATTTGATAGCTTACTCCAAGAAAGAGGAAGATCATTGCATGCACTTGGAGAAGATACTCATTAGGGCATTAGAATATGGAATCTCATTGAACCCAAAAAAGTGTGCCTTTGGGGTTACTAAGGGAAATTTTTTAGGTAACATTATGTCCAAGGAAGGAGTGAGGATTGATCCTGAGAGGGTAGCTATCATAGACAAGATTCCCCAACCAAAGAATGTAAAAGGCATTCAATCATTCTTTGGTCAGATTAACTTTTTGAGGAGGTTTGTAACAAATTTTGCAAAGATTACAAGATCTATCTCTAAAATTTTGAAGAAAGGAGAGAAGGTGGTTTGGAGTGAAGAGCCTAGTCAGGAATTCAAGAGCATCAAACTGTTTATCAAGGAGGCTCCAGTTTTGAAGTCTCCTAACTTTTCTAAACCAATGCATATTTTCTCTTTTTCTTCTTTCCATACTATTGTTGTAGTATTGTTGTAGAAAAATAATGAGGGATTTGAATAGCCTAGTGCATTCTTTAGCAAATTTTTATAGGCTGCAAAACTCAAGTATGATACAATTGAAAACCAAGATTATGCTTTAGTTAAGGATGTACAGAATTTCAAAACATATTTGATGGGAGCTATAGTGATAGCTTTTGTACCAAGTGCTATTGTGAAAGAAATCTTTACTCAACAAGAAACTATAGGTAGGAGGTATTGATGGATCAATAGGATCCAATAATTCAACATTGATGTTTAGATTACCAAGTTAGTCAGAGGATAGGGTCTAGCTAAGGTTATGGCAGAGACTAATTTGGAGGCTAATTAGATAAATCAAATGGAGACCATTGATATTGCACACATTTTTGACATGCAAACATGTGGTTGGTACAAAAGGATTGTCCAGTATTTGTAGACTTTGTAGTGCCCTGCACATATGGCTCATAATGAGAAAAGAATGTACTAAAGTTA
Organism: Sequoia sempervirens; assembly: GCA_007258455.2. Taxonomy (NCBI): domain Eukaryota; kingdom Viridiplantae; phylum Streptophyta; class Pinopsida; order Cupressales; family Cupressaceae; genus Sequoia; species Sequoia sempervirens. The sequence continues at coordinate 590,829,474 of VDFB02281492.1, forward strand.
CAAGAAGAAAAATATTTAATTGAGAATGAACTGTGGTGGAGAATCCCAAATGGTGCATTGCTTAAGTGTGTGGATGGAAAGAAGGCATCAAACTTGTTGCAAGAAATGCATAGTGGAGTGTGTGGTGTCCATTACATGGCAAAGACAATTGCTCATAAGATCTTAAGTGAAGGATTCTAGAGACCCTCTATTTTTAAGGATGCCCATAAGTTTTTCAAGACTTGTGATGCTTGCAAGAGGTTTGTAGGAAAAATGAAGTTCTTAGGGAGCTTTCCACTCAGGACCATTTCTGTTCAGGCCCCTTTTAACCAATGGTGTATTGACTTGATTGGTGAAATATTAGAAAAGTCTAGTGGGGGCATTCATGCATCCTTGTTGCAACTGATTATTTCACAAAGTGGGTGGAAGTAATCCCTGCAAAAAAGGAAACAAGTAAAGTTGTTATAGACTTCTTAAAGAACAACATACTTATTAGATTTGGAGTTCTAGAGAAGATCATCTATGATAATTCTATGTGCTTCAGTTTAGAAGAGTTCACTAATTTTTGTGAGAAGCATGGAATACAAACTTCTTATTCTTCTCCTTACCATCCTCAAGGGAATGGTTAGGCTAAATCTAGCAACAAGATTCTAATGAAGATCATCAAAAGAGTGATTGAAAAGAATAAGAAGGCCTGGGACTAAAAGATAAAGATGACATTATGGGCTAATAGGGCCACTGTGAAGAAAGCTACTGGTTATTCACCTTTTGGTTTGGTGTATGGTTTGGATGCTAGGATACCACAAAACAACTTGCTAAAGATGTATAAATTTATGCAGGAATATGGTGAGGATGTTTGTGATGGTATGCAACAAAGGATTGATCATCTCATATAGCTGGATGAAATTAGAAGAGAAGCTCATAACAACAATGCAAAGATGCAATTGCAATTCAAACATTTGTATGATAGGAAAGCTTCTCCTAGGAAATTTGAAGTGGAAAGTATGGTGCTAGTATGGAATGCAAGGGCTTAGGATAAGGGTAAGCATGGAAAGTTTGAAGCATTACCATTAGGCCCTTATCTGATAGCCAACACACATAGGGAAGTTTCATACTTCCATCATAGCTTAACAAGTGAACTTCTTGAAATATCAGTACATGGAAATTTCTTGAAACCATATTTCCCTTGAAATATGTTTTTTTCCATGTACATTGTACAGTCCTATAAATGTTGTATATATGTTAGTTTTCTTTGGTTTGGCTTGATTTCCTTGCCTGAGTAGGTCCAAGGTCTTTGGTTCTTTGTGTTTGGTCTACTTAGCCTAAGATTCTAAGATCTTGCTCTATTCTAGAAGAATAGTTATGGAAGAACAAATGTCCCCAATAGGAGCCACTAGTGAAACCATTATAAAATACTTTGTGTTCCCCATAAAAAATTTGCAAAGTATAGCTAGTTTCATGTCTCTAGGCTTCAGGTTGTCTTGCATTATCATGCCTTAGGGTTTATGTTGTTTAAACCTCTTCAATGACCTTAATTCTTCATTTGTTGCTATGGATCTAATTAGTTGTTGACCTCCTGTTACCGATTTCTAGTCTTTTAAGTTGCAACTTATGCCTTTTGGATCATTTATTGACCGGGTTGTGAATTTTAGTAATCCTGTTGTTACCCATTGTCTTGATAAAATGTCACCTTTATACTATGCAAGTGAAAAATGATTGAAGTATTTAGCAGGTCCTAAAGTTTGTCCTCTCCCATTGCCTGCCTAGTTGTGGCCCATTATTATGAACTAAAAAATGACATGAGTAGATCTCCTATTTTATAAGGATCGCTCAATAACTAAGAGCACATCATGGCCACTCGTCATGCCCCTATTTGATTTTGTTTTGCATTAAAATATTATCATAGGCTGGCGTGTGAGTGCCATGTATCTTTTGCACGGGTGGGCCCCCGATGTTGTTGAAAATTATGAAGGTGGTGAGATGGAGCACATCAACAGTGGTGATGAAATGATGTGGCCACATCTAGATCATTCCTCGCTTCCTCGTTCAAGTTTTGTTTGCATTAAATAATATCATGGGCTAGTGGGTAGAGGAAGTCTATCAATGGGGCCTAGCAGGCTTTGAAGAAGGAAAGATCTCCATTTAATAAGATCAACGGTTGAGGAAGGGTGATGTGGGTTAGTCCTGATCGATCCCTGCCATCTCATAGGGCACCCACCTCTACCTCCCATCTCTCAACGAGGAAGTGGGAGAATGTCGCACGGCATCACCTAAGCTATGAAGGAAACATTATGAAATGGAAGAAAATTAATGAAATATTTCACCACCAATTGAAGGTGTTAAAGTTTTGGTTATTAAAGGGAATTTTAGAGGAACATGTTATAATAACAAATGGATTTTTTAATCATGGTTGTCAATTGGGCCAAAGGATTATGTGCATAGGCATGTGAGATTGTGTTAAGGTAAACATGTATTGAAGGTGGGATATTTAATCTCATCCCTACCCCATCTTCCCATTGGTAAAAGTTGTACACGGTTTAAGATTCATACGGGAGTAGGTAAGTTGATGCATGCCCTTATGCTTTAGCGACAAGGAAATGATGGAGCCCACAAATCACTAGAAAGTTGCTCCACATGGCTTGTTTGGATTGGATAAAAGAAACAAATACTCATAGTCAACTTTTTCAAACTAGGTTGACACAATCTAAGCTGATGGTTGTTTCATTTTGCTAGAAGATCAACAGAAAATATTCAAAGTTGAGATTGAGGGAAAGTGAGCCATTCTGGTTCACATGAGAGAGCCATAATGGAGGATAACATGTTGAGCTACCAAATTAGGAGATTGCAAGGCTTTTAAAACTTTTTTTAAAGCACAATTAAGGACTGATAAATGCATTCCACATATCCAAGGAAGCTCGTGTCACACTTTCAATCTTGTTCGATGTCAAAGTTAGGGTTCTAAGCTCACACCAAGACATTAAGTTGGTATAATATCCCACCTTTGAATTTATTAAGAACTTGCTCAATTATGCTCTCCATGTCATTTTGTCACTAGGGTTTTCTTGGCTTTACATTTATTTTAAGGTTTGATATTCATTTAAGAACATTTAGTCAGTCTTGCATTGCTATAATTTGTGTCAAACCCTTGTTTGAGCCATAGGTTGTACTTTGTGAAACTAGAAACCCCAATTTACAAAAACCCTTAAGTCATGGCTCCTAAAACACAAGCATTTCCATCTAAGGAGGAGGCCTCTACCTCCGAAAGACTTTTGAGTAAGGACCTAGCTGACTAGTTGCCAACCTCAACCAATGAAAGTCCTATGGGTCAATTGCTTTTTGAGGGTACACAAGTAGTTGAGGGTTTGGTCAAAAAATATTGTACTATTAGGGATGCCAAGTTTCTCTACGTTGGGTGGAAATTGTTTTGTAGCTAGCTTTTAAATAGGAACTGTGGTGTTCCAGTTGGTAACCTTTGGAACCTCAACTTGGGAAAATTGATTGTGCCAAATGTATACCTAGATATTGATTTTTTAAGGGAAATAGCTGTCAATTATGAATCAATCACCAGGACTGTAAGGTCCTTTGATTGAATTGACATGGTTAAAGTCACCAAGGAGGAAATTGCTCATGTTTTCAAGCTCATTGAATGGAGTGAGGACCCGGTTCAGATTAATCAAAATGATCTTAAGGAGGAATATGAGAAGATCAAACATTCATTTAAGGTCCATTTATTGCCAAAGTACCTAGCAGAGATTAAGGGTTGTAAGGTCACAATTGAACCATTTGATAAAGAGCCCTATCTTATTAATTATTGCTTTCCTTATTTCCAAAGGACTTTCTAATCAATTTTTCAAATAATTATCTATCAAACAATCAATGGAATGCACATGGCATAGATGTATATGGAAGCCCACATCCAACACCCCCATTATTGTACAACATATGATTATGTGGGGTTTCTCATAGAGAAAATTCATGAGGGTTTGGTAAGGTTGAAGAAGGGTGTGCTTGGAGTGAGATTCAACTGATATTCATTGTTCATGCACATGTTTCTATTCAAAGGTGCACCTTATTTTGGACAGAATATGATGTTGGGTAGGGTAGAGGGTAATTTGGAATTTTTTGTCCAATGTTGGACCACTATCCTAGATAAAGACGATAGAAATTTTGACTGTCATATTTGAGAACTTATTTTCCTCTGAATTGAGAAGGGCTCTGGCTATGAATGTGCTAAGAATTCCCAAAGCCCTGCATGATTTCTTGAGACCTAAAGATACGAGGCCTAAATTGGAGGTTGACAATAATTGGGAAAATGTTATCCCTTACCTTGCATACACTATTTTGAGACTATATGGAGCTACTGTCTCACCTGATTTTTTGCCTAAATGTGTACCAAAAACAATGGGGTTTCTTGAGGTGATCTGCAAGTTGGGAAATGTGGAGAATAAACACCTGAAGGGAAAGGGAAAAGGAACATTTTTCCCTTCATACACATGCTTTTTTGATTTTTTAATGATTAAAGGAGGATGGAATAACAAAAATGATATACTCAAAACTTTTCGCATGAAAAGAGTAGGGGAAAGGGAGTATCATGACCCTAAGGGTTTCATAGCCTGGTTAAAGTTAAGGAGTAGGAGTTTCAAATTTGAGCATATTTTCCAATACCCTAAGGGTGTAATAAGAAACATATTTGATCGTTTGGAGCAAGATGATAGAAAATCAAAATGGATTTCTTTTAAAAAAATGAAAAGAAAGATAAGGGAAAAGGACCCTAAATTTTCTGCTCTTGCATAAATCCCCAATATGATGTAGAGAATGGAACATGTGTTCTCGAAGTTTGAAACAATGGTTGGTCACCTTGGAGGTAAAAAAAATATTCAAGATAAGGGGAATGCCCGCATGGAAGAGGAATAGGGCGGAGGAGAAATCCTTGTTATGGAGGAAAAACCTATAGATCAGTCTCCTGAGGAAAAATAAATAAATTTAATCATAAGGAGGACAAACAAAGCAAAGAGGGATGATGCATCTGTTGCTCCATCTCAGCAAGAGGAGCAAAGAGTCTCTTCTTCACTACCACAAATTCCACCACCATCTCCTCTGAGGTCAACTAGGCCTGGAATATTGGATATTGATTCCCCATCATGACATGCCTCACCACCAAAAGAGCCATGATTGAAAAAGAAAAAGGTCAAATCAACAGGTTTGATGGATTACAATGATGATGAATCTAATGAAGAAATCTAGGTATCTGAGTAGGAAATGCAACAAGGAATGCCTCCTGCACTAGCAGTGATTGTGCCTTAACAACTGGGTATGAGGTTCAACAAGGCTAGCCTCACTGGGATGAAAAATACTGATTATGTCAAGGTGGAAGGGTGTACAAGGTTCGTGGATGATGACTCATTTGTAAAATACAAATCTTTCATGGATTTTTCCTATAGGGATAAGAAGGATGACTATGTTACTACTACGGTAAAGCAAATAATTCTTCATCCAGAGTTGCCTGAGGCAACTATTTAAGCACAGGTCCTAAAGTAAATGAAAGATAAATTTCATGGAATGACTGTAGTGGAAGGAATAACGCTGGTAAGGAATAGTGGTCTTTTGTTGCTACTAGAATGAGATCTAGCCTCTGCCATTGCATTTGATACAATAAAAAGGTGTGATAGATCTCTCTACAATTTAGAGGAGGCTAAAATTGCACTACAAGGATCTACATTCAATGAATAGTGGGATGTATTGGGTATATGGGCCTTAGCCCCAAGTACAAGAAAGCCTAATATGACAAAGCCTACACCAAAGTACAAGGGATGCTTGATAATAAAGAGATTGTCAAAGACATTAGCTCTATTTGAGGGAAATCAGATTTGAACATAAATAATCATTACTTTGAAGCTGGTAAGAGTTCTAGAAGGTGAGAAATTTGTGAAGTCTTTAATTCAGTAGTATCCCAACTAAAGAATAAAGCAATAATTTGATTTGTTAGTGTAGAATGAAATAAAACAAAATAAAAAAATGATCTGGCTGCATACAAATTCTCAAAAACAAAACTCATTGAAACCATAGAAAGTACAATACCTCAATATTCTCTGCACAAATTGTGGTGTTGTCAATCATGTCGATGAGTAAAAATGGGAATTGTTTGCAAAAACAATATTGCAAAACCCTACCAAAATAGATTTCTCCTAGAATAAGGCGAATCGAAACCAAGCTCTGTATAGCCTTTGCTTCAATATTTTCACAATGAATGAAAAGTATATCTATTTAAATATTGGTGTTTTAGAGCTACAAGATTCTTGAGATCGAGACAAGATTTTTCTAGCATTTTAGACAAAAATGTTGGTTTCCAGTTAAAAGAAATTCAAGCATGAGATTAGGAACCTTTTAGCTACCTAAAAGTTGTTTTTATTAACATTCACTTTGTAAATGAATTGACCTTAAAAAAAAATTTGGAATATGGAAGCAGACATATAAGAGATACTGTCATGTTAGTGTGCATGTGCAAGGGAAAGGATGTTACACATAGCTCTTTCTATGCCAAACACATAGCTTATAGTTTAGATTGGAAAAAAGGTTTGCCACTTTCTTCTGACAATTGTTTGAGAATGAATAGAGGTTTAGAGTGTTTTTATTTTATATTATTGAATATTGTGAAGATAAAAAAACATTATTAACCTCCATTAAATTAGGAATAAATATTTGAAAATTTAAATGCCAGGATATAGTGGTTAAGTTTTAAGATTAATATGGAAATATAATGTTAGATATTTTTAAAAAATGTTTGATATGGTATTTATTTTAATATTCAAATAAGTATAAAAAATATTGTAGATTGATTTTTAGTATTATAAGTTTGATTTTAATTATTGTTGTTTGGTGTAACAAGTGAATGTGATGTGAAAGATTGAATTTACAAAATTTGTGTTTAATTTTTTTTTTTTTGTTAACATTTGAGATAATTAAGGTGATTAAATTTTAAGTGAAAAATATTAAGAATTTTGAATTATATTTTCATCTATGTATTATCATCACTCCCAAAAAATGATGATATGATGTGTTAATGTCTTTGTAAGTGTTTTGAAAGTGTACATTCTTATGTCAAATAAAATGTGTCATATTCTATTGTAAAAACTTTGGTTTAAAGTTAGTTTTTATTTTTCTATTTTTTTAATGTCCTTGAAGATATCCTAACATCCTAAAAGAATCATGTAATTATTATTTTTTACTCCAATAGTCTCTAAATAATCTTGGTTTAGTCTAAAGACATGGTGCAAAATGTATGTCAATAAAAAGATGTTCTTTGCTACTCCCTGCCTTACAGGTTGGCATTAGATATGTATTAATGTGATAGAAAATCAAGGAATAGGTTACTATACCCTTTAAAGTAATTTAGCTTTGCTAAGTGATTTCTCTCTTCCTCACCTCTCCTCCATCAGCTCAAGGTTTATCCTTTGGTACTCTCTTATTCTTTTGGTGTACCTTATTTTGGATATTCCGTAACTACTTCCCTCTCCCTTCTAATTTCCTTCTCCCTATGTATAGTGAGTTCATGTTCACTCTGTCTTTCAGCCTTCATTTTTTCATCTCTTATCCTCCTATATTCCTCTACCAATCTAGCCACCTCGTCACGTTGTTTTCTCTCTTCTTCTTCTTGCATTTCTTTCTTTAGCTTAGTCTATCTTCTCTCTTTATACTTTCTCTGGGCTTTTTCTCCTTGAGTTTCCACACCAATCTACCTACAACTACTGCTTCACTCTATTCATAATGAACACAAAAAAATACAATATTTTTGTAGGAATCTACACAAAATATGTGGAACATGCTACTCAACAAAACATGGATTCATGAACCTAAAACGTGCCTTCTCCTTGTGTGTACCATGGAATAGGAATGCAACAACAGATAGGGATGGTTTCTTGACTATATATATATTTATTATTAAATTACCTACCTTTATCAGCAAATATTGGACTACATTATTTCTTTTTGCTCATTTTCCTCGCCTTTTCTAAATTTTTAGAGTTACTATCTTGGTAGTTGAATTGGTTTTTTTCTTGTCTTTGTTATGGAATTTTGACATGTTGATAATTGGTAGTATCAAGGTTCATTAGTATTGGGATTGGGGTTCTATGTTTTGTGATACTTTTTGGTATTTAATTTTAATTATTTATTATAATGATGGAGATTTTGTAGATATAAAAAAAAAATTGAGATAAATATTTTTAAGTATATTTGTTGTGAGGGTAAAAGACATTTTTAAAATTTATGTAATTTTTTTTTTTTTTTGTATTTTTAAGTTATGAAAGACAAGGGAGTTTGAAATATGCAAAGAAAAAAATATTTCACTACTTTCCTTATCTCATCTAAAGTGTTTATCGTCTAACAATCAATACCAATAAATGCCTACAAACACTTAAGTTTGTTGCCGAATAATAGATATTTTAATTATTTTTCTATCCACACACGTTGTATGTGATAAATTTGTATGTCTCTTTTTATTGTTGATTTATGTACATTCCTTACACCTTTTTGGCTTGCTTAAAATATAGTATAGTTACATTCTTTAATCACAACCTGCTTTTATAATTAAACTTGGACAAGTGCATGTATTTTTTGACTTTTGTTCACCTTTCAAATTATATATCCTAATTCTAGTTTTGTTTCTCTCTTTCCTCATCAAATATTCTTCTTCTTCTTCTTCTTCTTAATCATGCAGAGAGTAAACTTTCATAGGCCACTATCTTGTTAGCAAAACACCAAACAAACAAATTGTCGGGTACACTTCATAAACTTCTTATAGACTATCTAAAATATAGTTTCCAAAATTGAATTCATGATTGTTTTCTTTGAACCAACTAAATAATCTTTGCAACACTCATTAGATATATATAGTTAGCTGCATTATGCTTTCTCAAATTCGTTTTCAATTTATATTTCTCTACTTTAGTTTTTAGGAAATAGTAGTTGTCACATGTAATTTACTTTATTAAGGAGTAAATTCTCCTTTCATGCAAAATGTATTCTTGAGTGACAATGCAATCAAAATGATCATCGACACATGTATACATGCTTCAAATTATATTGTTCTCAAGTAAATTATGTGTCTACCGTGCTTCTTCAAGTTATTTATTTATAGTAAAATGCATAGATATCAAGTTAAGACTAACTTTTTCATTGATTTTGTAGGAAAAACGAAAAAATCGAAAAAGGTATGTGACGGATCCTTCCTTACTAGCACATGAAATCATTAAATACAAAATCACCATAATTTGAAATAGCTACAAATCTTCTGTTCAATTTTCAAAATTTCCATATATGTAATAGAGACATCTTGTAAATTTTGCAGATCACAATTAAACTTGTTGCAAATCTTTCATTCAGTTTCGAGTCTCCAAAATATGTATTAGAGACAGTTTGTATATAATGCAAACAAAAATGTATATAATTTATGCTACTCTTCCTTTCCATGTTTACTTATATATTTTTCTATCGATGTAACCCTCTACACCCTCGTACAAGTGCTAGTTATATAATAACAAATTACCATGAATTATAGACCCCACACTATCATTACAATCTCAGTATCAATATCACTCCCTTTAATGCACTATAAAATTGTTTTGAATTTCTATGCTCAAACATAAATGGGAATCTACAATGAACAATGACTTCTGTTTACCATAAACATTACCCTCTTAAAACTATCACACATTTGTTCAGTTGACAGTGAGTCATTTAATTATTTCATAGAACCATTGGAGTCGATGTAGTTATATTAAGGTGCATGTTCACTCCAGTGGTTCCATCCAATGATTAACAACGTTTTACCAGCAACAATTCAACCCTGTTGGTGGCCTGTTAACAAGCGAACAAGACAATAAAAAAACCTAAATAGCACCTAGTTCTGGGCGAGTATTTTTTCAGTTTTTTCAATCTTTCTCAGACTTCTCACTATTCCCAGAGTTCACAAAGCTACTGTTCAGAAGCTCACCATTAAAGATCCAGCGAATATGCCTCCCAAAGGCATTCCAACGCATGGTCAACAATAATCTGCTCATTCACGTGGGCTCACAAGACTTCCACGCGGCCCTTCTCTGCCAAAAATGGGGCCTGCCAGGCTTCTCTCACACGACGACCCCACACAGCACTGAAGCACCCAGTCAAAACCCCTTCGAGTGACGGCATCGTCCAAAAGGATTGCCATGACCTTCCACATGCCCTTTCAACGGTGTCTTTTCTGCTATTGGTGCATTAGATTTGTAAATGGAAAGGTAATAATGACATGTAAAATCCATCGACTAGGTCAATCAAATCTAGCATTGTTTCAAAGGGTTACGATTTATGTCAAAAACACCAACCACTAACTATTAGCTATTAAAATCCATAGTTAACATCTAAACCAACAATTTATGCTAATTATCTCATCTTTACAAACTAATTGTGGGGTTGGGGGTATTTTTTCTTGAAAAGGGAGAGTTGAATTTTCATGTTTATGTATTCAATGGAAAGTTAGTTCTGTCAAGGATGTTGTGGTGTGATTAAATTTGAAAAATTATGTTATTCTTAATTATTTTTAACCTCCAAAGTCACATTTTGTTTGCAAATTTTGACATGGCATAACTCATCAAGACGATTAAAATTTTGCAAACTTTTTTTACATATAACAAAATTTCATGAAGAATCTATCTACACATGTAATTTATAAATATCTAGATAGCCTATATTATCAAAATTGTAAAAATCATCATTTTTTGTAAATAATTGATTTGACATCCAATCTTCAAACAAGTTATAATTTCTGGGCTGGGGGGCTATGTTTCAGCACTACTCATTTTAGGGTAGTAAATGTGCATTTCACATTTATTATTTTCATCATTAGATTATGTCTAAAAAATGTTAAATAAAATGTACTTATTGTGGGAGTGATTAGCATGGGGTTGAATTTCATCTCATACCTCACATAATATCCTTCAACTTTTGTTTATGATTACAGTAATTGTATCACATGTTACTCCAACTAAATCCAAAGTTAATATCTCCATGGCTTTCAAGGATTCTATGCATCAAGACATTAATATTTCTTTTTCCATCCACCACATTGGGTCACATTTCTACTAGACATATCACTCTATTTGCAGGGTCCCACATTACATGTTTTGATGACACCATTGAGGAAATTGGTATTCTCTTTGATGAAAATCACATGAACATTGTTGGCACTCCATCTTTGGATATTGTTCTTTCCTTGACTACAACAACTTCTATAGTGACTGATTCGACAAATATTCATAAGTTCACATATCCTACACAATTATCATCCATCTTGACATTGTCTATAGTAGTATCATATTCTCATTGGTTCAATTATAAAATACATGCATGTTTTTTGTACTTGAATGATATATGGTAATTGATTCAACCTATCAACATGTATGTGTTGCAATTCAATATTGGCTTGGAGATCTTTGATCGCCATTCATAAAAATCATCAAGGGCATCATCTACATCTTTGTGTCATGTATAGAATTCAAAGACATTCATCTTACTTCCCCCATATTCCTATTTAGAATGGCAAGTCATCTTGCACACATTTGTGGTGTTGTCTCTTCCCAAGGGTATAAATATTATTTCGTGATCATGGATCGTCCTTAGCATCTAGTGTATACTAGCACTACATACATCATTTTGAGGGGAGGTTGCATGGTTTCTCTTCTCATCTTAGTTTCGTGAGGGCACATTTCTTTGCATGAAGCTCTTTCCTTGTCATCTAATAAGGGGCAACATAGATATTCTCTCTATTATCTCCTATAGGGGTGAACAATTATTGTACATTATATGCAAGAAGTATTCCTTAAGGGGTCATCATGAGTCCTCCTTTCATCTTATATATTCTTCACTTGTATATTTTCCTTGTGTCATTTCTCTTTTTGAGAAGATTTTTATTTCTCACTAGGTTTTCTCCTTTACATCGTTTATGATAAATTTGTACATGAGTACATCTAAAATTTCCTATTAATGAGGCCTCATCATCTATCCATACATTAATCCCTAAGTTGCACTTAAGGGGGAGTGTTAGTGTAAATAGAAAAAATATTAAACTAGTTAGCTAATCACACTTCTTAGCTTGACATATTCACTAGTTAAGTATCAACTTAGGTAAAAAAAAATTGTTTCACTTCATGTGGTAGAGACACCTATACTCACCTTTTCAAAAAATTAGTTCATGCCAAATTATGTTCACTAGTTCAAATTCTTATTAGTTGATCTTAGACGTGTTGCACTTTTGGAGGGGTAGTTGGTCATGCAATCCTACCTTTCTAGCCCCTATACATTACCTTTATATGCAAGGCTCATTTCACATTTTTACAGTCTTCATATGATATAATAGGCATTCTATTGTGCATTATTTTGTTCACTAGTAGAAGGTTACTTTATTGCCCTTATATTGGCTTCTCCAACAATAAATTATGAAAGTGATCTGCATAGTCAAAGGTCAACTAGTGGTTATGCTATTTAAAACTATTTAGTAGTATAGTTAGTTGGATGAGTAAGAGGTACCCCACAATTATTTTTTCCACCAATAAATTAGAATATATGGCTAATACAAATACATCTAAGGAGGCACTATGGTCACAAAAAAATTGTGTAGCCATTGGTTTTAATTGCAAGATGTCATAATTTGATGTGATAGTTAAAGTGCTATCTATTTGAATAAGAATCCCTAGTAGCATGTTCCTACTGTGAAATTTGATGTTCAATATTAATTTATGGGTGAGATTCTAGAGAATAGTAAGATCATGTTGTAGAAGGTTGAGATACAAAATAATGTTGTATGTTCCCTTACTAAATTGGTAAGCACATATAAGTTCTCTTTGCACATGGATGTCATCAACCTTGGATTTTGTATGCGATTTATTTTATATTGCATATGGATGTTTAATTAATATATAGTATCATATAAGATAATTTAAGGATTAGTGTTTAATTAACATGGTCAATCCTACATAAATTTTATTTGTCTCCAACACTCCTTGAAGGTGCATATGGAATTCTAGGGTGTAATTTGAGAGATAGTTTATATTATTATCTGAAGAATCTTGTAATTAGTTGGCATTTGGGAGGGAGGTGGAACATAATGGTGATACATTTATAAATTATCTTGGACTAAATATATACATTAATTATTCCCATGTGAAGTCCATTAAAGCTATTCATTATGTTTCCTATTCTCAGAAGATGCTCTTGACGTGGGGTATTTGTTTTTGCATGACACCATGGTTTCAGTATGTATTACTTTTTTGAAAGCCATTTATGGTTTAATGTCTCATTTCCAATATGTTCTAGGCATGAGGTACTAGCTATAGAAGTTGATCTACACATACATAGGTTCCACCAAAAAACTATTAAAGTGTTCATTCAAGTTTCTTGGTATTGTATCATCCTATTTTACTAGGAAATCTAATGTTATGAAATGAAAATATAGATTTCAATATACTTGAATAAGTTTTTTTAAATAAGAAGTTTATTTTTTTAATCAAAAAATTTGAGTTAAAATGTGAGCATGATTTCTTTGAAGAAAAACATATTCCTCTAGAACATTGTATCTCATTGGTTTTTATAAAACATGGTTTGTGAACATGAAATCTTGTGATCAAATTGAAATTATTGTGAATAAACACATCATATTTATCAAATGATTATTATAGATAAAAAGATGTATTAAGTTTTCTAGGGGTCTTCATGCTTTCATTTAAAAGTATAAACACGAAACATTCAATTCATTATTAATTATTGAGCTGGATATAATAGAAAAAAAGGAATATTTAATCATGGATGTTTACTAATATGCTTTGATATAGTTTATTCTAGTTGATGTGGAGGGAATTTTTTTCCAACTCTCCATCTAGTACCTTTTCAAAGTGGTTTACCTTAGAATTGAGAAAGCTTCCATATGCAACATGTACATTAGTGCTATCATCTTATGCTCAATAGTCTTTTGCATCATAGAGAGTACCACGTGGGTATGTGTACCTCCCATACTTATCTTAATGATTTACTCTCATTCCCACCCACATGTTCACTTACAGATTTTTCTACATGCTATTGATATCTAATGGAATCACATGTGACAACAACACATTTCATATGTGTTCTACATTACTATTACAATAAAACTTTATTCTTTAAAATTAAGTTATGTTTTACTCTATTTGTCTTTTGTGAAAATTGTGGAAATTACTATAACTTAATTAATATTATTATAATATAACTCTAATATCAATTAGAAAATACACATTATATTAAAATATCAATCACCAACTACATATAATCAATAAACTAGAACAAAAATCTTCTTGCTCATTTCCTTCAATCATTTTATCAATTTCAACTCCATTATTTAAATCTATTTAAAAAATTCAAACACTTTTCTCTATTTAAAAGTAATTAAGTTTAAAATACATTTGACTCCCATATAACATCAATGTTTCCTTTTTTCCTATAATAACAGATTACCATGAATTATAGGCCACACACTAGCATTCCAATCTCAATCTCACCCCCTTAATGCATTATAAAATTGTTTTGAATTTTCATCTTCAATCATAAATGGTATTGCACAATGACCAATAACTTCCTTCTATCATAAACTTCACCCTCTTACAACTATCACACATATGTTCAATTGATAGTGATCCATTTAATAATTTCATAGAAACATTGAAGCCGATGTAGCTATTACAGGGTGCACGTTCACTCCAAGGGTTGCATCCAATGATTAACAACGTTATACAAGGAACAATTCGAACTTCATTGGTGGTCTGTTAACAAACGAACAGAACTATAAAAAAACTAAATACCAACCTCGCTATTCCAATCTTGTAGCTTATCAATGCAGTAATAAGATTTTTATATCACTACAAATATTCTAACCCATCAACTGGTCTACCTTATCAATAACCAATGACCATATGCTAAAAGGCTGTTCATTACTTAGTAAGCACGCATATTATATCATGGAGTGATTCGACAGCCTGCTGTTCCTCCAAAAGCTACTAACCTAAAGTTTTGTTTTTCTCCTTTAGTTGTAGTGGGGTAAAGCATAGCCTGCGAATCTGTGCCATCCTATATATTTTAATGCGATAGGATTAGGGTGTTGAATAGAATATTGAGAAGCCAGCAGGAAACGTAGAGTTATATGATATTTCACATGCTAGATGGACTGCCCATATTCTGATGAAGCACGCCAACTATTTGGATTTCGTGGCTGAAATATCTTGGGCAGAGAGGCTCAGTTTTTTCAGCTTCATGCAAAATGCCATTGTGAAAGTTAAAAGGTTATCCTCTGTGATATGAATAATGCTTTGCTCGGAAACTTCTCGTGAGGGATTTGTTCAACACTTCCAGGGCAGGAATTTGCTGGCTTCAAAAGTGAGTTTGACTTTGACTGGATGCTTTTCAAGTAGTTTCATGCTAGGCTGGGATGGAATTTGTATTGTGTCAGCTTTTCTCATATTTTTGTATATATTTTATTTAAGAGTAGAGTCTGTGTGAGATAAGATTCTAACGTTTTATATCAAAGTGAAAAGTATACAATCAAGGGAAATCAGATCTAGTTCATCTATGTTGGCATTTTTAAGAATTCGAGAATTATCTATAAGATCTTTGGGGAAATAAAGCTTAGCAGCTTCAAACAAGATATAATCTCTTTGGTTTATAGAAAAAGCAAGTTGCTTGTATTGAATTCGACATGTTTGTTAAGCAGGTTTTTTTTCCTTTTTTTCAAATAATCTTATTTATAGTAATTGTATAAAGTCTTTAAAATATAATAAAATAGGTGAATAGTAAAGGTGAGATCTTATAATTTAAGCATTTAAGTTATATATATATATATATATATATATATATATACTTATAATTTAAGCATTTAAGTTATATATATATATATATATATATATATATATATATATATATATATATATATATATATATATATTGTTCTTATTGCAAGATACAATTTATTATCATTTGGTTTTCATGCATCTGGTTTATCTTAGCCATCAAGTATGGGATCCTACCTTATATGTGCGATATCTTTAGTTAGCTGATCTTACACTTCCTCAAGAGGTTAATTGGTAGTGCTAAGAAGAGAAATGGCTAGTGGAAGTAGAAACCTCTTGATTATTGGCTTACTAGAAGCACCTTTGTCATGGGGCTATAATGAAGATCAAGGCTTATGGGAAACTGAAGACCATCCATGAATATTGTGACCATGAATTCTACACTAAGAATAATGAGAATCATGTCCATGAGCATTAAGTCTCCCATCATGTTGATGTCCTATAGGAGATTATTGGCCATTATTAGAAGAGGTCAATGGAACACTAGCAACCATATAAGGTGCATTACCCACACTATATAAGTGGGACACTTCAAATGCAAAATTAGTTTCTTGCACTTGTATACAAATTAACACATTTGAATAATTCATAGATTTAGAATTTGTAGAGAAATTATTATCCTAATTCATCTAGAAATGAGGAAATAATTTATTTCTTTCCAAAGATTAAATAGGATCTCTACTTTGAAGTATGTTATATCTAGGTAAACTTAGTAGTAATTACTAGCCAATGTCCTAGAATTGTCATGTGCTAGGGAAAATACCCATGTGTGAAAGGCTTAAAAAATTCATGAATTTAATTCCATCAATCTTCAACTCTGCAACTAAACATGAAGAGGTTCTTAATAGTTTTATAAATACCCATAAACATGACAATTAAAATTGATAACTCCAAAAAGAATCAATCTAAAACCAATAGGAAGATAGTTATATAAATTGCACTAGGTAAAATGATAAAACCTTAAATTAATAATATCAAACCAAATAGTCTAGAACTTAACACTACCATGACCATGACGAGGATTGAACACCTCATATTTTATTAATCTTTTAAAACATATGCAATTATGGTGAAAGCCAATCATACCCTTTGAAAGGTTTGTAATTATAAAATGGTATATTAGGATACCATTTCAAATCTTTCCACATAGGCCCAAGTAAGCTACCATATATTTATATATCATTTAATTTTCTTGTGATTTATTATGGAAAAATCTCTATCATGATAATGGATTCAATAAGAAGCAAAGGGAGCATTCTAGCCACTCCTATAAAGACTCAAGAAAAAGAGGATCAAATGTGAAAGGAGAAGTTTACCATAATAAGGGATTATCTACAAGAAGAAAATAACAATATGAAGGAAATTTTTTTGTTAAATATAGATGATAATAAAGGAGATCTCAAGGTGATGATTGGACAATTAGTTTTTACTCAAGGTTCTATTGACATCAAATATAGGGAGCCACACAAAAAGATAGAAAATTATGACGAGTCTCATAAGGGGAATGATAATTTTGGGTTTGAATCAAATTTGAAGAAGTATTTTCACCCAAGTAATTACATGGACATGAATTTCAAAAAAAACATATATATATATATATATATATATATAATTGATGATGAGAATCTAACCAATTATCTTTTACAAATGGGGCAATTATTTAAGCTTAATCAATTTCCATGTCAATAATTTTTTTAACGAAATCCTTATACTTGGAACTAGATGTAGTAATGGAAAAAACATCCCTTTTCCTTAATTTTGCAATAATTGACATTGAATTAACCTAATAATGCCTTGGTTTAGTGTTGCAATGTGTTGTGCACATTCACATTGAATGTAGGGCCCCTTTTAACAAAATGTACTTAAGCATACCTTATTTGGGGTCTTGTAAAGTGTTGTATTACACGTTCACACTTATTTAGGATTTAATTAATTAGTTTTGGTTAATTAGAGGCTAATTGGGCCTTTAATTCAAATTCATTCCCTCTTTTCAAGGATCTATCTCAACATCCAATAATGATATTGTATGACATTTAATTTGGAAAATTTGGTGTCCTGAAAAATGTTGCTAGGATCCATTCACCTTTATTGGAAAATGATTCCTCTCCACATAGGACACTCCTTTCTTTACATTTTTGAGGTGGGTTTTTGATGTTATTTCATCTCCTTGAAGCATGGTCCTACAAAGTTGTGTTAGGATCTACATTCACCTTTAGTGGTGAATGGGTCCTCCTCACATAGGATGTGCCCCTTTTTGAATTTAACTTTGGTGGAATTCTAATTATTTTCAATTGTAGATTTGAGGTTAACTTGAATTATTTGAATTTTGGGGTTAATCTCTATATTTAGTATAAATATGGGGTTAATGAACGCATTTCTTCACCTAGCAAGTTCAAGTTATCATTATCGAGAGCACTTTCACAAGAGAATTTTCAAAGGTATTCAATGCAAGATTATCAAGAGTTTATTGCAACAATTCAAGATCATTTCATCCTGAAAAAGGCATGTTGCATTCATACATGTTGAGCTAAGATAGTTGATGTAGCATTGAAGATCCACTTCCAAGCATTGTTACACATCTTATTTGAGATCAAGATCTACATTCTTTATGGACACCAGATGTTAGTTTACAGATTTATACTCTAAGACAACTTCCAAGGTATGATCATTCCATTGTTTCATGTTCATGCTCCAATTACATTATTTCATCATTTAGTTTAATTACCTACATGGGGTTTGACTTAGGAAAACCACTATTCACTAACAGTCAACAAGTTTTTCTTCCCTTGAATGCATGTTTGTAGATTTATTGGTTGAAGATCAAGTGGAGAAGAAATTTGAAGCAAAATTGTCAAAGTTGTCATTCATAGTGAAAGAACATGGAATCAAGGCTACAAATTTTGTTATAGGTTTTTGAGAGCTAACAATTGAGGATTTGAGAGTGTAGACATTGAAGTACAAGACCCAGAAAATAGTTTTCTAAAACCCTAAAAGGACCCATTCGCCACTAAAGGAAAATGAGTCCTCAATGAGGCATGAAGTAGTGAAAACTTAGGATTTGGGAGTGTAGAGTGAGAGGAATAAAACCTAGAAGCCAGTTTTCAGAACCCTAATAGGGACCCATTCACCACTAGAGGCGAATAAGTCCTTCATGTCCTAAAAACAAGTTTTCTACAAGGTACACATCATTTTGAGCTCTAAAAACTCCCCTCATAGTTGCTATAATAGTTAGGGCTAGTTTCTGATTATTATTGGCATGTTGTGGCCCTCATAATTAAATGAAACACACACGTAATGAAAATTAGGTTCATCATTGATACCCTATTGATGGTGAACCTATTTTTCTATGTTCCACTAGATAACTTCATTAAATATCATTGGATATGTGTGGAGAGTTGTATCCATGTAAAATGAATAAAAATAGAAATATGTATAAAAATAGCTTAAATCAAAACAAAATACATGCAAACCTCAAAAGATTGAATCTATTATGGGGAGTTGTTGAAGATTTGAATGTGGTTCCTCATGATTCGATGAGCATGAAATTAGCATAAAAGATGTTGATATGAAAATGGGATGGGAGGCCTCTTCTTTATAGAAAGCCAATTTCAAATGAAGGGATAGGATTAAAAGACAATATGACATGACAATCAATGGCCAAGATTGAAGGATGTAGTGTGAAATAGGGTTAGGGAAAAAATAGGGAAAAGATAGGACTTGGTTAAGGATAGATGGTTGAGATTAAATTATATAATAATTTAATCAAAGATAGAAATTAATGGAGATGTGAAGAGATAAGAATAACACGAATAAAGAGGTTGGCATAGAAAAGAGGTTGTTGGAGAAAATTAAATAATTATAAAATTATTTAATTTAGGAGGGAAAGTTAATAATTAAATAAAAAATGATTATTTAATTATAGAAGAAAGGGAAAAGGTTAACTTTTAATTAAAATAACAATTTAATTAAAAGAGGAGGAAAATGAAAAATTATTAAATAATTTTAAATAATAATTATTTGTCTCCCAAGCTTAGGCTATTGTGACTCATACACCCCAACTGGCATATGAGTCTCGCTTAAATAGCTTGGACCTATTTTGAATTCAATTCTCGACGGGATTTTATTCTCCTAGATTTGATGTTGGCTTGTAGTGTTGTAATTTTGGGAAATTTGGCATAAACAAGTATATTTATACAAGGATATTTCACATAATTTCTCCTAGCAAGTTTATGAGATCAAGAGCATTCAAGAACTGATTATCAAGCATTTTGGAGCTATATTCAAGATTCAATCATCATGTCAAAGTCATCATGTGTCATGGGTGTTATTGAGCTAACATTTGTGATGTGGGTTTTTGTGAATGAAGCAAGCATTCAAGTCAAGATTCATAACATACAATTAAGAGTCAAGATCTACATTCATGGTAGCCATTTTCATACAAGATTGTAGCCTTTACTCCAAGGGTTTGATCTAGGTGTTTTGGGGCTTGAAGATCCTTTGAAGAAAAGGTTGTAAGATTGAAGAAAGTTGTCAAAGTTGTCAAGAAGTTGTCATCTTCATGAAAAGTCACCTACAGGCTAGAATTCAAAGTTTCAGACTTAGAGATCAGATAAAAGAGAAGTTGTAAAAGATCAATAGAGGATACCAGAGTTTCAGTGAAACCCTAATACTGGGACTAAATCACCACCTTGGGCATATGAGTCCCATTATAACACTTTTCAGTCATTTCTTGTAGATCTTGGTTTACCAATTACAGATTCTAGGTTCAGCCTAAAACCCTAAACTGGGACTAAATCACCCAAATCTAGTGTATGAGTCCTAGTTCACATAAAAATTCATAATTTTTAGATTGCAAACCTTATTTCACACATCTCCAATCTTCCAAGTATTTCTTTGTTTATCCATAGTTCATTAGTTTGATTCTGAGTTGCATTTCCTAGATTACAAAGCTAGATTTTCATATTACTTGCATTTCCTTCTTTTTAAGCATTTTCTTAGTGGTGAACCCCCTTTTAATCACACCCAACGATACCTTGTGGCAATCTCCTTTCCAAAATTGATAATTAGGTTGAGATCTCTAGGGTTTCCTTGAATGAACTAAGAGTGAAATAGGAGGACCCCTCCTTATGTGTTTCATCTTCTAAAAAGGGGAGTACCATATTTCCTTGTGTTCAGAATGATTGAGAAAAATGTATCCTTATAAAAACATAACATGAGGTAAATATTTTGACCCCTATGAAAAATAAGAAAATTTCATAAAACAATCTTTCTGAAAATGTCATCTACCACCATCCTTTGAAATGCCCATTTTTGTGGCTCATCAAACCCATAATACCAAAACAAAGAAATCCTCCATCCAAAGTACTCCTTCACATGACTATTAGGAGTTGATTGATGTTTGAATATGTTGAAAGAAATAATTATTTTAAATATTTTATCATACCTTATCAAGCTATCCTCTGAAACTTTGAACTTCATGTAATCAAGTTCCTCAAGTTCCCATTTTTTCATTGAGATCCAATTAATTCTCTTTCTTGCAATGCCACAGACTATAGTAGATCCATGTGAGAAATCTAAAATATTAGCTTCATGTAGAGAATTAGTTACCTTTTCATCTTCTTCCCACTCCTTTTGATAAATCCCTTTGAGCATACTTTGAGCACTAAAAATGTGAGTCAAGTCTGTGATGACAATCTCCCCAAAATGTTTCTTATATTAAAGGACTCTTATTGTTAATATACATTAATATATCTATCCACACTTTTTAAAGCATCTTCCCAACCCTTATTGGAAGTCAAAATATTACCATCACTAGTGAAATAAAAATTTCTCACCAAAATTTCCATGAATGACAAAATCAAATTGTAGGGAAATATCTTGCATTTCACATCCTTCCTAAAAATGGATGAATGAGAGTAGAATATTACCAAATCAAAGTATATGAAAAATTTAGAGTGTTTGTAGCCAATGGAAAGTTGGATCTACCACTTTAAGGATGAACCTAGAAGCATATATTTGGAAACTCCTTTTTGCTGATTTAGAAGTAGTGAATTGGTGAATAGAGATCTATGATGTCCATCAAGGGAAATCAAATCTTGCATAATATTATTCAACAAAAAAAATTATGCCCACTTAAATTCTCCTATATTACCATATACTCTTCTACACATTGATGTGAGAAATTAAAAATGTATTTAACATCAAAACATGAGTTTTTTACCTCCACGAAATTCTCAAATGCCACAAGTATTGCATTGCAATGCATGTCAAGAATATGGATCCTTTATAAGTATGAAATGTCTATCACCCAACAAAAATTTAACCTAAAAAACATTTCAGCTCCTAGACCCTTAATATATATGTGTTTACCCTTGTTAAAAGCTTTAATCAACCCTTTATCTATCCATGTACATAGAATGGATATTTTGTTTGTGACTATGGTATCAAACCCATCTATTATATCAGCCCTCAAATGAATTTGAATGTCAAAATTTTTATTTTCACTAGAAAATCAGCCAAGGTTCGGTACCCTTATGCATGAATAAGTCAAAGCTATAAAAATATGATTGTATCATATATGAATATACTATCACTTGGATCCCATATACAAATTCTAGTGTAGAAAAATGTATCCCTCTAATTTTTGCACGTAATTTGGGAATGATTAACATTAAAATGGACCTAATGTTTCCTTGATCTAGTGTTTTAATGTGTTTTCCACATTCACATTAGATTTAGGGCCCTTTTAAGCTAAATAGACCTAATTTTTCCTTAATTTAATGTTGTAAAGTGTCTTTATTTACACCTTCACATTAATTTTTAAGCCTTCTTGAATTTATGAAATTTATATCATGATTAATAGGCCCCTAAGAACCTATATTATGCATCATGAGGCTTATTTCAATCAGAATCCTAACATAGACATCAAATACACTTAATTTTCAAACTCCCTAACATTTCCTCCACTCAAAAAGGCTTGGTGGGACCCATATGCCTCCTTGGGTGTATGAGTCCCATCCAAATGGAACCTATACACCACAAGTGGCATATGAGTCCCATTATTCCCCTTTTTATGGCTTTAAGTGGGAAATCAAGGTTTTGAATTCAAATTTCATGAATGTCAACTTTTGTGACCTAATAAACAATAAGTTGGATGGATTTCCTATATAAACAAAGCATAAAATCATTATTTATCTAAGCCTTCATGATATCAACATAATCTATCAAGAGTTAAGCATTCCAAAACTTCGCAAAAGCATCAAGAGAGTTTACAAGAGCATTTCCAAGGCATTCAAGAGTAGGATTCTTCATCATTTGTTGCAGCAATTCAAGTTCCATCATCATGTCAAGATCATAATATATCAAGCATGTTGTTGAGCTAGTGTTGTGATGTAGCATTGAAGATCCATTTGCAAGAATTGTTTCATATCCAATTCAATATCAAGATCTACATTTTACATGGCAACTTCATGTTAGATTGTTAAATTACATCTCAAGACATCATTCAAGGTAACATTTTTCATGTTTCATGTTCATATTTCATTGTTTCATCACAAGGTTTAATTACCTAAATGGGGTTTGATGAAGGAAAACCCCTATTTCCTAACAATCAACAAGTTTCTCTCTCTCTCTCTCTCTCTCTCTCTCTTTACATGTTTTATTGTAGATCTAGGTCTCTTGGAGCTTAAAGATCCTTTGAGGAAAATTTTACAAGATTGAGGAAATTTTTCAAGTTGTCACTTGCATTGCAAGATCATGGAAAGACACCTATAGGTCCCGATTTAGAGTTTTAGACTTGAAAAAAAAGCTTGGAAGGAAGAGAAAAGATAGGAGATTAGATTTAGGTCTTGATCCTCCGAAAAAGAAGAGTAGGACTAATACACCACTTGTGGCATATGATTCCCAGTACATCACATTTTCCATATTTTAGTGAATTCAGATCAACCATTGTGAGATTCCAATTTTGTCACACAAACCCTAGTCTGGGACTAAATCACCCAGATTGGCGTATGAGTCCTAGTGGGCACCAAAAAATAGGTTTTTGGGGTTTTTGGAGACTTTTTTTTACCTCATCAGTCTTCTAGGTGCACCTCTGTTCATTCTTAGTTTGTTATCCTATTTTTTAGTTTCATTTCCTTGGTCATTTAGTTAGGTTTTGCATGGTACTTTGCATGTCACTTACATTTCTTGTCTTTCCAAGCCCTAGCTTGATGATGAACCCCTTTTTACTCTCTAATCAAACCATAGGATACCTTATTTTAAGATCACTTTCCCCGTTTCTACCTTCGAATTGAGTTCTCTAAGGTTTCCATGAATGAAACTTGAGGGAAATAGGTCTAGGTCCTAAACCCTAACTCGTGCTCTGGACATCTCCCCAAAAGGTGGGGAACCCTATTTTTGTCACTTAATTTTGGTGAACCCGATGTGAACCTAGCCTTTAGAACACCTTATTTTCTAATTTGGAGTGCATCATAGTCCTAGATCTAGCTTGCATTAACTTTTCATTAATTAATTTGCATGTAGGGTTTTTTAATCTTGCATTAGTGAAAGTGTATATAGGTTGCATTTTTGCATCATAGGTCATTCAATTTCACTAAAATTCTACAATTGCAAATAGTCTAGACATCATACAAGTTAGAAACCTTAGAAACAACTCAAAATTTGTTAAAATCATCACAAAAACCCTAATCTAGGACTCATATTCCCCTTTGGGTGGTTTAGTCCTAGTACAGGTTGTTTCACCTGATTTCTAGGTATTTTGTGGTGACTACTATTCACTATCTGAACCCCTAAAGAACCTTGCCTGGGACTCATATGCCCCTCTGGGAAAATTAGTCCAATATCATCCCTAAACTTTTTTTTACAACATTAAAACATCATTTTTGTACTTATGTTTGTTGTCATTAGATAGTTGTTTCAATTTACTCAATTTTTGTTACATGCATTTCATTAAATCTAGCTTAAATCAATTCATTTCATGCATTACTTACTTGAAAAATTGCATTTACAACACTTTATTTTCAGATTGTTGCATAGTGTAATCAACAAATTACCTTGTTTAGAATATAAAAATTGCATTTGCACATTTCATTCTAGGTCATTATGTTGCATTTTAAGTCTCTTTCCATTTTTAGTTTATATAGATTACTTTTTACAAATGTTAGTATTTGTCTTTTCCAAGATTTCAAAGAAAAAGTTAGTTGATAAGCATGAAAGTCATTCATTCAATACATTTCCTAGTTATGAGAGTCTCTTAGTGCAAGAAAGTGAAAATGTTAATGCTTGCCTTAAAACTATACCCCTTGATATCTCTCCTATTTGTCGGAAAGATGTAATAGAAGAGGATACACGCATAGATAACCATGATGATCATAATTGTTCTTCTCCCGATATCTCTCCTATTAGTGGAAAAGGTATCTTTGTGATAGAAGATACAATCATTGAGAATCATGAGAGTCGTGCTTGTCATTCTCTTCCCCCCCTTGGGAAGATATTTTGGCACAAGAGAATGAGATCATAGAAACCTTTCTAAACATCACCCTATCTAATTTCCATTCACCTTTTTCTTGTGAGAAAATTCTAGAGAAAGAGAATACAATCTTGGGTAACCATAACAAGCATATTCATTCTTCTCCTAATATCTCTCCTAGTTTTGAAGAAGATATTTCAATGTTAGAAGAACCAATTGATGAGATTTTTGAGAACCCTAGATTTTTCTCTCCTCTTACCTCTCCTATTAGGCAAGAAATTACTAAACAAGAGGACAAAACAATAGGTAGTCATGAATATCACATAACACAACAAGAGACCATTTAAACCTACCTACTTAATACTTTAACTAGTCTACATTCATCTCCCAACATCTTTCCCTCTTGTGATAATATTGTAAATAATGAGGATATGTTGGTGTTAGATAATTGAATCTTTAAGATCTATGACAATCCTCTTTATGTTTCTTCTCCTCTTGTGATAATATTGTAAATTATGGACAATCATGACAATCATATTTGTTCTTCTCCTAGTATCTCTCTTAGTTGTGAAGAAGATACTTTGATTTTGGAAAATACAATCAATGAAAGTCATGATAATCTTAGTTGCCTCTCTTCCCCTAGGGAAAACCTTATTGAACAAGAAAATACAACCATTGATAACTCCCTTAATTGTCATGAAGTAATTTTAGAAGAACCAGTCTCTAAATGTCATGAACATCTAGTTTGTAGCTCTCCTAAAAACTCTCATATTAGGGAAAGCATAATGGTGCAAGAAAATGACAACATTTCAACTTCCTTGGATGCTAGTGAAAAGATGAAACTAGATTCCCCTTCATTAGCTGAGATGTTTTTAATGCACAAGTGTCTATTAGACCCCCCTTAACTATTGGACCTCCTAAATACCCTATGAGACACATGTGCTAAGAATCCTCTAATTCTTTACCCACCCTCACAATGACCAAAAACTCAAAACAAACTTGAACTTAAACTCTACCCACCTGAGAATAAGGTTTTGCAATAGCTAAGTTATAATACTATTGCTCATACATATAACACTAGAAACAATCCACAACCAAGAAAAAAACCTTCAACATCCCTCCCGTTACCTCAACCTATCTTACTAGGTCCTCCTCATTTATTTCATAAGGTAGAAAGGAGTATGATATTGTTGAACAACTTAAGAATACTCTTGCTAAGATATCCTTATAGGACCTTATTGAAGCTTCCCCTCATTATCACAACAAGACTCAAAGTTCTTTACAACAAGTTCCTACCCCTCCTAATGTGCAACTGAGTGACATAGTAGTCATGATTCAAGAAATGAATATTGGCATTGTTTCCCACCAAAGTGAGCTCCCTCCTTTGGAAGTACAAAAACAAAATTATGATCTCACGATAATAGCTATCTATAAGAGGTTGGGAATAAAAAGAACCCTAATTAAAAATGAATTTTCCCTTAATGTGTGTAGCGTGACCCTTTTGGATAGACTTGGCATGGATAAGTAAAAACTTCAACCTGAATCTTTATCTATTAATGGATTTGACAAGGTAGGAAAACAACCACTTAATGTGATCACTTTACCTATTACAGCTAGAAAGGCCACAATATAAACACTGATCCATGTTATGCCTCATGATATTTTATATAATATTCTTTTAGGAAGACCATGGATTTATGCAGTGAATGGGGTGCCTTCTACTCTTCATCATGTAATGAAGTATGTCTACAACAACAAAGTGTACACACTCAAAGTTGACCTTGAACCAACTGGTTTTTTAAACATTGAGATAAATAAGGAAAATCCTTTGAAAACATTGGCACCAACTACACAAGTAGAACCCATGCAAGAGAAATACAAATAAAAGCATATTGAAGAAGTCATGAAGCTATTAGAAGATGATTGGGGTCCTTAGAATTCACATCATTCATGGGAGAATACAAGATCATAACAAAAGATTCAGATAAGGGAAAATAAAAAGTGGTAATAGCAACACAAAATTTGAAAGACCCTTCTAAAGCATCCACCTCAACCACTTTAGAAGAAGAAGCAAATTATATGAAAAACTTTGATGAGATAGACTATCAACAACCACTGAATCCAAAAGAAATGAAAAAGCTTTATGGAAGAGGTTATGAACTTATGAAACAACTTGGATATAGTGGAAAAGGATGTGGTGCTAGAGAACAAGGTATCCATGTCCCTATAGAGCCTAACATGCAACAAAAGACTAATTGTTTTGGTTAGTGTCCTTCAAAAGAAACAAGAAAGCCTTCACTCAATATCAACACTCTTACAAGAGATTCTTCTAAGCCAAATTTACAATTAGGGTATGTCCAGGATCATCATAGAAAAAATAGGCCCTTAAGTGGCAAAAAATTTAGAAAAATCAGAGTTAGGAAACTTGATGTAAAAAATTGCATAAATTATTTATATTATTTCAGAAATATGTAAGAATAGAATCTATAGAAAATTGAATGTAGTTTCTAAACTACTAGGTTTTTCTTTTTTAAATCTATTTGGCAAAAAATTGAAATTTCAATGCAGTAGTACTTAAATTTCAGGGAAAAAATAAGTAGGTGTCTGTTTGACCACCCTAACTACAATCAAATGATAATATTTTTTTATAATATTTTAGATATAAGTAAAGGACTCATGTCCCAATGTAATGCATATTTTTTTGTAATTTTTTTCCAAGTAAATAATTAATTATGATTTTTTATTAAACTTTTAAAAATATAAAAACTCGTATGTTTGGGCCACCTTAACTTGGTCAAAACTTCATGAAATTCATTTTTAATCCTATTGTATGTGAAGCATAGAATGTGACACATGTTTTTAGATTCAAAATGTGATACCATTTGAAAACTATAAATTTTTTCAATCATCCTATCAATCAAAACTTTAATCAGAATTCAAATAGAAAATGAATAATAATAATTTATTAAATTCAAAGTAAAGCATAATTTATATTGGTGGAAAGCTGAGAATCTCCTTTAAAAACCCTTTTTGTTTCATCAATTTTGGGTAAAAAAAAGTCGTCAGCCACATGGGCTATCATATCACTTACATATTGCCACTTTTTGGCCCATCATGAGCATGCACATACCCATTAGTGCATCCTAAACTGATAGACACTAGCGATCTTGATTATGGCCCTTCAAAAGAAAAAAAAAGAAAAAAAGAAACCTTCACTTAATATCAATTCCATCACACAAAACACTAATGATTTCAATTTGATATATTTTACACCCTCCTATAAAGGACAGTACAAAATATTACAATCTAAAGAGTCTTGAGTAAGTATGACATCTTGTACTAAGCAAGAGATATCTTTGTCAAAAAATAAAGATCATTTGATATCTTTCCCACCAAGAACACAAAGGAAATTTTACTAAAAGAGTTCATTTTGTGCATATCATAGAGTTCATGGTCATTCTACCAATGAATGTAAGGCTTTGAGTAATAAAATGCAACATATTAAGGAGTGTGGTACCCTTCCTTATGTTGAGGCACCTAATTTCTCTAATTAATATTGATTTTCACTCTAGCATGTTTCTCATCAATCACCTCAGCTCATCCTTGTCTTGCACTAAGTGAGGGTCTTTGTATGTCACTTGTCCCTATCTCTTTTGGATAGTTGACCACCTTTCATATATATATAACAACAATATTGGGATGTGGATGAAATTCCTTAGGTTGGCTTGCATGCGACGTACTGAGCTCTAGGGGAAACCCCCTATCCTATCCATGATGCAGTTTCATTCATAAACATATGACTTGGCATAGTGTTTTTTGACTAACCTCTCATATCTTATTCTACTTTAAATAAATTTCTCACAAGAATGGTGTTAGCAACCACTATAAAGTGGGGGCATACATTGACACTCATGTTTCACAATTTGATTTTCTTTATTCTTGTGATGCATCCTTTTTTGATTTTCTTTATTCTTGTGATGCATCCTTTTGTTTGTGGTATCATTGGGTTTGATTTCCTCTAAGAATGTGATATATATATGACTTTTCCTCTCTTAGAGACATTAGGCATAATGTTCCCTAAGAAGAGACCTTACATAAAACAAAAAAAATCCCTTTGAACGTACTCACACTATTTTTCATTTACAATATTTGTTATATGGCCACCTTGCATAACACACTTTGCATTCCTATGGAGCCATCTTGTTAGTTAATTATTTTCAAGCATATGAAGCTTTTCTTGCATCATGGAGCTCAAAGTTCATTTTTGTGTTGCACCTTATCAAAGTTATCAAGAGGTATAGCTTTGGTATGGTTGTACATATGGGAGCTAAAGTTAGGCATGAATCTCCCATAGTGACTTGTTTGTGTGTGAGAGCACATATTGGCTGCATGCGTATGTGTCTCACCTCTCTAGGGGCTCACCTAGTGGACTGCCTGAGGTTCCACTAGCCCTTTTGAGCATGCATTTGGTTTGTATAGTGGACATGGTGTTCCACTTGTAAGCCACCCTTTTTGGATACTCACCCAACAGACAACCTAAAGTTCCACTTCCTCAAAGTGAGCATGCAAATGGCTTAGATCTAATTCACAATGTTTGGGACAAATGGTCGAAGCTTGATACACTTTTTCTTTTCTTTCTTTTTCTTTCATCTTTATGTCTTTAACACTGTATGTTTGTGTATCTTATTTTGTTGCATATTATACACCTTGTGTGTGTCCCTTTGTGCTTATGTTGTTTTGACGTAGGATCTTGGATCTTTAGGGCTTGACAAACCCCTTTATCCTTTTCATCCTAGACCATCCATGTCGATACACGGAGACCCCTCTTGAATGTCTACTTTAGTGTGAGTTTGAAGCAAGTTCCCCCTCTCACTAAAGTGGGGGCTAAATATACTGTAGAAAAATGTATTCGTCCACATTTTTGCACTTAATTTGGGAATTATTAACATTAAAATAGACCTGATTTTTCCTTGACCTATTGTTGTAATGTGTTTTCCACATTCACATTAGACTTAGGGCTCTTTTAATCTAAATAGACCTAATTTTTTCTTAATTTAATGTTGTAAAGTGTATTTATTTATACTTTCACATTAAGTTTTGGGACCTCTTGCATTTATGACCTTTATATCATCATTAATAGGCCCCTAAGACCCTATATTATGCATCTTGAGGCTTATTTTAATCAGAATCCTGACATAGACATCAAATACACTTAATGTTCCAACTCCTGGACATTTGGACTCCACTCAAAAAGGATTGGTGGGACCCATATGACATCTTGGGCATATGAGTCCCATCTAGATGGTACCCATATGCCACCTTGGGCATATGAGTTGCATCTAGATGGGACCTGTATGCCACAAGTGGCATATGAGTCCCATTTGGCACCTTTTCAGGATTTTGATTGAGAAATCAAGGTTTTGAATTTAAATTTCATGAATGACAGTTTCTTGGATCTAATAAATGGTAAGTTAGATGGATTTCCTATATAAAAAAGGTCTCAAATCATTATTTCGCTAAGCCTTCATGATATCAACATGAGTTATCAATAGTTAAGCATTCCAAGACTTCATAAGTGTGTCAAGAGAGTTTACAAGAGAATTTTTAAGGAACTCAAGGGCAAGATTCTTCATAATTTTTTGTAGTAATTCAAGATCCATCATTCTGTCAAGATCATAATGTGTCAATCATGTTGTTGAGCTAATATTGTGATGTAGCATTGAATATCCATTTGCAAGAATTATTTCATATCCAATTCAAGATCAAGATCAAGATCTACGTTCTACATGGCCACTTCATGTTAGATTGCTAATTTACACCTCAAGACATCATTCAAGGTATCATTGTTCATGTTTCATATTTCATGTTTCACATTCATATTTCATTGTTTCATCACAAGGTTTATTTACCTAAATGGGGTTTGACCAAGGAAAACCCCTATTTCCTAACAATCAATAAGCTTTTCTCTCTCTTTACATGTGTGATTGTAGATCTAGGTGTCTTGGAGCTTAAATATCCTTTGAAGAAAAAGTTTCAAGATTTAGGAATATTGTCAATTTGTCACTCGCATTGCAAGATCATTGAAAGACACCTACAGGTCTTAATTTAGACTTTTAGATCCAAACACAAAGCTCAAAAGGAAGAGAAGAGATAGGAGAGTAGATTCAGGTCTTGACCCTCTGAAAGGGAAGAGTGGGACTGATACGCCACTTGTGGCATATGAGTCCTAGTACAACATATTTTCTAGATTTTAGTGAATTCAAACCAACCACTGTGATATTCTAGTTTTGGCAGAGAAACCCTGGTTTGGGACTAAATCGCCCAAATTGGCATATGAGTCCCATTGGGCACCAAACAATAGGTTTTTAGTGTTTTGGAGTTTTTTTTGACTTCATCATTCTTCTAGGTGCACCTTTGTTTATTCTTAGTTTGTTATCCTTATTTTTCAGTTTCATTTCCTAGGTCATTTAGCTAGGTTTTGCATGGCACTTTGCATGTCATTTACATTTCTTGTCTTTCGAAGCCCTAGCTTGGTGGTGAACCCATTTTTCATCTCTAATCAAACCATAAGATACCTTGTTGCAAGTTCCATTTCCCCCTTTTTATCTTCAGATTGAGATCTCTAAGGTTTCATTGAATGAAACTTGAGGGAAATAGGTCTAGGTCCTAAATCCTAACTTGTGCTCCATCTCCGTAAAAGGTGGGGCACCCTATTTCCATCATTTCACAAAGATAATCTTGACTTTGGATTAATGAACTCATATTCTCTATGTTGCAAATCACATCCTTGTTTCTATCTTCCTCTTTAGAATATATTCCAAAATGATAGAAATCTTGTAGAGACATATTAGGATAAATCAAATCATACCTTCAGCTGCAATAAACATGTTCATCGATCTTTCCCATTAGAGGTATGGTTAAGAAAACCTCAATACATTCATTCTTGTGACTCCAAGCTTCCAACATAAGGCTATCCAAAGCAATAATTATGTCTTCCCTTTTGGAATCATCAAGCTCTTCTACAAAAACTTTTGAATGGATAATTTGTTAATCTCCATGTTACATCTTTTCTTAGCGTATGTGTAGGATCAAGATGGTCCAAAAAGTGGTGATATGATGGGTATTTGTAGGGTATATGGCTGACGACTTTTTTTTTTACACAAAATTGATGAAATGGGTATGTGCAGGATCATGATGGGCCAAAAAGTGGCAATATGATGGGTATGTGTAGGGTATGTGGCTGATGACTTTTCTTAACCCCAAATTGATTAAACAAAAAGGGTTTTTAAAGGAGATTCTCAACTTTCTGCCAATATGAATTATGCTTTACTTTGAATTTAATAAATAATTGTTATTCATTTTCTATTTGAATTACAACTAAAGTCCTGATCAATAAGCTGATTGAATAACATCTATAGCTTTCAAAAAAATATCATATTTTTTGAATCTGAAACATGTGTCACATTCTACACTTTGCATACTATAAGATTTTTAAAAAATGAATTTCATGAAGTTTTGACCAAGTTAAGGTGGTCAGACATACAAGTTTTTATATTTTTTAAAAGTTGTAATAAAAAATTTATAATTAATTATTTACTTAGAAAAATTACAAAAATATGCATCACATCGAGACATGAGTCCTCTACTTATATCTAAAATCTTATAAAAAAATATTATCATTTTATTGTGGTTAGGATGGTCAGACAAACACTTCTTATTTTTTCCTTGAAATTTAAGTACTATAGCATTGAAATTTCAAATTTTCAACAAATATTTAAAAATAAATAAAAATAAACCTAGTAGTTTAAAAACTATATTCAATTTTCTATAGATTCTCTTCTTACAATTTTTTGAAATAATATAGATAACTTATTCAAATTTTTACATCAAGTTGCCTAACTCTGATTTTTCTAATTTTTTTGCCACTTAAGGGCCTATTTTTTCCATGATGATCTTGCACATATCCAAACAATAAGGATTTTTAAAGGAGATTCTCAAATTTCCACCAGTATAAATTATTCTTTACTTTGAATTTAATAAATTATTATTATTCATTTTCTATTTGAATTACAACTAAAGTCCTCCTTGATAGGATGATTGAAAAAAATCTATAGCTTTTAAATAGTATCACTTTTTTTGAATCCTAATTATGCATCACATTCTATGCTTCACATACTATAGGATTATAAAAAAAAAATCATGAAGTTTTGACCAAGTTAAGGTGATCAGACATACAAATTTTAATATTTTTTAAAAGTTGTAATAAAAAATTCATAATTAATTATTCACTTTGAAAAAAATTACAAAAAAAAATGCATCAGATCGAGACATGAGTCCTCTACTTATATCTAAAATCTTATAAAAAAATAATTATCATTTTATTATGGTTAGGGTGGTTAGACAGACACCTATTTCTTATTTTTTCCTTGAAATTTAAGTGCTATTGGATTGAAATTTCAAATTTTCACCGAATAGATTTAAAAAAAAAAAAAAACCTAGTAGTTTAGAAACTGCATTCAATTTTCTATAAATTCTATTCTTATATATTTTTGAAATAATATAGATAACTTATTCAAATTTTTACGTCAAGTTTCCTAACTCCAATTTTTCTGAGTTTTATTGCCACTTAAGGGCCTATTTTTTCTATGATGATCCTGGACATACCCCTTACAAATTATTTTTCCCATTTTGATGTTCAACAAAGTTAGACTAAAATATATGATTAAATCATAATTTGAATGGACATTTTCAACCAAGAGAGTTTTATGTCCAATCTGATGGATGTAATATTTTTGTTCTTCCTCCTTGTTTGGATCAAAGATGTCTTGAATCTCAACTTCCATATATTCTTAAACTTCAACTCTTTGTTGCTTTCTCTTTATTGAAAAAGACAACTAAGAGGGGGGTGAATCAGTGATCACAAATTTAAACCTTTATTCATTCACCGAAACTAAACCTTAGCACTGCTTAAATGATTAAGCATTAAGTGCAAGTGATGAAGCTAAAATCCATCACACAAACACAACACCAAATTTACATGGAAAATGTAATAAGGGAAAAACCATGGTGAAGATTAACTCACACTATTAAGAGTATCAAAACCTATTACAAAGGCTCACTGCCAAAACAAGGACTCACTGTCTAGATCAAGACTCACTATCCAACAGGGCTAACAATCTAGAGGGCTCACTACCACAATGATACAAAGAATATATAAGAGATATGTTACAAAGAGAAGACAATCTCAATACAATAGAGAAATCCACCATAATTTTCTCAACCACTTGCATACATGCATGAATGAGAGAGTACACCTTCAGCTCATTACATCTAAAAAATCAACATTTAGGCTTCACACTGATCTGCCACACTCACATCACATATACTCACTGATTGACATCAATATCATATATATCTGCTCTATTTCTTTTTTCTTATCTCTCTTTGTACACCATTTCACTACTAATTCATCCTTCATTTATACCATCTTCAACTTTGAAACGTATCAAAAGTTGACCATCCAACAATAAATTCAAATTAGGTCAGTACCAACACATCCTAGGGTGGAATTAGAATGAGGGTGGCCCAAACACATGCTTGGTGAGGACCCAAATATATCCAACATGCTTCATCAACTTAAAATATAGTGTTTAACACAAGGTCGACCAGACTAGTGTAAAACAAATAGAAAAATTAAGCACGGTCCTTTCAGATACCGAAATTATCTTCAATACAATCATATAAACTTAACTCTAGAATTGCAAGCCATAAGAATTTACCAAAGAGATATCCAGACCAACAAAAATTCTCCCAAACCTTAACTAGAAACACAAAAAACCATAGTTCACAACTAGTGAACATAACTCGCATTGTACAATGAATCAACTGTCAAAAATATGCATATAGTAGCTTCCAACAAACATGATCAACATATCTAAACCACACAAATATACAAGTAAATCCTAGAGAAAAACCCAGAGCAACCACTGAACACCTGCAACCTTTCTTCAATATGATTTTCTCAATATCCTCGAGATGAACAACCAATAACCTACAACCATGACATCAATGACAACATCAACCAACTGATAACCAATTGACCAGTTGACATCAATGACAACACCTTCATTCTTTTCATTCTTGCAATAATCTCCCCCTAAGTTGTCATTGATGACAACTCATGATGTGAAAAACCATCAAAGACAACATACTAGCTTTGAATACACTTCTCAATATTTTTCTTTCTGTTTCTCCCCCTTATTAGATAATAATTTTCACATTCTTCCTCTCCCCCTTTGACATCAATGGTAAAGGAAAAATATATTTTACATTGATTTCCCCTTTTACATAGAAAAAAAATACTCATACAATGTCAACACATGATACTACCTAGTTCCCGTGAGAGGTAGCCACCAAACATCAGTCCAAAAAAAAGATAGATCCATAGATCCACCAGAATGATGCATCTCCATATGCATCTAGTTCAATAAAGGAGGGGCAATGACCCATAATTTCTCCTAGAGATACTAAAAAGTATCTTTAGGAAGAGCCTTCATAAATGTATATGCAATATGATCCTTCGTCGAAACATAATCAAGTTTTACTTCATTCTCCATGACCTTCTCTCTCAAGAAATGATACTTGATAGATATATGCTTTGTCCTCGAGTGCATCATTGGATTCTTTGAGATGTTAATTGCACTTGTATTATTATAGAAGATAGAAATAGGATCACCATACACCACTATGATATCTTTCAATGTTTGTTTCATTTGGATAGAACTTGTGTACAACAAGATGTAGCAAAAATGTACTTAGCTTCACCAGTAGACAAGGAAACTGAATCTTGTTTTTTACTCAACCATGCCACCAATCTGCAACCAAGAAAAAATGCATCACCACTGAAGTACTTTTTCTGTCATCTACATTTGTATAATCACTTAGTGTAAAGTCAACATCCATAGGATACCATAACCTATAATCTAGAGTTCCATTAAAATATTTGAATATTGTTTTAACAGCAACAACATGTGTTTCCTTAGGATATTCTTGAAATCTAGCCACAAGATAGACAACATGCATAATATTCGGTCTAGTAGCAGTCAAATACAATAGTTCACCAATCATAGATCTATACTTGCTCTGATTAGCCTTAGGTGAATCATCATCTTTGCCCAATTTGCAACCCATCACCATAGGAGTACATTCCAGTTTGGAACCATCCATCCCAAACTTTTCAACATCTCTTTGACATACTTAGACTGCGAAATAAAAATTACTTTCTTTGTTTGATTAATTTGTACACCAAGAAAAAAAATCATCTCTCAAAACATAGACATTTCAAATTCTTTGTGCATCTCTTTCGCAAACATCTTACACAGTTTTATTTCCTCCAAAAATAATGTCATCTACATATACAACCATAATCAATTTTTTTTTATTTTCAATTTTAAAATACAGATTACTATTTTTCATACCTTTGTTGAATCTTTGTTGAGCCAAATACATGTCTAACCTTGCATACCAAGCTCTAGGATCTTGCTTCAATCCATATAAAGCTTACTTCAATTTGCACATCATATCCAATTGATCTAAGAACTTAAATCCTTTTGGTTGTTCCATGCATACTTCTTCTTCTAGCTTACTGTTCAAAAATGCAAACTTGACATCCAAATGATAAAACTTGAAATCTTTATGAGCAAAAAATGCTAAGAACATCCTTATAGCTTACATTCTTTTGATTGGAGAAAAATGCTATTCAAAATCTATGCCTTCTACTTGTGATTAACCTTTACACACAAGCCTTTCTTTGTTTGTAACCACTTCTCCATTGTCATTCAACTTAGTTTTGAATACCCACTTTGATCCAATAATTTTTTTATCTACCAATTTTGGGACCAATTCCCAAGTTTTATTCTTCTCAATTTGCATAAGTTCTTCTTTAATAGCTTCCATCCAATGTTCATCTTTACATGCTTCACTTACAACCTTCAGTTTAATCTCAAAAAGTAAACACATATTTACTTTAGTAGCAACTCTTCTTCATGTCAACACTCCTTTTGTCTTATCTCCAATGATTTGACTTTCTAAATAATTCTTCTGCACATATCTAGGTGTCTTAGAGGACACCATCAAAGTTTCTTCTTCTCTTTCATTTTCTTCATTCTACTTCTCTTGCTCATCCTTTTCCTGTTCTTCAAAAATTTCTTCAATTTTTATGCAATTAAGTTCATCAGATACATATTCATCAACATCAATAGAATTCTTCATTTCTTCTTCAACCTTGACATTTTCACTTTCTACAATCTTTCTCATTATTTTATTGAAACATTTGTAATCTTTTCTTTTGGTAGAATATCGAAGAAAAATACCTTCATGATCACCTCTTGCTTCAAACTTTCCTAAAGTTTCTTGATATCTTTTGATATAACATTTGCTTCCAAATACCATGAAATACTTAATTGTGGGAATTCTTCCATACCATAGGTCATAGAGGGTCTTTGTACTATTTTTTGTTGCTTGAACTAGATTGAATACATAAACAAGAATACAAATATCTTATCTTAGGTAAACTTCTAGTAAATCAACCTTAGTAATCATTGATCTAGCGGCCTCTTGAACTATTATGTTCTTTCTTTCAACAACTCCATTCTACTGAGGAGTTCTCATAGCATATATAATTGTCTTTTTATTCCATGCACTTCAGAAAACATATTAAACTCATGGGAGTTGAGTTCTCCACCTCTATCATACCTTAAGCATTTTATCATCAAATTCACTTCATTTTCAACCATAGCTTTGAATGTATTGAATCTATCTAATGCATCTAATTTCTCTCTAAGAAATGTACCCCATGTATATCTAGCATAATCATCAATCAAAAGCATAATGTACCTTTCACCTTGTAGAATTATCACTCTTGTAGTACCACAAAGATTTGTATGAATTAAATCCAATAGTCCAGTAGTAGATTGTTCCTTTGATCTATAATGGCTTCTTGTTTGTTTTCCAAACTGACAATTCTTGCAAATAGCATTAACAATATTTTTAATCCTTGGTAAATCTCTCATAGCCTAAACTACACTAATCCTCACCAAGTTATAATAATTCATGTGACACACTCTTTGATCCCACAACCAATTGTCATTAATCTATCATAAAGCATCATGCATCAAAACCCTTAAGTTGATAGATATTTCCTTTAGATTTCTTTCCCGTACAACAATCATTGTTTTGGATCCTTTCCTGATCTCACATATCTCATCCTCGAACACAAGATTATATCCTTCACTGCACATCTTTCCAACACTCATGGAAATATTATGCCTTAAATCGTTAACATATTAGAAATCATCAGTAAATTATGCTTGCCATCAAAACTTATTGAACCTATCCCACAAATTTTAGCACTAGTATCATCTCCAAACATAACCAAGCCTCCATTATATTTTTCAAGTTTAATAAACTTACTCTTAACACTAGTGATGTGATGTGAACAAGCACTATCAACAACCCAATAGTTCTTTTCTTGTTTAGCATGTAGGGTAGAGATTAAAGTACCTTCATTTTTCTCTTTCTCTAAAGGGCATTCCTTTACCTGTTTTTCAAAATTAGCAGAAGTAGGTTAATCTTTTATAGCCAATAACAAGCATTCATTTTCATCATTATCTTCATAATCAGAATCATCATCAGATATACTAGCATTCTCATTCACATAATATGCTTTGTTGATCTTCTTACCTTTCTTTTCTTTCTCATATCTTTGTTTATTCCTCTTAGCTCTTTTTGGACACTTTGCAGCATAATGACATGTTTCTTCACAACTAAAACATTTAAAGGGTAACTTACCTTCATATTTTCTTAAGCCTTTCCTCATCCTTCTCACAGAGTTAGCTTCTATTTTATCAAGATTTTCTTCATCTAGATCTTCAGCTTTTGTAGCCTTAAAAATAGTCTTTGATTTGAATCCATTTCTCAAATTCAGCTTCGTCATCTCATAAGATGTTAGAGATCCCAACAAAAGATCTTTAGTGTAGGTTTTATAATCTATACTCTATTTAATAGCACATTCCTTTTCACTATAAGCTCTTAGGGAGAGTTCTAAGAATCTTCTTAACAATCTTGGTTTCGTCTATAGTAGCAGCAAGTCCTAACATTCTAGCTACTATCTCATCCAATCTTTGTACATAAGCTTTAACATTCTCATCTTTAGACATATGTAGGAGCTCAAATAGTGTTTCCAAATTTTGCAATTTTGCCTCTTTGACTTTTTCATCACCTTCACACACCCTTTCCAAAGCATCCTAGAACTCCTTAGTAGTCTTTAGGTTCCGAACCTTAATCAAATCAAAATGTACAATGTTGTTCTTCAAAATGTACTTCACCTTATTGTTCACTTCATGTGCTTTGATCTCATCAATCATACTCAAACCATTAGCAGGAGGAGTGAAAGGATTCTTGTAATATTTCTCCATATTATATCTAGAATACTCTAGATATTCTTCCATCAGTATTTTCCAGATAGCATAATTAGTTCCATCAAACCTCGAATAATCATAAGTAACTTTGCCAGCCATCTCAAACCTTCCTTAAGCAGTTAAGCTCTACTCCAAGGAACAAAGCTCTAATACTAATTGTTGACCAAGACAAATCAAAGGGGGGTGAATTAGTTGTAACAAATTTAAACCTTGATTCATTCACCAAAACTAATCCTTAACACTACTTAAATTATTAGACATTAAGTGCAAGTGTAGAAACTGAAAACCATCACACAAACACAACAACACCAGATTTACATGGAAAATCCAATAAGGGAAAAACCACGGTGATTATTAACTCACACTATAGAGAATATAAAAAATGATTACAAAGGCTCACTACTTGAGAAACAAGGCTCATTGCCAAAACAAGGACTCACTGTCTGGATTAAGACTCATTTTCCAATAGGGCTAACAACTTGGAGCGTTCACTACCATAGAGATACAAAGAATATAGAAGAGATATGTTATAGAGAGAATACAATCTCAATGCAAAAAGGAAATCCACCGTAATTTTCTCAACAACTTGCAGGAATGCATGAATGATAGAGTACACCTTTAGCTCACTGCAACTGGACACTCAACATTTAGGCTTTGCGCTGATCAGTCACACTCACATAACATACACTCACTGATTTGTATCAATCTCACATCTATCTGCTCTATTTCTTTGTGCTTTGTCTCTCTTTGTACATTATTTCACTACTAATTCATCATTCATTTATACCATCTTCAACTTTGAAACATACCTAAATTCATCCATCCAACATTAAATTCAAATTAGGTTAGCACCAAAACATCCTAGGGTGGAATTAGAATGAGGGTGACTCAAACAAACACTTGGTGAGGACCCAAATAGATCCAACACAATTCATCAACTCTAAAGATAGTGTTCAACACAAAGTTGGATAAACCAGTGTAAGACACATAGAAAAATTAAGCACAATATTTCCAGATATCAAAATTATCTTCAGTACAATCATAACAACTTAACTCTAGAATCACAAGTCATAAGACTTTACCAAAGATAAATCCAAACCAAAAACATATAAAACCATAGTTCACAACTGGTGACTATAACTCGATGTACAATGAATCGGTAGCCAAAAATATGGATGTAGCAGCTTCCAACAACCATGACCAACATATTTGAACCACACAAATATAGTAGAAAATCTTAGTGCAAAACCTTGAGCAACCACTGAACACTTGTAACCTTTCTTCAATACAATTTTCTTGATATCCTCGACATGAACAACTAATAACCTACACCCATGACACCAATAGCAATATCAACCAGCTGATAACCAATTGACTAGTTGACATCAATGAAAAAACCTTTATTCTTTTCATTCTTGCAACAATCTCTTCGTTTATGAATTCTGAATTTAATTGTTCCTCTTGCTCTAGTTCTTCCTCCTGTCTAGCCCATATGAAATCTTTAGAAAAACAATAGAACTCCTCAAATATTTCAATGATCATCTTATCTCAGGGCATAGTTCTTCCTTTGAAATCTAAATACTCAAAAAATGTAATATACTTATTTTCATCTTCTATAAGAAATATGTACTCTTTATACCATTTGGAAACCTTTTTTGCATTGTCTAATTGTATCAATCTCCCACTCTTAAACATTGATTGGAAGAAACTCATGACTCACATCAATCATCCAATAACTTAATTTACCCTACAGGCTAGAAATATTACAACTTTGATGCCACTTTAATATCCCTCAATCAAATATATTATATTAAAGTGGAAATATTCATAATAGAGAAAATTGGGTATGAGGAAATTATCACCATATCTTTCCAAATTGAATTTAAATCATTAACTAATGAAGTATAATTATTCATTATAGGTTTGAGCATGTAGAAACATCATTTTTTTCTATTAATAATAGCAACCAACAACAATGTTCATATTCTGCACAAAATTAGAAAGAAGACTCAACCTAAAAGCTACTTCACACTGTTGAAGCCCAAACAAACTCCACACAACTCCCAACTACAATCAACAATCTTGGACTAAAGAATATAAAAGGGAATTTTTCAAATATAGATATATTTTCTTCTAATAACAAAAATTCAAGCTAAAACCTAAAATACACTCCAATTCGAGCAAATCCTTGAATTTATCAATTTGCATCAAACCATGAGATTGGGTATAACAATAATTTCTCTAGTAAATCTACAATACTTAGCAACTCATTATAAATTTCTAGTAGAAGGTTTTACAAGAAATTTTTGCATTATAACATCCTACAATTAGCACTTTGGACAATCCACAGATCTACCATTACATAATGCAAATAACCACCAATATTGGAGTTTATACACAACCAAACTTGATTTCAGAAGGAAATGCACCAAAATTTGAATACAAGAAAAGAACTGAAATATATATGTAAATGGACTATTTTCTATAGAAAAATAAATCCATTAATATACTACTACAAAAGCAACAAAATAGATTACAAATTATTGATCAAAACTCATTGAAAACCCCAACAAAGAACCTGCAACAATGCACCAACTAAGCTTTTGAAGCACAAATGCAATATCTTAGTGAAATTGTCTCTAAAGACCTTCAAAACCACTCTCGTCAAGCATCAATATCCTTGGTTTATCAACCTTAGATATTTTTCCTTCATCAATTTATCAGCCTCTGAAGAAGATTCACAAATTGTGAGAGAAAGTATGCATGAATCAATTCCATTTGGAAGACCAAACAATTATATATCAAAATATTTTCCAAAAAAAAATTTGGTGCCCAAATTCAAATTCCCAAAGAACGTGATGCTTTTATGCTGAGATTATAGCTCCCACTTGTCAAAAGTGAAGACATTTTAAAAGAAACATGAATTCTAATCCCAACTACCAAATTATATGTCACTTACCTTTTTCCAAGAGACCCACACCGAAGAAGAGATAAATATTAAAGTAAAATATATTTGGTTATTAGATATATTCTACTCATTACTAACCCATAAATTTTATTTTATTTTCAAATCTATCGAGTGCTCTTGATTTGCTATTTTGAGCTTGCCCACTTACTACTTTTAATAAATGGTTATTTTTAGAAAATTTTGAAAAATTAACATGACATAGAGCATTTGGGGCCGACCTGGTCCAAATTTATTAGTGTGGACCTATTCTAGATTGTGTAGAGCCTAATGGGACATCATACAAACATTTTTGGGTCCAATGGGATCTATCTTGGAGATTTTCAAGTCATATC
Source organism: Sequoia sempervirens (assembly GCA_007258455.2). Classification (NCBI taxonomy): domain Eukaryota; kingdom Viridiplantae; phylum Streptophyta; class Pinopsida; order Cupressales; family Cupressaceae; genus Sequoia; species Sequoia sempervirens. Next base: position 590,872,598 of record VDFB02281492.1, read on the forward strand.
ATTTCACGAAGGATTATCTCTTCATATTTGAGGTCAAACTTTCATGCTTGATCATGCATCAGATTTATGAACCCTTATGGCTGACAAAAACCTTTATTGGAGCTTAAGAATCATATTTATAATCATTTGTAATTCATAGGAAGTCATTAATTCAGTTAGAGGTAGATTGATACTTAGATTTTCACATCAACCCTTCAGGGGACTGTAATAAGTCCTTTGGCCATTTGTAATGTTGGATGCCCTTGTGGCAGGCCTATGAACCCTGGATATTTTCCCATGAGGCATATGTTGCATGTAAGATTTTCAATTCAATAAAGTATCATTTTTTTAGATCATTTATTTGTGTTATTTTTGTTATTTTGATTCTAAGCTGCATGGTTTGGACTGTTCTTTCTAAACCCTCCATTTGTGACTACACCAACTGATCAACAGTACCTACTAGTACTAGCTGGTACTGATGGTAGTCAACATTTTCATTGTTGATAGGGGTATGGGGGTTTGTAGACCACCATACCAATTTTTTTTTAATTTAAATTTTAATAATTTTCAATTTGTATATTTTTGTTTTATTTTTTATTTTTTAATTCATTTCTCTAGAATTTCATGGCCATATGACCGTACGACGAAATAGGGATAACATGGGAAACTTCTTGCATTTTTTTATACTATCCAAAATATGTTTCTTGGTCATCCTGAACCTAATGGTGAGGTATGTTTTGTCTCAAGAGGTCATCCATAAAATTTCCTCTACAAAAGCCTCATATGAAAGCACAATCTAAGAAACCCTTTTGAGCCAACTTTTTCAAGCGTCAAATGTGCAATAAACCCAACAAATCTTAAAACCCTAAAATCCCAAATCTATAAAATAACACCTACACATGTGTTTCGTATCTTGTAATGCCTCAAATATATCTTGCATAGCCATGGATTCAACTTTTCACCAAATTTACTTAAACAAGGGTTATAAAAAACTTGGGAGCTCACACCTCCCACAACCATGAAAGCTCTTATACCACTTGTTATGAAATAATGTATAACACCCACATTCTTAATCCATTTCATACATAACCCCATGATAAAAAAATGTACACGTAATCTTACAAAATCACCTTAATTCATGGATCAAATAGACAATCCACAAGATAACACAAGGTTTACCTTATGAAAACCCTCAAGACAAGAAAACCTAGTCTCCAAAACCATCCATACTCCATCTATTATTCAAGAATACAATGATACATACACTTACATAGTTACCATGAGTAATTTTGAATCATCAAGCCTCTCCAATGCATCCACCATGTGTCCAAGCATGAATCCATACATCCCATGCAATAATTTAGATATGCACTCTTCTAAAAGAATCAATAATGACAACTAACTCACCCAACCAACCTTAAACACTAAACATCTATTTTCTTGTATAGGCATAAGCTCACAAAAATACTTGATCAAGTGGTAAAATAAAACCATGTGCCACAAAACCATGTGAATACAAAACCATTATCTTATGTCTCACAGACATAAAATAATAACTCAATGTGACGATAAAACTTTAGAAGTGGCCCCAAATAATTATCTACTGTGACTAAACACAACTCCTAGGTGCACAACTAAATAATTATTTAATTACATTATAATATAACATTTTATGCAATGGTTATAAACAAAAAATCCTAATAGAGATCAAGGGGCTTGTTGGAGCATAATATTTATTGGTTAGTTTATTAAATTATAAATAATTATTATTTAGCATTCCAATCAATAGTTCCTTGAGACATAACTATGCATTCCTTATGAAAAGATATTAAGTTATGATTTTAACTCATAATAGGTGTATTTTCTATTTTATAACTTAAAAATGGGTCAAAAGAGTGACATAAATAAAAAATTAGGCCATAAAATAGAAAGGGGAGGCATAAAAACACAACAAATCAAGTCTACTTGCATCCTCATTAATCTAATGGCTGATATTAAAAGAAAATCATAAAGATCAAGGGTGGATAATTGATTGAAAGGATTTAAATAAGATGTTCTTGAGGAGATCTTTAACCATCATTTGATTGAAAGGGTATACTATGCTTGCATATGCTTGAGGAAAAGAAGAAAGAGAAAAAGAGTTTTAAGCTATCTTCATAGTCTTGGAGTGACCATATCATGATGGTCAATGTAACATGAGTCTCAACTAGGTAATTTCTAATAGTGTTATGATTTTGAGGGCTGCATTTTCTTCTTCTTTTTACCATACTTTTTTATTTTTGAGTTGATTAAGATTTTACTCTTTTATTGTATTTGTATAGGAGTGAATTTGCACCCCTCTTGCAAATTCCTAATTTGCATCCTCTACTTTAGAAAAATCAAGCTTGACTAAGAAATTCTACATCACCTATCTGCAATTCATCCACTTGAAAGTTGTCCTTTATGTCAGTGAGGGAATTTCTGTTGAAGATGTGTGTGTGATGTCCGGGCATCTATGTCATGCGTTGCCATCCTTGATAGATTCATTCCTATTGAATCCATAGAGATGTTACATTCTCCATTTAAAATGAAGTGTAACTCCTCTAGGCCTTCTAGTCTACCTGAGAATGGCTCTTTCCCTTCCTTTTGATCTTCAAACGCATGCCTTTCTTCCTCATTTATTCATCTATAAAATCTCACAAGCTAGCTTGATTTCGGCTTCACGATTCTTGAGCTCCTACACATCTTCTCTATGTCTTGTTGCACATTTTCCACTGTTGGAATTGTAACTTGGTGTCTTGAAGGACTACTTCTTCATTGTTATGGTAATTAATACCTTACCAAGCTTGAATCCTCTATGTGCTTGATGTCACCTCGATTGAGAAGGTGATATTACTTCTTGATTTACGTAACATAATGTTATCATTATTGTTTGATTAATTTCCATTAGTTTCTTTATCACATTCTCTATCGATCAATTTGGCTATCCATGGAGGTGGAAATACAAAAGCAGGGGTTTGATTGAGGAAAAACCCCATACAACCCCAACATTTTTCCTCTCTTTGTTGTGTGTAGGTATGTGTTTGTGTGGAGATTGCTGGAAAACTAGAATTCTCCTAAGTTGTTCTTCATCACCTTCACTTTCATCATCTCCTTTATCACCTTACTAGTCACTTTGTTTATTATTTTTATTATCATCCTAGCTAGTATTTTAGACCTTAAATTCTAAGTAGTTAGTAGTTTTATGTTCCTTTCACTGTACTTTACACTTTCTAACTATACGAACACTAGTGCCATAGAGAGATGCCAACATGTCGCATTGTCATCCTTGACCTGCAATGCTATCCTTGGGTAGAGAGTTGTCTGAGGTATAGTTCAAGTTCCAAAAACCTACACATTTATCTTCATCGAACCTCCCAAGTTAATAGAGTGACAGAAGCGCTTGAGAGTGCTCTTCATTTTCTATCCAAGTATGTGCAAGATCATGATGGGCCAAAAAGTGGTGATATGATGGGTATATGTAGGGTATGTGGTTGACGAATTTGTTTTTACCCAAAATTGATGAAATGAAAAGGGTTTTTAAAGGAGATTCTTAGCTTTCCACCAATATAATTTATGCTTTAGTTTGAATTTAATAAATAATTCTTATTCATTTTCTATTTGAATTACCACTAAAGTCCTGATTGATAGGCTAATTGAAAAACATCTATAGCTTTCAAACGATATCACATTTTTTGAATCCAAAACATGTGTCACATTCTATGCTTTGCATACTACAGGATTAAAAAAAAAAAAATTGAATTTCATGAAGTTTTGACCAAGTTAAGGTGGTCAAACATACGAGTTTTTATATTTTTTAAAATTTTTAATAAAAAAATCATAATTAATTATTTACTTGGAAAAAAATTACAAAAAAATATGCATCACATTGGGACATGAGTCCTCTACTTATATATAAAATCTTATAAAAAAATATAATCATTTTATTGTGGTTAGGGTGGTCAGAAAGACACCTACTTCTTATTTTTTCCGTGAAATTTAAGTACTACTACATTGAAATTTCAAATTTTCACCAAATAGATTTAAAAACAAAAAACCTATTAGATTAGAAAATACATTCAATTTTCTATAGATTCTATTCTTACATATTTTTGAAATAATATAGATAACTTATTCAAATTTTTATGTCAAGTTGCTTAACTTTCATTTTTCTAAATTTCTTGCCACTTAAGGGCCTATTTTTTCCATGATGATCCTGCACATGCCCATCCTTGAACTAAGAACTCTTATCTAGCTTGAGGCAGATTAGGGCAGTTCTCCACTCTCGGCTCTCCATGACTTGGAGCCTTGATATGGTTGGTCCCCCTCTTCTATAGTATTATCATTATGTCTTCTACTTGTCATTTAGACTTTTAAGATCATTTTTTAATAAAATGTGTAGAAAATGAATTAGGATTAGTCCTTGAATACAACTTCAAAAGTGATAAATGAAATAATATACATTTTAAAATAGTACATAATAATAAGTGAGAAGAGTTGAATCAACCCAACATTTAAATCTAAAACTTTAAAAATGAAAATTCTACTAAATCATAACCAAACCTTGATAAATAATAAAAAAGTAAAAATTGAATTGAATTTCTAAAAAAAAAAACTCAATCATGTACTAACATAATAGAAAACAATATATGGGGCAGGGGGCCTAGCTCGATCGACTAAAGCATTCTGTTGCAAGATGAGGTCACATGGTCTAATCTCCCCGTATCCCTATGGTTGAAAAGGGTGTGTGTCACCCCAACATAAAATTAAATTAAAAAAAACCATAAAACACTATATGTATATGCTTATCATTACATTTAAAATAATCCATTAAAAAAACATTTTTATGACTACAATGATATAAATTAATAAATATTAGGAACATACTTGGATGTGAGGGAAGCAAACATCCTTTGTTAGACCATCAGGGTTTGTTGGGAATTGTGCTCTGTTACTACCCATCTCTGAATTAACTCATTCAATTGTATCATTTAACATTTTTGTCTTACTTGATCCAACAAAAGTTTATCTTTCGTAAACCGAAGATTAAGAAGTATCACTTTGATTGCCCTAGGCATTGGACTTAACACAGTTTTGCAATTGTATCCATTCTGAATAAATGATTAATTGGAAGGAATCTTATATGTTATTCTTGGGCATTAGATTGCATTCATTAAACCATTAATGCCCCACTATGGCCCAATTCATACAATGTAGACTATTACTACAATTTTACTAGTGGAATAATCATTAGCACTTGCATCTAAAGGAGGTTCAAAGATATGTTGATGTGTGTTTTTTTATGAGTGTATATGGATGTAGTGTGTTGAAAATTGTAGTTTTATGTGGTTAGATTAGATAATTATTAATAATGCTAAATAATGAAATGCAATAAAGTTAGACAAATCTAGATTTTTTGTTTAAAGAAATTGGGTATTATCTTAATATTGATGGGGTGGATGGACATGAATTGAAACACATAACAATCAAACACAAATTGTTTCTTCAACATGTGTTGTTGTACCTCATTCCAGTACTTCATCGATTCATTACAAAATCATATAATGAATGCTACAACATTCTTATGATCACTTGATCATGCTACATCTTGATTTGATATGTCGATCTGATACATTAGCCATTACATTTTCCTCTTTTATAGAGTTCTTAATACAATACAAATATCTTTCTAGATCTTAGGATGACTTACAAATATTTAATAATTTCCATATTTTCTATCCTTATCCTATAACTTTCTAGAACTTTTCATTGTGATCACTTACATAGGGGTGGGATTAATTACATATCCCAACACTCCCCCTTAATTTCAACCACACATTTATCAACTCAAATTTTTCTTCCAAGTCTTCTAACTTAATCAAATACCTTTCTTGCATACTGCTTTCAAACTTTCTTCAAGATCTGTGGATCTCTTTCTTTAACTCTTTCCAACTTTCACCCCACTACTATGGCAGTCCTTTCAAACATTGTTTTTCAAATCGTCAAAACTTCAAATTGGAAGTCCTCTTTTCCACAAACTCACTATCTATAGCTTTCCATATTTTTTGACATCTTGCTAGACCAACAAACTGTGATTGATTGCCACCTTCTTTGTCATATGAACATTTATACTTGAACAAAATTTTCAACATACTTGCAATCTTCTACCAATTTGATCCATAATTCCATCCACAATCCATTTACATGCTTCATGTATTTGTCTTCTCTCTTTGCAAACACATTTTCTCCAAATGATTTCTCAAACCACATATCATACATGGATGTAGATCCCAACACATATCTTTTGTATGTCTTTTCCAGTTATAATACGAATAGTGCATACAATGCACTTCTCGAACAAATTTTCTTGACCCTAAAACATTTCCTTTACTTGTCACATATCCAAGGCCTTCATATTTTGTCCCCATAACTGGTTCAATTGGCTCTTTCATTCCTTTTATATGCTTACCTAATCCTTGACCTTTATAACCCATTTTCTTCATGATTTTCAAACCAACATTCTTCTCATTACCAAAATTTGTAGATTCAAACAGATTTTTATCTTTTTTTGTACATTCTTCATCAAGAATAACTTCAACTATGTCACATAAACCAATTGATTCATCAATTGAAAAAACTAAATCTTCTCTATCACACGAGACATTAGCAACAAATTACTTTGATTTCAAACATTCATTTTCTTCTTTCAACTTTGATATTTCTTCCTTTTGTAAACAATTTTGTTCATCTTAATCTCTTTATCTTTTCTTGTAAATCTTCATTCTTTTTCTTAACCTCATCAAATAACTAGAATCTTATTTCTAACTCTTCTTTTTCCTTTTTCACATTCTCTAATTATTTTTCCAATTTTTCATTTTCACACAAATAATCACATCTTTCTTTTCCTAAATCCACTATCCTTTTATCAATTCTAAATTAAACTATTTTAACTTCACCACTTCTTCTTCTAAACCATTTTTTTTACCTTTTTTTCCCATTGAATCAAATAATTAAACTCACCTTATACACTTGGCTATGATTTTGATACAATAATTTATCTTTCCTTCAATAGCTATGCATGCCTTGACACTTCTTTTCACAATTTCTCCTTTATCACTAATCCACCCAATAGCTGTAACTGTATCTTTGAAACCCTTGGTGTAGTCTTCCTTAGCTCTGACTTAAATCTTCATTCGAAATTTTCAATGAATAGAGATGTGATTCTGTAATCTATTAACCAAACAATAACTGTGATCTAAAACACAATAATCATACCTTTTCGATCTCCTTTCTTTATTGGCTTGGAAGTAACATCTACGAAATAAAAACTGCATATAACTTCACAACTTTATAATTTGGTGACTTGCATACTTACAATGATCTCCTTTTAAAAAATGTGATTCATCTTAAATGGTGGTTTCCTTATAGCCTTAACCTCCACTATGATCTATTTCTTGTGATTCACCTTTCTTCATTAAGCAATGCACAGATCTCTTTGTAGCTTTATAGTTGACTCTCTATTATGTCAACGATCTCTCAACTAACATAAATGACATCAGTGAAAATCTATTATTGAATATGGTTTCTAATCCCTCATGAAGGCCAAAGGAAGAGGAGCATTCAAAAACTAAAACAACTCAACTCAGAATTAAATAGAGAGCAAAAATTTGAAACATACAGAATAAACACAAAAAATTGATTTTGTATTAATTCATTCAAAATAAACATTTGATTTCACAATAAAAAGTTCTTGCTCTGTTTCACCACAATTTTTCTTATGCAGAGCACACTTCTTTTTTTTTTGGTTCTAACTTCATAATAATAATGACAAACTTCCTTACAAAATATACCCATAAAAAATCAACGAGAAAATTCACCAAAAAAGAGGTGAAATAAATGTCATTAATTACATTAAATGTACAACCAAAATTCACATCAAGTGAAAAAATTTAAATCTCAAAAACAATCAAAACCCGATTAAATATTGTCCAAAAATATTAAATAGAAAGCAAATGTCATAAAGACATTTCCCGTCAAAATTTCCATTGAAGAAATACACCACCGCACTACCACCAACAATGGAAGAGAGACCTATGGGACTGTGGGGTCACTGCTTCACTGCATGAGAGAGGAGAAGAGGTTGCAGTATGGTGTTCAACACCACACCACTGCACAAAGCAAAAGAAGGAGTTGTGGTAACACGGGGAAGATAGGGATGGTTGCAACAGGGGTTGGGAAAAATTCCAACACTCCCCCTTAATCACAATTATTGTCGCCAATGATGCCCAAACAATTTCTTTGATAGAAAAAAAATTCTTTTCCAAGTGCCTTTGTGAAAATATCTACACATTGATCTTCAAACCTACAAAATTCTAAAAATATTTCTCCATTGTTGATCGACTCTCTAGTAAAATGATATCGTGTGTCAATGTGTTTACTCCTTTTGTGAAAGACTAGATTTTTTGATAAAGCTATTGCAGAGTTATTATCACAAAATATCTTTGTTACCTTTTATTTTTCTTGTTTCAGTTCTTTCAACACTCTTTGATGCACTTGTGGCTGCAACATACTCTGCTTCAGATAAAGAATGAGTGACAATTGGTTGTTTCTTTGAAGCCCATGATACAAAACCAGTGCCAAAGTGAAAAACATAACCTGATGTGTTTTTTATGTCATCAATACTTCCAACATAGTCACTGTCAATACACCCAATCAGCTTGAACTCCTCTGAATTTGAATATTGAATGACAAAATTCTTTGTTCCACTTACATATCTCAAAATTCTTTTTCCAGCTTTCCAATGCATGTCTTTAGGAGCTTCCATAAATCTAGAAATCAAACTTACAACATACATTATGTTTGGTCTTGTGGCTATCAAATACATGAGACTACCTACAATTCTCTTATATAAGGTTGAATCTACATTCGAACCTTTGTCATCCTTACTTAACTTCAAGCCTCTAACAATTGGTGTAGGTAGTAATTTGCAATTTGTCATGTTAAACCTCTTCAAAATATTATTTGCATACTTTGTTTGAGGCATAAAAATACCATTTTCATTTTGATTCACTTAAATGCCTAAAAAGTATTTCATGAGTCCCAAATTTGTCATTTCAAATTCTTTCTTCATAGCTCCTTTAAAAAAATCAATTGATAAATAACCCGTGAAAATCAAATCATCAACATATAGACATACAATTCAAATTTTTCCTTTTTCATTCATCTTGGTATCCAATGTAGGCTCCCTACTGCACCTACTGAAGCCATTTTGTAAAATATATGAATCAATTTTGTTGTACCAAGCTCTTGGGGCTTGCTTGAGACCATATAGTGCTTTCTTCAGCTTGTAAAATTTGTCTTCTTGACCCAAAATCTCATGCCTAGGTGGTTGTTCCACATAAAATTCTTCTTCAAGATAGCCATTTAGAAAAGTTGATTTCACATCCATTTGATAAACTGACCATTTGTGTTGTGCTGCAATAGAAAGAATCATCCTTACTATGTCAAGACATGCTACAGGTGAAAAAGTTTCATTATAATCAATTTCGGGCTACTATGAATAACCTTTTGCCACTAATCTTGCTTTATGTTTTTTCACTTCACCATTTGCATTTAGTTTGGTTTTGTAAACCCATTTCACACCTATTACATCTTTGTTTTCTGGAAGACTCACCAACTCCCATGTTTGATTCTTTTCAATTGCATCAATTTCTACATCCATAAAACATATCCATTTATCTTTAATTGCATCTTGAAAATGTATTGGATCATCTATTTGCGAATAAAATGCAAAAAGAGAAATCTGATTAGTATTATTTTTACCTTCATTTTGATCATATATGTTTCATATACTTCTAAATTTTTGTCTCCTCATGCTTTCCAATGAGGATTTGATAAATCACTTGAACTTGCTGAACATGGACTTGATGGTCCAACACCAAAAGTTGTTGTAGATGGTGCTTGCTGTCCTAAACTTGAAGTTGCTCTTACATTTGATGATGGCATCACTTGTGGACCACTTTGTTGAGCTTGAACAGGTGTGGAAGGAGTTACATTTGTAGGATTGTTTGTTGGTATAGAAACTTCATTTTCCTCTTGTGGTATGCTTGTTGATACATTGATTGTTTTCTCTTTGCTTCCATCCCATGCTTCATCTTCTACAAATTGTACATCTCTGCTGATTATGACTTTCTTAGTTGTTGGATTATATAGTTTGTATGCCTTGGATTCATCACTATATCCAACAAATATGAAATTTTCTCCTAAGTTGTTATCTAACTTCCTTCTTAATTCATTGGGCACATGAACATATGCTACACATAAAAAAAACTCTAATATGAGAAACATTATGTTTTCTACTAGTCCATGCTTCTTTAGGAATCATATTCATAACACTTTTTTTTGGAGATCTATTCATTATATATGTTGCACATGATATAGCTTTAGCCCAATATTCATTTGGTAAATGTTTGGCTTTCAACATACTTCTAGCCATCTCCATGATTGTTCTATTTTTCCTTTCAGCTACCCCATTTTGTTGAGGTGTTTATTTAGTAGTAAATTGCTTGTGAATCCCATGATCTGCAAAATTTTAAAAACTCTTTTGAAATATATTCACATCCTCTATCTGTCCTCAATGCTTTAATGTAATACCCACTTTTCTTTTCAACAAGAGACTTAAATTGATGGAAGAAATCAGACACTTCATTCTTGTTCTTTAGAAAATAAACCCATGTTTTCCTTGAATAATCATCAATAAAAGTTAGAAAATAAAGACTGCCACCAATTGAGGGTGTTTGCATAGGTCCACACAAATCTAAATGTACAATTTCCAAAGGGGCTTTTCTTCTAGTTGACTTTCTTGCTGGAAATGAATCTCTATGTTGCTTTCCTAAGATGCATCCTTCACATACTCTCTTAGGTTTTTCTATTAGAGGTAATCCCTTGACCATACTTTTCCTATGAAGAAAATTTAGACCTCCAAAGTTAAGATGCCCAAATCTCAAGTGCCATAACCAATTTTCATCTTTTATTTATGCTTGAAAGATAGTTTTCATAACTGGTGTGGTTTCTTGTTCTTGTGCATAATCTATATTCAAATTTGGTTGAATCTTTAGAGGAAACATTCTATTACTTGTCATTTTAACTTTGGCAATGAGCTGATTGCTTGGATATTTATCTAAAATTGTGTACAGACCATTTTTTAAAGTTACTCTATATCCTTTTTGAACAAGTTGTCCTATATGTTGGACTCAAGGAACACTGAGAGGGGGGGGAATCATTTTTCAATTTTTTTTATTTTATTCCAGATCTTAAACCATTCACAGTACTTAAACTAAAATAAACATGCAAGCACATGAAGGAGATAGTCACAACACCATAACACTAAGATTTTTATATGGAAACCTTGTTAGGGGAAAAACCACAGTGGAGATTAATCCATAATTTATACTCTGTTAAAAGTATGAAAAAAGGGGAACGCACATGGATTCAGACACACTACCTAGAGCTCATTGCTCAAAATAAGGAAGGCTCACTACCTTACAAAATGTTTGTGATTACAAAAAAAGGTTGAACTAAGAAGATATCATCTACAAATGTCTAGTTTTAGTTTTGGTGAAGCTCAGTAATCATTATTTGGTCCTTCTGACTGATTCAACACTTCTACTCTGTCCTGCTCTAACTCACATCACAAAAACCCTTAATGCACAAGTGAAACTATGCATAAATCACTCAAACACTCTTCTGATATTTGTAACACATTTTCACTACTCTTCACACCTATTCGCTCTTCAAAATGAATGAACAATATTATATATATCCGCTACCAAGATTTTAATCGCTCCAAGTCGGCTTCAGCAAAATATGAAATATTCTCCAACGGTTGGCTCAAATCACAAATCATATTTAATGCACACCCATCAAAGTCTACCAAAATATAGTTAGGACCAAAGATAAAATTTCCAACACAAGAAACAATTAAACAATTTCTCCTTACACATCTACAACATGCGACATTCACTAAGTCGGCCACCAAGTACAAATAAACATAAAATCATCCTGTTAGATCTCCTAACTCATACACTGATTAAAGTGACACCAAAAACCTTAGAAATAAGATGACATAGATTCTTAGTAATCTATTTCCGATATCCAAAATTCAAAATGATGATCCAGTGAGGCATATAGATCGACATACTAACTGGATACCGTGTTCTTCATTTATTCTACCAGTAAAACTTTGATCTTTACTTTTCCTGCCAGTATGAGAAAATATTGATTTGCGGACTAGAAATATGACTTAGGTTGCCATAAATGAAAAAACTAGAAGCCATATACAAACAATCTCCCCCTTTGGCATTGATGGCAACACTTAGTGAAAAATGACTAAGTGTCAGAACCAAAATGATTACATTGCCAAAGTTCAAAATAAAAATTTCAAAACACAACACAACTCAAACTCCCCCTTAGAATGATAAGTCATTTTTCACTGCTCTCTCTCCCCCTTTGACATCAATTACAAACATATTTTTCACTAGTCTCTCTCTCTCCTTTTCACAAATTTAAAATTTGAGGAAATGCAACTACTACTTGGTTCAGAAAATTATCTTCTACTTCTCTTTCATTTCCAGAAGAAACTTCTTCCATGCTTCCACTACAATCCCAATGATTATGATCATGTTGTTGTTATCAGATGTCCTATTAATAATTTGAATGAGAGATTATGGAATTGTGATTGCCTCTTCTAATTTCTCTCCTTTCTTCAAAACCTCAATTAGCTACTCTAGCCTACATTTAATTAAATTCCTCACTTTCCAAAAGGTGTCCACAAGGTTGTTTTTGGTGTATTAAACTTTTGAATTCTCAAACTCCAACTCTTGAATTCTTTTCTTGACTAAACCATCCTTATCCTGAAACATGTTGTAATCCTGGCCAATCTTGATTAACCCAGCTTCAATCTACTCATCCTTTTCCTTGTACTTCCCAACGACATGGGGCCAATGAAGATAGTAATTGTAAATGTTATTTGCTGAATTTATGCATTTCCTCAACACACTCATTTTCCTTTTCAATTTGGTAAGGGATACCCTAAACTGCTCCTTCAAATGTATAATTATCTCATCCTCTTTTTTGTCTTGAGACTCAGAGGCCATAGCCGCCCTAATACATTCAATCATCTCTTCAAGAAACACATTCTACAAAATTTCCAATCCAATTTTATTGTGCAAAAAATAACTACCTAGAGTTATCTTACTTAGGTCTTGCTCATATGATGGTCTATCTAGCCACATGTCAACAATCTTTTGCATTCCATCTTTCTCCTGTACAAGCTGCAATATCTTTGTTTTGGATAAATTACCTTCTTGTTCACTTCCCTCAGCCATTACTACATCCAGTTCTACTAATTATGGTTCATCCCTTGGAGTGTACCTATTAGAATCTTCATCTGGTATAGGGTATGTGTAGGATCATGATGGGCCAAAAAGAGACAATATGATGGGTATGTGGCTGGCGACTATTTTTTTACCCAAAATTGATGAAATGAAAATGGTTTTTAAAGGAGATTCTCATCTTTCCACCGATATAAATTATGCTTTATTTTGAATTTAATAAGTAATTATTATTCATTTTCTATTCAAAAAATTTATGACTAAAGTCCTAATTGATAGGCTAATTGAAAAACATATATAGCTTTCAAATGGTATCACATTTTTTGAATGCAAAACATGCATCACATTCTATGCTTCGCATACTATAGGATTAAAAAAAGAAAAATTGAATTTCATGAAGTTTTGACCAAGTTAAGGTGGTCATACATATGAGTTTTTATATTTTTTAAAAAGCTATAATAAAAAATTCATAATTAATTATTTACTTGGAAAAAGATTACAAAAAAATATGCATCACATCAGGGCATGAGTCCTCTACTTATATCTAAAATCTTATAAAAAAATATTATCATTTTATTGTGGTTAGGGTGGTCAGACAGACACCTACTTATTTTTTCCCTGAAATTTAAGTACCATTGCATTGAAATTTCAAAATTTCACCATATAGATTTCTATTTTTTTTAAACAAAACTAGTAGTTTATAAACTACATTCAATTTGCTACAGATTCTATTCTTACATATTTTTGAAATAATAAAGATAACCTATTCAAATTTTTACGTCAAGTTGCCTAACTCTGATTTTTCTAAATTTTTTGCCACTTAAGTGCCTATTTTTTCCACGATGATTTTGCACATACCCTATATCTACAATTACTTGTTCTTTACCTTTTCCTTCAATTTTTGGAGACTTGTGTGTTGGAGGAGTGTCATTAGTAAACTCTAGTGCTCTTTTCTGCTTCCTCTCCATTTCACCAGAAGAGTATCCAACTTCAAGTTCCTTTACCAAAATGGAAATGCTAATTTCTCCAAACTTCCCTAGCAATTCCTTAAAGAATTTTGCATATTCTTGCTCACAATTTCCCAAAGCGTTAGAATGTTCAATTTTTTTTTGCAAACTAGCTCATTCTTTTTCCATACAACATTATCAATTTGTGGCAAGCAATTCAGAAAATACATCATAAGACATATGACCAAGGTTCCAAACCTAAAAAGGTAATCTACCTCTTTTGTCAATTGAACATTTTCCATCAATTGATCATTTAGCGATTCACACATATCAAAATCATCATCCTCCATTATCATTTTATGAGTGATATAGACTGTGCCTTTCGAAGTTGTTCCTTCCCTATTTTTGAAAAAAAATCATATGAAATTCCATGCACAATGTACCTTGTTATCAGATACTTGATTGTCAAAATTATTAGAGCCCTTTGATCTCCTGTTACTCTAGTTAGGGTTTCGACCTACATGTTCCAAATCGACTTCTTTTTTGGAATATCCCCAATATTTCATAATCTAGTTAAATTTCTAATCACCTCTTTCAAAATGAGATAGGGTTTATCTAGAGTAAGAGTGTCCTCATTTAATTTGTTCAGGATAAACCTAACAACTTATGCATTGACAAAATAAGGAAATTCACTCCAAATACCCAAAATTTTGTGTTTCACACCTTCAAGCCACTTCAATTCATTGGTCTACAACATATTTCTCACATCCATGATCTTTCCACTGCTATACTCATCCAAATTCACAATTCCTTTGATTTTCTTCATTTTTCTTACCTTTCTGAACAAGTTTTTCTATAGAGCACAAAATTAAGTGAGAATTTTGTAAGTAACTAGAATACCTAATGAATTCGTCGCCAAATTAACATTTACTCCTTTGAAATTTTTTTGTAGAGGCTCTCCTTCTATTCTTCTTCGATGCAAGGTGATAAATGAGGGTTCCAAATACACTTTTATAACTTCATGCACCTAACCTTTTTGACACATTAAATGTTTTTCTGTAGGTGTTTCGGTTACTCTATTTTCTTAGACAGCAAGAGAAAAATCCATCTACAAACCTTCTAGTTTTTGTACAAGTGATCACCGATGCATTTGAAAACCTTTAGCACAACTTCTGAAAAATTCCTGCATTCCAGTGCCAACTACCGATAGAGGGACAAAGGATTTTCTTGAAAAACTCCCCATAGGCCAATGCCCTAAGATCAATTTCCAGAGGAATTACTAGAGCCTTCTTCTAGTGTGGGCTTATTTCCTTTTCTTCACCCATGTTTTCTTCATCTGATCTCTTATCTCTTCCATAGTCATTTTTCCTTTTCCTTTATCATCTTTCTATGAAATTCTTCCTTGGTATACCAAACCTCTTCTATCCAAGTTTTTGTTTCTACAGAATCTTGCAATGTGACCAAGTCTATTGTAGTTATAACACATAGAATTTCTGTCTAGACCACTCATTCCATTGATTTCCTCTTGACCTACATTGATTAGCAATATGCCCATATCTTCCATAGGTGTAGCATTTAACATTTCTTACACTGACAGACATGCTTCTGCATTTAATTGAATTATGACCAAACTTGTTGCAACTAAAACACTGACCAGAAAAAGATGGACTACTTGAATTTAATTTTCTTCTACACTGAGAAGCCATATGACCAATTTTATTACAAGCAAAGCAATGACCATTAAAATTTTGAGCATTGGGTTGTCATACCGGATATCCTCTACCTTTGTTCATCTAAGTTTTTTTTTGGAATCCTTATGTTCAGATCTAGGGCTTTCTCCTTTCTCATATCCAAGACCTTGCTTGTAATTTGCATCCTTCTATCCTTTAGTCAACTCATCAAGCTTAGGAAAACTAGAGCTTTCTCCTCATGTTCATCTGAGCTTTTCTTTGGAATCCTTATGTTCAGATCTAGGGCTTTCTCCTTTCTCATATCCAAGACCTTGCTTGTCATTTGCATCCTTCTATCCTTTAGTCAACTCATCAAGCTTAGAAGAACTAATCTTAAATGTCTCCTTGTATTGATTTGCAATTGTGTGTTCATCTCTGAGAATAACTATTTGTCTTTCCAGTTCCTATTCATTATTTCTGGATTGTTGCAATTCAATCTCCAGCTGAATGAATCCACCATTTACTATGTTGCATTCTTCAAATTTTTCCTTCAAGGACTAGGCTAGATTCTCCTCATTCTTTTTCTTTTCTTCAACCTCCTTAGTCATCTTCATCACCATAGATTCCATCTCAAGCTTTAGAGCAGCATTCTCTCTAGCAAGCTTTTCATATTCTTCTGTTATTTCCTTTAGGGTCTGATTTAGATGATCTTCCAAGATTTTATTTTCTTTCTGGTTCATCTGATCACATAGTTCTTTCCTCTTTTCTCTTGACTCATTGATTTTGTCCTTCAATGATTGAATAAATTTTTTAGCATCCTAAAGATTTTCTTTTAATTCCATGACTTTTTCTTTAGACTGATCAAGATCATCAAGTGCCACCAAAAGTTGTTGCTGAAGACCACTAGAGTCCATTACTTTCCAAGATCCACCTTGCAAGCTATTAAACTTTTGTAGAGGAACCAAATTTGATACCAATTGTCAGACTCAAGGAACACTGAGAGGGGGGGGCAATCAGTGTTCAACAATTTTTTATTTTATTCCAGATCTTAAACCATTCACACTATTTAAACTAAAATAAAAATGCAAGCACATGAAGGAGACAATCACAACACCATAACACCAAGAATTTTATGTGGAAACCCTATTAGGGGAAAAAACATGGTGGAGATTAATCCAAAACTTATACTCTATTAAAAGTATGAAAAAATGGGAATGCACATGCATTCAGGCACACTACCTAGAGCTCACTGCTCAAAATAAGGAAGGCTCACTGCCTTACAAAATGTTTGTGATTACAACAAAAGGTTGAATTGAGAAGATAACATCTAAAAATGCCTATTTTTAGTTCCGGTGAAGCTTAGTAATTGATCTTTTTTCCTTCTAACTAATTCAACACTTCTGCTTTGCCCTACTCTAACTCGCATCACAAAAACCATTAATGCACAAGTGAAATTGTGCATAAATCGCTCAAACACTCTTCTAATATTCACAAAACACTTTCACTACTCTTCCACACCTATTCACTCTTCAAAATGAATTAACGATCTTATATATATCTGACACCAAGATTTCAATCACTCCAAGTTGGCTTAAGCAAAATATGAAATATTCTCCAATGGTCGGCTCAAATCACAAATCATATTTAATGCACACCCATCAAAGTCAATCAAACTATAGTTAGGACCCAAGAAAAAATGTCCAACACAAGAAACAATTAAAAGAATTACTCCTTATACATCCACAACATGCTACATTCACCAAGTCAACCACCAAGAACAAATAAATAAAAAATCATCTTGTTGAATCTCTTAACTCATACATCGATTAAAGGAACACCACAAAACTTTGCAATAAGATGACATAGATGCTTGTTAATCTATCCACAACTCAAAATGATGATTCAGTGAAGCATATAGATCGACATACTAACTGGATACCCTGTTCTTCATTTATTCTATTAGTAAAACTTTGATCTTTACTCTGCCTATTGGTATGAGCGAGTCTTGATCTATGGACCGGAAAGATGAATTAGGTTTCCGTCAATGCAAATGCTAGAAGCCATATTCCAACACTATACTCATCAATTTTTGTTTTAGACTAGGCACAAAATACACATCTACGATATTTTTTTGCTCCCCTTGTTTAGTTAGAATTTTGACATTTCCTTTTCCTTTAATTGACACTTTGTGGTCATTATCCAACGTAACATCGGATTTAACATTTTTATCTAAACTTGAAAACATTTCTAAATTTCCTATCATATGGTTGCTATAGCTTGAATCTAAAAACCAAACAACCTTTTCACTTGCTTGTGCAACATTACATGCCAAAAACATTGTGCTCTGTTTTGACCTTTGATTTTAATTTTCTTTTGTAAAATTTGCATTTTGTTTACCATAATCATACTATTTCTTTCTACACTCATTCATGTAATGGCCAAAATTTTTACAATAGTGACATTGGATTTGAGATTTATCATACCTTTGACCTTGTGATTGATTTAGAGTGGGCTTTGGCTTGAATTTTGATTGCTTCCTCTTCCACTTGAGCTTGATGGTCTACTTCTTTCATGTTTGTAAAAACTTCTTCCTCTTCCTCTACCTCTTCCTTGGTTGATCAAAACTTGTGACTTAAAAGCATGCTCCAGTGACATTTTTGCATACCCACTCAACTTCTATTCATGAAAAATAAGAGATGCATGGAGCTCATCAACTGAAAACTATGTGAGGTCCTTTGTTTCTTCTATGGTTATAGCAGTTGTCTCAAATTTTGTGAGTAAACTCCTTAGAATCTTTTCAGCCACTCTTCTATCTTCACATGTCTCACCATGTGATCTAATTTGATTTACTAGTCCAATGATCTGGGTGAAGAATGAATCTACTAATTCATTATCCTTCATATATATAGTTTCAAAATCCATTCTCAGTATTTGTAGCTTTGTTATTTTGAATTTTTCCATACCTTGATAAGTTGTTTAAAGTATGTCCCATGCTTGTTTGGGCCTTGTTGTTGCTGCAGTCCTTGGGAAATTGCTCTCATGCACTCCTTGGAGAATAAAGAAAAGAGCTTTTGAGTCCTTCTTCCTATTGTCTTTCAATAATTCCTTCTCTGCTTGAGTCAAATCATTGTAAGTTGCTGCATCAGCTAGCTCTAGAAATCCATTCTCTACTAGCTCCCATAAATCTTGTGAGAAAAACAATGCCCTCATGGTAATTTCCCAATAATCACAATTTTTCCCATTAAACTGTGGGATTTGTGGATTTTTCAAGATTGTGCTTGTTGCCATCCTTTCACTGAGACTTTTAGAATCAACCCTTTTACTGGTGACCCTACTCTAATACCACGTGAAGGCCAGAGGTAGAGGAGCATTCAAAAACTTAAACAACTTAACTCAGAATTAAACAAAGAATAAAAGAGAGCAAAAATTTGAAACACACTAAATAAACCCAGAAAATTGATTTTTTATTAATTCATTCAAAATATATATTTGATTTCACAAGAAAGAGTTGTTGCTCTGTTTCACCACAATTTTTCTTCTATAGAGGACACTTCTATTTTTTTTTGTTCTCACTTCATAATAATAATGACAAACTTCCTTAAAAAATATACCCATCAAAAATCACTGAGAAAATTTAGTAGAAAAGAGGTGAAATAAATGTCATTAATTACATTAAATGTAAAACCCAGATTCACATCAAGTGAAAAAAAAAATAATCTCAAAAACAATCAAAACCTGATTAAATATCATCTAGAAATATTAAATAGAAAGCAAATGTCATAAATAAGTTTCCCATCAAAATTGTCGCCGAAAAAATACACCACCACACTACCACCAACAATGGAAGAGAGACCTGTGGGACTGTGGGGTCACCGCTTCACTGCATGAGAGAGGAGAAGAGGTTGTACTATGGTGGTCAACATTGTACCACCACACAAAGAAAAAGGAGTTTTGGTAATGCGGGGAAGACAAGGATGGTTGCGGCAGGATTTGGGAGAAATTCCAACACCTCAGATCTGTAATGCCTATCTTTATAACAATGATTTCCTCTCCATGCATCTCCTCAAACAAATTGATAGTTTTTACCTTTCAAAAATCCTTTTTGGTGGCTATTACAAATAATTTCTACAATCTACAGCTACTTCTTTTGATGTGGCTTAATACAATACTTTGATGACTCGTCTGTATTAGCAAGTTCTTCATGCATTCGTAGCGGATTTGCTTCAGATCTATGCTCTTTGATCTTACCATGATCTACTTTCCTTTAACCTTTCTCTGATACCAAAAATAATGGGGTGGATGGACATGAATCAAAACCCATAACAATTAAATACAATCAAACACAACTTGTTTCTTCAACATGTGTTGTTGCACCTCATTCCATTACTTCATCAATTCATTACAAAATCATATAACAAATGCTACAACATTCTCATGATCGCTTGATCATGCTATACCTTGATCTGATATCTTGATCTAATACATTAACCATTACATTGGCCTCTTTTATAGAGGTCTTAAGACAATACAAAGATCTTTCTAGATCTTAGGCCGACTTACAAGTATTTAATATTACCCATCTTTCTTATCCTTATCCTAGAACTTTCTAGAGCTTTTCATTGTGATCACTTACATAGGGGTGGGAGAAATTACATATCCCAACAAATATTTGCATGCAAATTTAAAACATAAAGCAATACAAATGAAAAAGGAGAGTTGTCATCAAATTAGAATAAAAAAACTGCAAATGAAAATAGAATGTTCCCATCTAGTTCACAAATCAACATATAGGTGATATTTTGGAACCTTTCACATGATATTTTGGAAGATTTTATGATTAAATAACAACTGATTTACCATTAAATAGTAGTTGAAACCTAAAGACTTAGACTTATTTTAGGCTCAAATCTCATACTATATGTAACCTATTGACTAAATATGAGAACCATTTATGATATGTCCATAGCATCGTATGTAAATAAAAAATCCCCCAGAGTAGTCTATGATACTTTCAATGTGAAAACAAAGTTGAAACCAAAATTGATTGTGTTAAATAAACAACCAAAAGAGCTTGTACATGTATTCATTTGGAACATATGCGATTCAATCCCTTTTGTATAATAAATGTTTCACATTGATAGGAAAAGATACCCTAGTTTTCCTATGACTTGTTACAACTCTTCTTTCAATTGTAGATTTATGAGAAAAAATATATACACAGACATTTACATGGCTGAATTACAAAAGTTGATTGCTTGATTCTTATTTATATTATATAGATCTAACATCTTATATTTCACATTTCCTATGTTTATGTTTATTGTCATTAGTTTAAATCTACTTACGAATACTGATAATGGTGATTGGAAGTGGGCAATGTAAACAGTGGTACTGGAAAATGGTTTATTCAGATCTCATGTAGATCTCTTGTTCAAAGCTTTTTTGTCAACTTGGTAAACCAATTCATTTGTAGTCCAATTGTATACAATTTTTTATACAAATATTTGTTCTAGCATATTTTTTATAAAGATTCTTTGATCTGTTGGAAAATTTATCGCCCCTGAGCCACTTCCCGTTGCCACCTACCTATCAGGGGCATTTGTTGCATGTAGCTAGAATATTGTTTTGGGGATTGCTTTCCCCACTTGCTCGTAACATGCAGCTAAAGTCTGCAAAAGAATTAATGTTGGTAGGTAAATTCAAATTTTGAGAGGGAATGTTGAAGAGACAAAAAGAATTGAAGGTAGTTAGTTCTGCCAGAAGTTGAAGATTTCATGAGCAGCAACAGTCTGAAGGGGAATGTTTTTTGTTTGTTCTCTGTGTGATTCAGAGAAGCTCTTGAACAACATTAGCTATATATTTTTTGCGATTGAGCAGTGATTGCTCCCGAAAAAGATCTATGTAGCTCATTCTAGTGAGCTCCTAGCAACTCCTAAAGTTTGTCTATTTGGTTGAGCAGCTCATGAAGCTCCTAGCAGCTTGTAGTTTGTAGCTTAGATTTTGTTTTCTGTAGTTTTTGTTCAGTCTTTTATGTATTTGCATTTCAATCTTATTGAATATAAAAGAAAGTTACATGTATCCTTTTTCTTCCACATTTTAGTTTGGGTATTTCTAATTTGGATGGAAAACAGAGCAGCAACTCTTTGCTTTCATTTTGTTTTCCATTTCCTCATGAGTTAGGGAATTTATTTTTGGAGTATTAAGTTTTTTGTGCAGGAGACATGGCTCGAGATGAAGGAAATAGTTGACAACAACCACCGTCCTTTAATGGATAGAACTTTGATGTTTGGGAAAAGAAGATGAAGACCATAATGGTTACAAATGATTTGTGGGAGTTTGTGATTAGTGGCTTCAATGATGTAACTGATCCTGCAACATATGCAGTTCTCACAAATAACTAGAAGACCCAATTGAAGGAGTTGAAGTGAAAAGATGCTAAGGCATTGAGTTTAATAGAAGTAGCCTTGACAAAGGCTACTTTTCCCAAAATAGTAGCAGCTAACTATGCAAAGGAAGCTTGGGAAATCCTCCAAACCAACTATAAAGGGACTGAAAAAATCATATTGGTGAAGCTCCAGATGCTTCGAAGAGAGTTTGAGACTCTTGAAATGAAGGACAATGGGTCCATATTAGTTTTCCACACAAGACTCTTAGGTTTAATAAAACAATTGAGAGTGAATGTTGAAGTCTTGGATGATCAGAGGATTGTGGAGAAAATCCTTAGGATCTTACCTATGAAGTTTGATGTAGTGGTGATTTCCATTGAAGAGGCAAAGGATCTCACAACGTTGTCTATTGATGAGCTAATGGGTTCTCTACAAATACATGAGTAGCGCCTAAATAGGTCTACTACTTCTTCCCAAGAGCAAGCTTTTAAAGCTTAGTCAAATGCAAGAGGAAGGGGGAGAAGAAACAATGGTGGAAGGAGGTCAAGAGGTAGAGGTTGTGGTAGCTCCAGACAAGGAAATCCTAGAGGAGAAAGCTTGAGATGAGCAAGCAGCCAAGAGGGAGCAAACAACTCTCAAACCAGCTCCTGAAGAGGCAAGAAGAACAATAGTTCAAATTAGAAGAATGATAAGAGCAATGTTGAATTATATTATTCTCATAATTTTTTCCATTATGCAAGTGAATGTTGGAAAAAGTAGTGTGATCAGTCAAAACAAAATGTAAATGTGGCTGATTCAAGTGTGGTTGAAGGAAATCAGTCCATAGCCTTCATCATGTGCAACATTGGTGAAGAAGGCAGCCCTAAAGTCTGGTATTTGGACAGCAGTTGCAACAACCACATGAGTGGTAATGAATTTTATTTTTCTTTCATTGATAAAAATGTAAAGTCTGAGATTAGAATGGGGAACAATGGATTAGTTCTAGTTGTGGGAAGAGGATCTGTTATGATCCACACCAAGCAAGGTGAGAAGAAGGAGATATAGAATGTATTTGTTTCTCTTGGATTAAAATATAACCTCATGAGTGTTGGAAAGCTGATCCAAAATGGATATAAAGTTCTGATGGAGAATGGTCAATACATTATTTATGACAAGAATGAGAGGACGAAGGTGTTTTCAATAGTTCAAATGACAAAGAACCAGATGTTTCCTTTGAAGATTGAGATGTGTTTCTCATCCCAGTCTGTTGCTACACCTCTCATGAATGGAAAATGTATAGCAGTACAACAAGTATCCCTCAAGAGCACCATTCAAGACACCTCCAAGCTATGGAATCTTAGGTATGGACATTTAGGCTATGTTGGTTTGAGTCTTTTCTCCAAGAATAAAATGATTGATGGTTTACCAAGAATAGTAGAGCCTAATGTTAAGTGCGAGGCTTGCATTTTTGGAAAGCAACATAGGCAACCCTTTCAATTAGGCAACTCTACAAGGGTAAGAGCACCATTGGAACTGGTGCACATGGATTTGGTAGGCCGTATGAAAATCATTTCTATTGGTAAAAGCAGATTTTTTATGACCTTCATTGATGATTACAACCATAAGATATGGATCTATTTTTTGCAACATAAGTCTAAAGTATTTGATAAGTTTTTGTTGTTTAAGGCCCATGTTGAAAAGGAGACTAGACATGTGATCAAGATCCTAAGGTCAGATTCAGGAGGAGAGTATAGCTCCAATCAGTTTGTGAATTTTTGCAAGCAAAATGGGATCAAGAAGGACCTAACAGCCAATTATACTCCATAGAAAAATGGAGTGGCTAAGAGAAAGAATAGGACAATCGTGGGGATGGAAAGGTGCATGATGAAAGCAAAGGGACTCATGATTGAATATTGAGGAGAGGTTGTAGCAACAACTATTTATTTGATTAATAGAAATCCAACAAAGGAAGTCTGTGAAAAAATACCTCAAGAGGCATGGACAAAATGTAATTGGATGGTTGAGCACTTAAGAGTGTTCAGATGTGTATCATATGCTCATGTGCCTAAAGAAAAGAGGCATAAATTGGATGACAAGGGTGAAAAGTGTGTTTTCACGGGCTACAGTGAAGAGTCCAAAGCCTACAGGTTGTACAACCCAAGAAAATCATCATCAATAGGGACGTGGAGTTCCTAGAAGACAAATCATGGGATGGAGTGATAATTTCTGACAGCTCAGAACCACTCCTGATAGCACCTGAAGAAGTAGAAATAGAATAGGAAGTTCAACAAGATGAGCCTAAAGTTGCTCCTGAAAGTGTTAGACGAGCTCCTGAAAGCTCCTGATGGCTCCTAACAGCTCCTAAATGTGGTATATAGTCAGGAAGGAAACCAGAGACAACTAGAAGATTAGCTCCTAAAAGCTCGAGAAGAGCTCTTGAGAGCTCCCGACAGCTCTTGAACCTGCCTGTTCAACAAAGCAACAACAGTAGTGAAATTTCAAACCCCACTCTCACCTCCCTAATGCCAAAGAAGACCAAGAGTCCAAGGGAGTCTACTAGAATGAAAGGTATGATGAAGAATTTGATGAGTGTGATTTTTGCATTATTTTCTCATAGTGATCCAATTTATTTCGGGGATGTTGTGAAAGAGGAGAAATGGTGTGAGGCCATGGATGAGGAGATAGATGCAATAGAGAGGAACAACACATGGAAGTTAACTGATTTTCCTCCCAACAAGCAAATTATTGGGGTGAAATGGGTCTATAAGACCAAGTGTAATGTCGAAGGAAGAATAGAGAGGTATAAGGAAAGATTAGTGGTCAAGGGGTACAAATAGTAGTTTGGGAGAGATTATAATGAGACATTTTCCCCCGTTGCAAGGATGGAGACCATGTGGGTAGTCATAGCAATTGCAGCCCAACACAAGTGGAAGGTATTTCAAATGGATGTGAAGTCCACCTTTTTAAATGGAGTTTTGAAAGAACATATATATATGGAGCATCCATGTTCAGATATGAAGTTTTGGGTCAAGAACATAAGGTGTATAGGTTGAAGAAAGCTCTTTATGGGCTGAAGCAAGCTCCACAGGAATGGTACAATAGGATTGACTCATATCTAATGAACAATGACTTTAGCAAAAGTGATGGTGAACCCACTCTTTACATCAGGCTAGCTAATGGTAAGGTTTTAATTGTTGTCTTGTATGTTGATGATCTAGTTTTCACTGGGGATGATGATTTCCTCATTGTTGATTTTAAAGAGGCCATGAAAAGAGAGTTTGAAATGACATATTTAGGTCTTTTGAGATATTTTCTAGGAATAGAAGTAAAACAAATGCATGATGGTATATTTATCTCTCAAGGAAAATATGCAAATGAGATCTTGAAGAGATTTAGGATGCTTTAAAGAAATCCTACCCCAACTCCAACATCCATAGGTCTAAAGTTGAGCAAGGAAGATTGCAATAGCAATGTGGATCCAACTATGTTTTAAAGTTTGGTTGGAATTTTGATGTATTTAATTGCAACTAGGCCTGATATAATGCACATTGTGAGTCTTATTTCCAAATTTATGGAGACTCCAAGGGACACCCATTGGAAAGCGGGTAAAAGAATCCTGAGGTATGTGAATGGCACCAAAGGATATGGCATTTTGTACATAGCAGCAAATGATTTTGGGCTGGTTGGTTACACAGATAGTGATTGGGAAGGAAGTTTGGATGATAGGAAGAGCACATCGGGCTACATGTTTCATTTGGGTTCGAGAGTTATCTCATTGGCTTCCAAGAAGCAACCCATGGTTTCCCTATCTATAGTTGAGGCTAAGTATATAGCAACAAATGCAGTAGCATGTCAAGCTATTGGGTTGAGAAGAATCTTGGCAGATTTGAAGGAAGAACAAGAGGATGGAACAACAATCTTTTGTGATAATGTTTCATCAATAGCCTTGATGAAAAATCATGTGTTTCATGGAAGAAGCAAGCACATTGAAATTAGGTATCATTTTACCAGAGAGTTAGTTGAAAATGCTGAAATCAAAATGGAATTTTGCAGGTCTTAGTAGCAGCTAACAAACATATTCACCAAGCCTTTAAGTAAAGAAAATTTTGAGCGGCTAAGGAGTAGATTGGGTGTTGTTGATTTGAATCAGGATTGATCTTGTTTCGTTGGCTCACAAAAAAGGGGGAGTTTTGAAAAATTTATTGCCCCTGAGCCTCTTCCCATTGCCACCTACCTATTAGGGGAATTTGTTTCCTGTAGCTAGAAGATTGTTTTGGGGATTGCTTTCTCCACTTGCTCCTGACATGCAGCTGAATTCTGCAGAAGAATTAATGTTGGTAGGTAAATTCAAATTTTGAGAGGGAATGTTAAAGAGACAAAAAGAATTGAAGGCAATTACTTTTTCCAAAAGTTGAAGATTTCCTTACTAGTAAATGTTTGAAAGGGAATATTTTTTGTTTTTTCTCTGTGTGATTCAGAGAATCTCCTGAACATCATTGAAGCTGTATGTTTTTTGTGATTGAGCAGTGATTTCTCCTGAAAGAGATCTGCATAGCTCCTACCAGTGAGCTCTTAGCAGCTCCTGAAGTTTGTTTGTTTGGTTGAGCAACTCATGAAGCTCCCAACAACTTGTAGTTCATACCTTAGAGTTTTTTTTCTTTATTTTCTATTCAGTCTTTTATGTATTTCTATTTTGAGCTTATTGAATACAAAAGAAAGTTGCATGTCTCCTTGTGCTTCCGCATTTTAGTTTGGGTATTTCCAATTTGGCTAGAAAATAGAGCAGCATCTCTGTGCTTTCATTTTTTTTTAAATATTCTGACATGATCTACAAATAAATTAAAGATGAAGATCTCAATATGTTTTTTTTTTATGTTTTTTTTTATTATAATAAGAACATCACATGTTTCATAAATTGATTTGTTTGTAGCTATATTATCTAAAATATTAGTTGTATTCTTTGCCTCTAAAAACTTCATTCTTTGGTCTTAAATTTGAATCAATGGACCTAGTAATTTATTGCACAAATTTTGTCAAATTATTTCCATAATATCTCATTTATTTATTCATTATGGTGAAAACAATATCTTTTATTATTATTACCACAACAATGAACAACATTTGCAAATTCAAACATATTTTTACCTTCAACCTTACGCTTTTTAAACCACATGTATGAGATGAATTACCAAATAAAAAAGATAAACCATTTGTATCAGTTTAGATGCTCATTTTTCTTATGGTATGCTTCATATAATTGATCTAACTCATTACTATGTTCTTTTAATTTTGATATTTCATCACTTTTAAAAGTTTTTTTTTTTACAATAATTTTAAATTGTTTAGTAAAACACCTATATTTTTTTAATTCATTATTATTGTTTTTAATTTGAACTAGTCCTTCTGTAAAATATCTTTTCAATATATTAAGTATTCATATTCTTTTTTCACTCTTTCCTCAACCTTTCTCATTCAAACTAATGATTTCATTCACTCAATTAAATCTTAATCATATAGAACAAACACTTACATAATACCTTCAAATATCTTTTATAGAATATTCTAACGTGAAATATAATGAGATAGTTAATTATAAAAAATTCTCACCTCAACCAATATCATTCAATACAATCATGCTTACTAGCATTAATCAAACTTCAATAGTAACTATGAACAATGCAAAATCTTCAATCATAACATTCCAATAAAGTCAATCAATATTACACCACTTGTAGTTACACCATTACAACTCAATTAATCCACACAAAAAACTTTTCGAACATTAAAATATTATCATACACTTGCCCTAAAACTACATCAATTTCCAAAAAAGAAAAACAAATTCCATATAAAAATTATCACAACATCAACAATAAAAATCCTAAACCTCCTTCATTTAGTAAAGTGATCTGCTTTCTTCCCTTACCTTCCTCCCCTTTCTTAATAAAACTAACACATCTTTCTCTTCACATTCTTTCTATAACCTAAGTCACTTTTGTAAATGAAGAATGGTTATCTTCTGCACATGATTAGTTTAGTTGACTTCAAAATTATTTTTAAATTAAAAAAATATAGGTTTGTAATCTTGCTCACATATAACTATAAACAAATAAAATAGAATGCTGAGTTGAATTTGTGCCATATTATTAGATTATAATTATTGTATATAAAAAATCTTAGTAAATTCAATCAATTAATTCTTTTCTTTTCTTTTGCATGCTCTCACTCACCATATAACTACCATTAAACTAGAATACTACTGAAACATTATAATTAAAAATGATAAAAAAAAAATCAATAATAATTATAAATTATATCCAAAACAAAATGATGAATATTTATTCTACTTTTATTAGTCACAATAAATTATATTTAAGAATACCCAAACTGGAGGGAATTAAGCAGAAAAAGGAATGATATAAATAAAAACTATTTAAGGTAAATATTCCACGTCTGAAAGTTTGTAACTTTAAGTTCTTAGACATCTGAACATTTGATAAACCTTTCACGTGTATTCTGAAGGCACTAAGGAAAGGGACAAATAAGAAGAGCCGTACTTAAAGAAAATTAAGCTGTCAGGATCCTCCTTCGCCACAAGACAGCACATGCAATCTGCGTTTCTCACTGTAATATGCAGCACCACAGCTTGGCGCCCTCTTTAAAAGCCTCATGGCGGTGCAGAGCACCTGCAGACAGAAGACAGCTCTGATACCAGATGAGAAAAGAAATGCAGAGACACATACAGAGATCTACATGGCTGAAAAATTGGAGCTGACAGTATCTCCATGATTGTTATATGCAATCATACATCCAACAAATCATTGTTCACATTTTTCACATTTCTGTTTGTTTATGGTGGTTTGTTGAAATGTATTTATGTATTTGATTGTTCAAACATGGATTATTTACAAGAGTGTGAGACCATAGATGATCTTTTGACTGGAGAAACTGTGAATTATGCGATTTGAATCATGAGATAACTTCAACCGTCTCATAATAATGTTATCAATGCGATAAGCATATAACGTGATTCTGTGATTAGAAGTCTACTTCTATGTTGTTATCATGCGGCTGCTTGACTGTGTTTTAATTAATAGCTCTAGTTTCGATATATCTATGTGATCAGGAGGGTTCTAGGAAACTTCACTGTCAGCAATTCATCGTGGAAAATTTATCACCAACAATTGACTGCAGAAAAATTCACCACCATGACAAATTCACCTCAAAGAAAATTCACCACCAGCAATTCATCATCGTGGAAAATTCATCGCATTAAATTTTACGATTAATTTTCCGTGACGGTGAATTGCTGCTGGTGAATTTTCCTTGAGATGAATTTGTCATGGTGGTGAATTTGTTCCTTGAGATGAATTTGTCATTGTGGTGAATTTGCCTGATGCCAATCAGACAACTTTGTTGTTCGTTCTGTATATTACTTCTGATATTGTTACTGTTTCTTTTGGTATTCGATCTAATTAAAACAAATTGAAATGATTGATCAAAAAATGAAAGAACATTACTGTGATATAAGTAGTCATCAATCATACTGTCTAGCCAGAAGGACTATGGTGATGGAGTAGTGCTGAACGACATTGTTTAATAGATGCATGGTGTCCTTAATTAGAAATTTCCTGCTTGACCACAACGGAGTGACAAAGAATAGTGATGGCCTGGACAATCGCAATCGATTTTATGAATTTAGACAATCACCCAAAAACATTATATTCTTGATGTATTTAAAAGATCGGCCAGGATTGGTCATGAAATAAATTGCTACCAGTTTTTAAGATATTCTTTTATTTTCGACATGGGTATTAAGAGCATATTTATTCGTATTGAAATAAATTGTTAACCTTAGAATCTTAAGATGCAATATATCATGGAGAAGAGACCCTATTATCTTTCTTCAATGATGTGTTTAACTAGATGAGGAGAGAGTGTTCTTCAAAATTGATTTCGAAGTTCGGATATCATTAGTTGACGATAGCAAAGTGTAATATTATACGTTGTATATTATGTTTTAGGTTTATTTTAGAATCATATTTTTTAGTGTGTTTAAGTTCATTTGGTTTATGTTGTAATGAAACGAGTTGTATACAAGACGAAGATAATATGAAATATTTTAAAATAGTTAATAATAGTTGAGAATAACAAATCAAACAAGTTAAAGAGGTGATAATGAAAGCCACGGAAGATGTGGATGGACATGCAACGGAGGATTCTGAAGAGGAAATGCAGTCTGATAATAGGTCCTTTGAGTTTTATGTGACTCAATTCTGCAAACTTTAGGAGAAAGTTAATATAATGGACAAGGCATGTAATAGGTTGACTTCTATCACTCTAGGTATTATGAGAAGGGAAATATTTGAAAGAGTTAATGGTATGGCTAAAGTCAGGAAAGGTCATAGGAGGAAGAATTCCTCAAAAGAAGTGGAGATGCAACCAAAGGACATAACAACTAAAGAGATGGAATAGTGGAGTGAGGAGCTGAAGAAACTGATCACAAAGTGGGACTTGATCTATAGTCCCATTAATTAGTTAGGGTTTTTGTTTCTCTAGATTTTGGCCTACATGCCTTGGTTCTTATTGGGCATGCGAGCCCTTATGATTATTATAGTTAACATTTTTAATGTGTTATTGAACTCTTAATGCTCTCTTGGTGATGTTGGTTTCTCGATAGTTAGGCCTTTTGCTATTTTTGGTCAATGTTGAGTCTTAGTAGTGGAATTTGTTGTTAGTTTGTTTTTTGTTCTTGTTGTTCTACTGGTCATCTAGCTTGTTCTTTGTTTTATGTCTAGGTTCACGAGCCCTTTCCCCTACTTTTTAATCATAAACAAGTCATTTTGAGGGAGAAAATTTTTAAATATCCCAATGAGAACACAATTCACAATGTGATGATGAAATAAGACTCACTACTTGATATATATACCCAACTTATGCCAAGGATATCACCTAAGCTAGTTTAAATAACAAATGATAGGCCCTAGGAAAACTAGAATAAATAAATAACAAAATAATAATAATGATATGATTCAATTAAGAATTAAAGTAGCCAGAAGTTAACTACTCATAACCTAATGCATACACTAAGATTAAGGGAGTAACATGACCTCCTATTCAAAGAAGCATTGTCCCCAATGATAATCAAGTGGGGATGATTTTGAATGAACACTTCATCCTCCCATGTGGCATCTTCATCTCGTAAAGTCTTCAATTAGATGAGATACTTGGTAAGTGTTATAGCCCTTAGCTTCTTTGTGTGTGCTTAAAGAATAAACTTTGGTTCTAATACAATTCTTTCTTCTTCATCAAACTCACATTATATTTTGTATGTGTAGATATTATACCCAATTATTGTGTTTAAACAAGAAACATGAAAAATTGGATGTATATTTGTTGTTGGAGTTAACTCAAGCTTGTAGGTGACACTCCTTATCTCTTAACATGATTTGATATGGACCAAATATTTTAGGGAAAAAATAAAAACATTTGTTTGTTGCTTCTGTGACATTTTCTTATAAGGCTACAATCTCAAAAAAACCCAATACCCAACTTCAAAACTCCTTTCACTATGGTATTGATCAACTAACTAATTCATTATATGTGTTTTCATTGCTAGGTTCTCCTTAAGTCTTGAAAGTACCTATTGTTTCAATGATGCATGCGGTCTTCCACAACCTTGAATCTTGTTGATACCCTCAATGATAATGTGTTGGATGGAGGATTATATCCATATAGTGCCATAAATGTAGATATTTTTAAATGAATGATGGAAGGAAGTATTGTACCACCATTCTACTAGTGGTAGTTAATCTACCCATTCAACTACTTATTTGAAGTGAAATAATGTAGATATCATTCCAAAATCTTATTAACTACCTTAGTTTGACCATAAAATTGAGGATGGTATGAAGAGATATGAGACAATTGAAACCCCAAACACAAGAATATTTTTTTCTAGAAGTTATTTGTAAAGATAGGATCATGGCCACTAATAATAATCCTAGGTATACCATGTGGATTTTGTATATTATTCAAAAATTATTTTACCATTGTACTGGATTTAAAAACATGCTATAATGTAATGAAATTACCATATTTAGTGAGGCGATCCACCACTATACCACATGATGAAATTCTTTAGATCTTGCAAACCCTATAATGAAGTCCATGAAGAACTCTTCCTAGTGCTGGCTAAGATAAGTAAGGGCTGGAAGAGATCAGGTGTACTAATTTCCTCCCCTTTATATCTTTGTCAAACTAAACATTTACCATAAGTTTTTTAACATCCCCTTTGATCCCTTCCTAATAAAATTCTTGGTTGTTTCAATGATGTCTTAAAAAATCCTAAATGAGGAACAACTGGAGACTCATGAAGCTTTGTGAGAATCCTCTATTTTAGAGTTTAATTCTTGCATAGCTATAATTTATCTTTATAGCAAAAGGCATATATCTCCCTTCCAAAAAAACTTATCTGAACTACTAGGATCACATTATAACTATTGAATTAGACTACTTCTAGCAACATTACTTTGTCACTCTACTTTAAATTTTTCTACTTAATCTAGTTGTAATATTGAAATTGCACACAATAAATCTTCATTATTCTCATCCTTTCTAGATAGTGCATCTACCAAAAATTTTTCCTTCCCTTTCTTATATACAATCTCAAATTCATATCCCGACATATTAGTGACTCAATTTTGTTTCTCTTTAGGAGATAAGGGTGCTGGCAAGAAGTTGAGTCGACTTTTTGGCCAAAAAGTGGAAGTGTTTTCCCTGATTTTTAGAATTCAGCACATTTGACCTTAAAATTTGAAGCACTTAGAGATTAAATCTTGGAAAAAGTCAGTAATCATAAAATATAGTACTCGGAGTCTAGTTTCCAAATATGTAATTTATTTCAATACCCAGATGCTACAAATTGACTTTCAATCTAGGCGTTTATAAAAACCACTATTTAAAAGTCTATTTTCTTTTACCATACCATGCACGTGTATGCCATCCATATTTTCAACTAAATTATTGTATTTTTATAAATCCTTTTGGGAAAATATTTGTAACTCACTGAAGCACGTTTTTGATATTTTCTTGTAATTTTTTATTGAATATTTTTTTTGTTAATTTTTTATTAGTCATATTTGTCATTTTGAAAAATCGTCGTATACATCACGCATAAGATGACCTAAACTTATCATTTTTTTAATTGAAAAGAATTGTCTGAAGTACGTTTTCATCCAATTCGTTTTACAAAAAAGATTGTAATAAAAAATTATTAAAATAGTAAAAAACTGTGATAATATTTCAAGTTTATGGACTAGTTTCATTAGAAATTGATTGAAAAATAGAAAAAAATAATCCAATTGTAAGAAAAAGTTCCATATTTAGAATCTACACTATCTCTTCTATAATGGGTTTTAATTTTGTCAAAAAAAATTGCAAAAAAAGTCTTCAAACATATGCCCAAAGTCACTATTTTCTTGTGACATTGCTAGGACCTTCAACTTACAGGTCAAAATAGGTCTGCAGCTTAGGTTTGGGTCCCCAAGCCTTTTTCCAAACTGAAAAAAAAAGAAAAATTTTGACCAAAAAATTAAATTAAAAATGGGTTCCAGTTTTGAAAACGGGATCCTGTTTCATAATTTTTTTTAATGATTTTAAGAAACAAGATCCCATTTCAAAACAGGATCTTCTTTTTAAAAAAATGGGATCCCATTTTGAAATGGGATCTCGTTTCTTAAAATCATAAAAAAATATTTTTTCTTATGTGTTTTTGAAAGAGGATCCCGCTTTTAAAAAAATGGGATCCCCATTTCAAAAAAAAACATAATTTAATGAAATTTTTTTATCAAATGAGATCTTGTTTTAGAACATGATATCGACTTGTAAAAAAATGGGATCCCATTTTAGAATGGGATCTCGGCTTGTAAAAAAAGGGATACCATTTTTTTTTAAATGTCCTTTAAAAAGCATGATCTTGTTTCTAGCTCAGGGTTCTAAACCTAAATAGTATCCCATTTATAAAAAAACGGGATCCCATTTATTATAAAATGAGATCCCATTTTGTTGATGTCTTTTTCAGATTTTTTTCTAAGGAAAAAACTTCCATGTTTCATGGACTCATCTTCTTGCATTTACCAATTTTAATCCTTTTCCAAAAAATATTCAAGGCTATCATGCTCCATCTTAAGTTTTAAGTTTCTGTCCATTTGAAAATTCCTTGATTATATTAGTACATGAAGAACTATTAGTGTAGGTTTTTTATTTTCCTTATGTTAGGGGTATTTATTTTTTCCTACATATATTATTTAAGCTTGCTTAGGTTTATTAGGAGTGGTTAATATGAGGACACATGGCGAAATACATCGGCTACATGTGTCACTCTCCCCACACATGGGTAGTTGAGTTACACATCCTCTTTTGGCTTGTTGTGCCACCTCTCATAACAACTATTCTATTTTTATGTAGATAGGTTATAGCGTAGTTGGGTTTCTCACCCTCTTTTGGATTTATGTGCCAGCTCCTTTTGTCTTCACCTAAGGAGGTTATGCCACATGCTTTATCATTTACCAAGAAGGTGATAACCTCCCACCTCTTATGGGTAGTAGGAGTTAATTTACCTCTTAGATGTATTTTCCCTTGAGTATGTGTAGGATCGTGATGGGCCAAAAAGTGGTGAAATGATGGGTATGTGTAGGGTATGTGGCTGACGACTTTTTTTAATCCAAAATTGAAGAAACGAAAAGGGTTTTTAAACGAGATTCTTAGCTTTCCACCAATATAAATTATTCTTTACTTTGAATTTAATAAATTATTATTATTCATTTTCTATTTGAATTATGACCTAAGTCTTGATTGATAGGTTGATTGAAAAACATTTATAGCTTTCAAATGGTATCACATTTTTTGAATCCAAAACATCTATCACATTCTATGCTTCGCATACTATAGGATTAAAAATGAATTTCATGAAGTTTGACCAAGTTAAGGTGGTTAGACATACGATTTTTTATATTTTTTAAAGTTGTAACAAAAAATTCACAATTAATTATTTAATTGGGAAAAAATTACAAAAAAATATGCATCAAATCGGGACATGAGTCCTCTTCTTATATCTAAAATCTTATAAAAAATATTATCATTTTATTGTGGTTAGGGTAATTAAGACACACCTACTTCTTATTTTTCCCTTAAATTTAAGTACTCTGCATTGAAATTTCAAATTTTCACCAAATAGATTTAAAAACTAAAAAAACCTAGTAGTTTAGAAACTACATTCAATTTGCTACAAATTCTATTCTTACATATTTTTGAAATAATATAGATAACTTATTCAAATTTTTACGTCAAGTTGCCTAACTCTGATTTTTTTGATTTTTTTGCCACTTAAGGGCCTATTTTTTCCATTATGATCCTACACATACCCCCTTATTCTTCTATATACTGAGCATTTTCCTCTCACTTTCACTAGTTTGGCTAGTTTGGTGAAGGATTGATGAGAGTATTGAGAGTATTATGCATTCTCTCTTGCCCTGTCTCTACTTTTCTCTCATTTTAGATTTCTATTCATTCCGCTATTTTTATCTTTGATCATCTGTTGAGTAAAGTTGCATGTTATATATGACTGACATCAGATCCTGGCTCAGTTCTTGCTTCTCACAGAATCTAACATGGTAATATCCAAGGGGGTGATTTTTCAAACTAGTGGAAAGGGGGGGTGTCTCATGTATCTTCTTTCTTCACATTTTTATTTCTTGTTTGCAATCTTCTTTTTCTATCTCATGAATGCATCTACAACTCCAATTTTAACTCCATATAATTATTTTGAATGGAAATCTAAGATGATAATATATCTGAAAAGACATGGATATCAACGTGTAACAATGGGAATTGAAACTGAACCACAAGATGATGTAGAAAAGATTAAATGGTTTAACAAATATGATGAAGCTTTTGGTACTTTATGTCTGTCAGTATCTTCAGACCTAATTTTTCATATTGAGTCTACTATAACATCGAATTATGTGTGGACAACATTGGAAAACCTCTTTGGCAAGTAGGATGAGGTAAGGGGTCATCAATTGGAGAATGAACTCATAGGGTTAAGTCCTTCAAATTTTGACACCATACAGGACTTCTTCACAAAATTCAAAGGTGTTAGATTACAATTGGAACAGTGTGGAATCAAGAAAGATGATAAGTAGTTAATCTTGAGTATTCTTTTGAAGCTTGGTCCTAACTATTGTATATTTGTTTCTACATTCTATACTACAAAATATGCCCTAGGTTCCAAATATAAAATTTCATCTCTAGATGAGTTTGTTGTAGAACTCACTAGGGAACAAGAAAAGTTGGTTCTAGTGGGTGCAATTAAACCCTCTAAGTCACATGCCTTGGCTATTAATTAGGGCACAAAAGAATAGAAAGGGTCTAATAAGAAAGATAATAAACAAAAGAACCAAGGAGGGAAGAAGAAAGATAAGTAATTTGCTACTTCAAAAGTAGATAATCTGACCTCTTCATCAAAAGGTGAACAACCTAAGAAGGAGAAGGTCAATTTTTGTTACTATAAGAGGCCTAGCCATGATGAACATAAATTTATAAAGAAAAAAATTGACCACCTTTCACATCTTCTAGAAAAGAACAAAAATAGGGTGACAGATTCAGTCAAACAAAGTTCATTACAAGGTTCTTCTATGGACATAGACAAAAGTAAGTGGGTATGTGCAGGATCATCATGGAAAAAATAGGCCCTTAAGTGGCAAAAAAATTAGAAAAATCAAAGTTAGGAAACTTGAAGTGAAATTTTGAATAAGTTATCTATATTATTTCAAAAATATGTAAGAATAGAATCTATAGCAAATTGAATGTAGTTTCTAAATTACTAGGTTTATTTAAAAAAAAAAATCTATTTGGTGAAAATTCAAAATTCAATGCATTAGTACTTAAATTTCAATTAAAAAATAAGAACTAGGTGTCTGTTTGACCACCCTAACTACAATAAAATGATAATATTTTTTAATAATATTTTAGACATAAGTAGAGAACTCATGTCCGAATGTGATGCATATTTTTTTGTAATTTTTTTCCAAGTAAATAATTAATTATGAATTTTTTATTTCAACTTTTAAAATATATAAAAACTCGTATGTCTGACCACCTTAACTTGGTCAAAACTTCATGGAATTCAAATTTTCTTTTTTTGATCCTATAGTATGTGAAGCATAGAATGTGATGCATATTTTGGACTCAAAAAAAGTGATCCCATTTGAAATCTATAGATGTTTTTCAATCAGCCTAACAATTAGCACTTTAGTCATAATTCAAATAGAAAATGAATAATAATTATTTATTAAATTCAAAGTAAAGCATAATTTATATTGGTGGAAAGGTAAGAATCTGCTTTAAAAACCCTTTTCATTTCATCAATTTTGGGTAAAAAAAATTTGTCAGCCACATACCCTACAAATACCCATCATATTGCCACTTTTTGGCCCATCATGATCCTACACATACCCAAGTGGAAATTCCCTAGTTGTTTTTGTTTCACAACTAGAGACTTGGATCATTGACTCGGGTGCTTCTCACAATAGGACCTCATCAGAGGATAATTTTACCTCTTTGGAGCCATGCTATATGCCTACCATACTTATGGGTGATGAGACTCCTATTGAAGTGCATGGGAGAGGGTCTATTGATGTGGGTGAAGGGACATTTGAGGATGTTCTTTGTGTTCCTTCTTTGTCAACTAATCTCCTATTTTTTTATCAGATCACTCACACTGATTCTGGAAAGTGGTTGAATTCACTCCAGATACAATGGTAATTAGTGAAATACATAATGGGTTTGTGGGAAAAGTAGATCATCAGTCCAGACTCTATCAGTTTTCTCACTTTATTCCTTACTCTCCTTCAATAGTCTTACTCACTCATGTAGATGAGGTGATTTGTTTTTGGCATCAACGGTTTGGCCACTTGAACTACCATTACTTGCAACAGTTCAGTCAACATGACATGGTTTTAGGGTTGCCTTCTATTCAATTTTCTGATGGATTTTTCTAGGGATGAATTCTTGGTAATCATCCTGAGGAGAAATATGATAAAGGAAAATCATCTTTCCACAACCATCTTTTAGTAGGGCTAGATATTTCTTGACAATTATTGATGACTTTTCTAGATACAATTGGGTCCATTTTCTCCAAAAAAAAGTTTGAGGTGTTTGATCATTTTCTAGATTTCAAAGCTTTTGTAGAGAAACAATCTAGGAAGTTCATCAAGATTTTGTGTACAGATAATGGGGGTAAATATGTTAACAATTAGTTTGAAAAGTTTTGTTCTTTAGAAGGAATCAACATGCAACACATAGTTCCATATAGTTCTCAACAAAATGGTGTTGTAGAATGCAAGAACAGATCTTTGAAGGAGAAGGAAAATTGTATGATACATTCCAAATCTTTGGCACCTCAGTACTAGGTAGAGGATATCAACTGTGCATGTTACATCCAGAACTAATTTCTTCACAAAGTTGTGAAGGGGGTACCTCCTTTTGAAGCTTGGACTGGTCGAAAACCCATAGTTAAGCACTTTTGAGTGTTTGGTTCTCTTGCATGGGCACATATTCCAGTAGAGAAATGCAAGGATATGGATCCATAGAGCAAGCCTTGCATATTTGTTGGATATTTAGATGATGTCAAAGGTTATAGGCTTCTCCATCCCACCACTCATGAGTTGCTTATTGAGAGGAGAGTTCATTTTGAGGAGAGCTCTTCTAGTTCTTCTCCTACCACTTCTCCATCTACCATCACATTGGATACTTTGCATCATGATGACGGTTCTTCCAATGATCTTAATCCTAATATTGATGAGGTGTCTTCTTCCTCCACTTTAGATGGTGATAGTAATGATGAGAATTTGCATTCCTCTTATAGTCATTATTTAGAGGTTGATGCTTCTCCTCCAGATTCTCCAACCTCAACACCTCTTTGGGCTAGACAGACATTGGAGTCACTAGGTGATTGGGTTGGTGATCCATCATACACATGAAGAACATGGTTACAATTTTAGTAGGCTCCACATCTCTTCATTGCTTTAGGTTATGATCCATATGAAGATGAGTTCAATTCCTTAGAAAGGAATCACACATGGGATTCAATCCCTCTTTGTAAGGGAAGAAAAATTGTTCGATGCAAGTGGATCTATCGAACAATTTTTTTAGCAAATGGGTCAGTTGATAAGAATAAGGCTTGGTTGGTAGCAAAAAGATTCTTCTAGTTTCCCAGGATTGACTACTCTGAAACTTTTACACAAGTTGGTAAGATGAATTCCATCTGAATTTCCCTTGCTATAGCTACAACACATCATTGGGAAGTTCATTAGATGGATGTGAAGATTTCTTTTCTTCATGGTGACCTTCAGGATGAAATCTACATGGAGTAGCCACAAGGTTTTGTGCAGGATCCTTCACTTGTGTGTAGACTTTGGAAGTCTCTCTATGGCCTCAAACAGGCTCCTCAAGCTTGGTATGCCAAGATGGACTCCTTCCTTCAGATAGTTGGGTTCAAATGATGCCATTCTAATCTGAATGTATACATGTAGCAGGATGACACTCTCACATTCTTGGTTCTCTATGTTGATGGCTTATTGACCACATGGAGTCACTCGTCCACCATCAAGATAGTGAAAACTGCTCTACATGAGATATATTTTTATGTCTGACTTGGGTCTTTTGCATTACTTCTTGGGGATTGAGATCACTCGATCATCTTCAGGAATCTTCCTTGGACAACCCAAGTATGCACTTGATATGATCTCTAGATTTCACATGGTCGATTGTAATCTTGCACTAACTCCATTTTAGTCAGGGGGAAAACTTGAGGCTAAGTGTTCTTCACCTTTGGTTGATGGCACTTTGTACCAACAACTTGTTGGGAGTCTCATCTACCTAACTCATATGAGACCCTACATTTCATATGTTGTGGGAATGGTCTCTCATTTCATGCAAGAGCCACATGATTTGCATTGGAAAACAACTAAGTGGATCCTTCACTACATTCAGGGTATTCACAATTATGGGATTCAATATGCAGTGAGAATGGATATTGACTTTGTGTGACACATTGATTCAAATTGGGCAGGTGATTCTCAAGATTGCAAGTCTACTTCAGGGTATTGCTTCTCACTTGGTTCTAGTCTAGTTTGTTGGTCGAGCAAGAAGAAATCCACAATTGCTCGTTCATCTATAGAGGCTGAGTATCAAGGGGAAATTAATGGCACCACTAAGGCTATTTGGCTTTAGAATATTCTCACTAAGTTTAGTATTTCAGTCAGAAAGCCTACAGTCATCTTTTGTGATAATCAAAGTACAATACAGATCTCAAGGAATCATTGATCTTAAGTATTGTTCTACATAGGAGCAAACTGCAAACATCTTCACCAAACCCTTAATAGAAAACAAGTTCCTTCATCTGTGAGCTTTGCTTGGGGTGCGATATGTGTCTACTTTAGGAGGGGCTTCTTAGTCCTTCATTCTACTCTCTCTATTTACAGGGGGCTATTCCTCTTTTGTGGGAGGATTCTTCTTATTGGGGGATCTCTATGTACATGGGTACCTAACATGGCTTCATTTTCCAGGACCCATCTTTTAACCCACCTAAGCTATGCTTAAGGGGGGGTGTTAGAGTAGGTTTTCTATTTTCCCTATGTTAGGGATATGTTTTTTTTCCTATACATATTATTTAAGCTTGCTTATGTTTATTGGGAGTGGTCAATATGAGGACACGTGGAAAAATACATCGAATACATGTGTTACTCTCTCCCGACACATACACATCCTCTTTTGGCTTGTTGTGCCACCTCTCCTAACCACTATTTTTTTTTACCTAGGTAGGTTATAGGGTCATTGGGTTTCTTGCCCTCTTTTGGATTTATGTGCCACCTCCTCTTTGTCTTCACCTAAGGAGGTTATGCCACATGTTTTGTCATTTACCATGTAGCTGATAACCTCCCACATTTTATGGGTAGTAGGAGTTAATGCACCTCTTTGATGTATTTTCCTGTATTTTTCTATATATTGGGCACTCTCCTCTCACCTTCACTAGTTTGGATAGTTCAGTGATCGATTGGTGAGAGTATTGAATGCATTCAACATTTTCTCTTTCCTTGTCTTTATAATTCTCTCATTCTAGATTTATCTTCATTGCATTATTTTTATCTTCGATCATCTGTTGGGTGAAGTTGCATGTGATCTATGATCAACATCAGATCCTGGCTCAGTTCTTGCTTCTTACAGAATCTAACAAGAACAAATAGACTTTCTTGTCATAAATAGGTTTGGGTTTATCTTACCCTTTAATTCATGATTCTCAAAATAAATGGGTGAACGCTCTTTTGTTAGAAATAGTCCTGTACCATTTCTCAAAGCATCACATTCCAACATAAAATCCTTGGTGATGTTTGGAGTAACAAGAATTGGATTAGTACACATAGCCTCCTTCAATCTCTCAAATATAGTATTCACTAACTTGTAGCATTGAAAATAGTTCTTCTTTAATAGAGAAATGAGGGATTTTAAGTTATATACACTCATAATTATTTATGAATATTCTATAGTTTCTAGTCAATCCTAGTAAACCCCTTAATTTATTGATGGTTTTGGGAATAAAACATTCCATGATAGACTTAATATTTTTAGGATTCACATTGACTCCTTCATAAATAATTAACATAGAGTTGGTGATCTTTGAGACATTTTAATGCTTGATCTACATGCTACAATTGTTCCTCCAATGTCTTGCTATAAATGAATATATAATCAAAGAACACTAATACAAACTTCCTCAAAAAATTCTTAAAGATGAATTTTATATATATTTGAAATGTTGATGGTATGTTAGTAAGATGAAGTAGCATCATGAAAAACTTATAATGACCCTCATGATTTCCAAATACAATCTTTGGAATAGCCTCTTCCTTAATTTAAATTTTATGATCTAACTTGGTCTAAGATTTAGCTTTGTAAAATACATAGTTCCATTAAATTTTTCTACTAAATCATCAATGGTTGGAATAGGAAACTTATCTTTAATGGTGTTCACGTTGAGCATTCTATAGTCTAGGTGCATTTGTCATTTTTGATACTTCTTATGCACCATTACCAAGTGTAAGGATTAATCACTCTAACTATGCCTAATAATAATTGCATCTAGCATTTCTAAACAACCTTTTTCATATAACATTTTTGTATATATGGGTACTTGTAAGGCCTATTTTATCGTGTTAGACTCCCTAACACTATTTGTATGGAACAATCATGATTCCTCTTGGGAAGTGTGTCATCAAAAAATGTATAGTTGGACATTTTTACACTCACTTGAGTCTCTCTCATGGAATTTGGCTTGATTTTTCCTAGATTTAATGTTGTAATGTGGTCAACACATTCACATTAGGTCTTGGACCATTGTGAATCATTAAGAATTCTAGGATATCTTGTAAAAGTGTTGTGAAGTGTTGTAACCCACTTTCACACTTTTCTAGGACCATTTCATTATAATTCACTTAAATAACCCCTTTTTATCACTTACCAAGTCTTATTTTAAAGTGTTGTAAAGAGTTGTAATGAACTAACACTATTCTAGACTTGTCATCACTAATTTGACCCTTTCTTATGTTTAAATGACCCCTTAATACAATTTTTGGCCTTACTTAAGTGTATTTTTGAGAATATTCCCATTAAACAACATTAAATATACTTTAATCCCCGACACTCTATAAAATTGCCCTGGTGGGACCAAGTTGCCACCGGAGGTGACTTAGCCCCAATGGGCACAAAAATGAAAATAATTTTAATTTTCTGGCAAGATTTTATTCTCTTAACGTTGAGGTCATCCTGTGATGTGTTATTTTTAGGAAATATTGTAAAATCAAGTATAAATAAAGGGTTTTCCTCTCATTTTCACCCCTCATTTAGTTTTAGTGCATTCATCCACACATTAGCTTGCATTCATTCATAATTCTCAAGCATTCAAGGTATTATGAAGTATCCATTGGAGCATCTTGTTGCATATCTTCACATTTCTACATCAAGGGTTTGGTGAGTTGTGACATTGCATGTTGTTCATTCATCATGCTCTTTCTATTTCATTTAATTTTCTAGGGTTTGGTTACCAAATTGGGGTTTGACCAAGGAAAACCCCTATTCTCTAACCCTTAACACTTTTTCCCCTCTTTGCATGTGTGTTTGCAGGTCTTGTATGTAGATTTTTTAAAGAGGAAAGTGTTGAAAAGGTATTGTTAACTCATCAAAGTCATCCAAGTCAACAAATCCCTAATTGAAGCTCGAAGACCTCTTTTAGCTTGTTTTCTATAGAATCTGAACCGGACACTCGTCAGGAAGGGAAGTGCAGACCGAAAGCTACCGATTCCTGCCCTAAATTTCCTGAGATTCCCAGATGAACTAAGTCACCATCAGTGGAAAATTAGTCCCATTGCCACTTTTCTAAAAAGTGATTTTTACATTTCTGAGTACCCATTTGGCAGAAACCTATTCAACAAAATCTCTCTAAAACAAGATTAAGTCGCCCGGCTTGGCATAAGT
Source organism: Sequoia sempervirens (assembly GCA_007258455.2). Classification (NCBI taxonomy): domain Eukaryota; kingdom Viridiplantae; phylum Streptophyta; class Pinopsida; order Cupressales; family Cupressaceae; genus Sequoia; species Sequoia sempervirens. The sequence continues at coordinate 590,916,559 of VDFB02281492.1, forward strand.
GTCCTAGTGGGCTTCAACAACAAAATATGTAGGATTATAGAGCCTCTCTACATCACATTTCTATTTCTAGGTGCACCTCTCCAATATTTTTTATTTATGTTATTGTTTACTTGCATTTCTAGGTCATTTTGCATACATCACTATGTTTTTGAACAACTTGCATATCTTAGGTTTTACATTAATATTCATTATCTTTTAGCAGTTCTTTACATTTAGGACTTTGTATTTAGACATATTTCAATCATACTAGCATTTTTCTTTAGTGAACGTCCAAGTTTTTGTTGGATCCCTTTCTCCTTTTAGGTGAAAAACACTAGAAGTGTAAGAGAGAAGCCCCTACAAAAATTTGCAGTTTAGGAAGTAATCCTTTATGTATATCTCAAAAACCCACTAATTGGTGATCTATAATTTCTTGTAAATTTGGATGGGTAGGAGCATTTGGTTGATAGGATTCTAATGATAATAATTGGGAAACAAATCCATCAAATAATTTCTTAAAAAAAAATTGCATTTGATGAGAGCTTTCCATCTATGGGGACTTAACATGAAACCCTCTTATCTCCATTATCTTTCCTTCTGAGTGGAACCTCATGATTAGTTCTTGGAATTTCCTCTCAATTGTTCCTAAGGTAGCAATCCATTGAACTTCCAAAACAATATTTGTTTCACTTATGTAGATCTGTAAAATTTTGGCTAATCAAGATGATAACCTCCCATGGATAATTTAGTGCTACAAAATTTCCTTGAACAACCAAAGTTACCTTCATCATCAAGACATAAAATTATAGAGCTAGATATATAAAGTAATTTAAATGAGTGAACAAATTTTTGTTGATGAAATTATAAGTGCTTCCTAAGTCTATCAATATTCTTACTCTCTCCTTCTTCAAGAAACCCATCACCTAGTGTGTTTGTGAGGTGCTAAATCTTGAGAGTGCATGACAATAAATCACTGGTTGGGGAACTTTTTTTTCTCACTTGACTCCTTGTCATCCTTTAATATAGATTTCTCCTCTTCTTCCTCACAAGGACCTTCGATATAGAATTTTTTTTCTCATTGTATTTATGTCCTCAACTATATTTTCTATCACAATTGAAATATAACATTTTTTTCTTTTTTCTCCTCAATTTTTTGTGTTGTTAATCTCATAGGTTGAGGAAGATAATTTCTAACAATCCTTTATCTCTTATACCATTGATCCCTTTCATTCTAGGAATTAAACACTTCTTCTTTGTCTTGCATGTAAGTGAAAATACTCAAATATAGAGCTACATAATAAACATGATTGTTAGGATTCCCAAACAAGATCATCATAGAAAAAACCTTGTGCTTCCACAAAACCACACTTACACCCAATGATCAACCTAATTTTCCATTATCAAAAATATTGATAAAAGAGTTATTTACAAAGTATAAGAGACCTCACATATATAGGCAAGGAAGAGGCAAACCACCTATCATGCAGATTGACAAGTGCCCCATTAAATGACACAGATAAGTAACACAAGTTTCCTATAGGTGTCAACCATTGGATCACTTGGAATGTGCAAACCAATAATCTAGTTGATCAAGTCCTCAACCTTGGTGAGAAGTGTTGAATGATGAAAAAAGTGACCTTTGAGGTGAGATGAAAAGTCTTCCAACCTCAAAATTTATGCACATGAGGTTTACCAAACAACTAGGTAACCTCTAGAGGCCTAAAAGGTTACACATTCAGTTAGACAAGATGTTGTTTAACGTCATCAACCTATGTACACTTAAGCTATAGTGAATAGATAGATTATTCACTCTAACACCCCCCTTAAGTGATACTTGGGGAGATCACAAAAGGGCAATAGATAGAAATGGGTCTCGGCTACACAACCTAGTGAGGTACCAATTTACAATGCAATCTCTCGTAAATAGACAAAGATGGAAAACCCAATGGGAAAAAAAATATCCTCTTAAAGATAGATAAGAGAAGGATAAGACCTCCTAAAAAGATGTCCCACGATGATAGGAACACAATGATGAAGAAATCCTAAAGCATGTTGAACTTGTAAACTCTACCAAGATGAATTGGTGTTTGCTAGAATCAACATACCTCCAATAAATGTAGATCAAGAGAAGAGATACAAAACACTACTCAACCATGAATACATAGATGCCTATGAAGTTGAAAATATAGATAGTACTATGATTCTGGAGTACATCAATAAATGCACAAGTGACGTGTACACTAATAAAATGTGCATCATGTTGCTCTAGATAAGTACTAGAATCTCATAAAATATGATCCACTAAAATAATCCCCCATTCGAGAGATAAATATAGAAGGTTCCTCTACTGCTCCACTGAAAGAAGCATTAGCATAACACTGTCATAATTCCCCTTAATGCTAAGATAAATAAGCAGACAAACTAAAATCATGCACAAAAGTGTGCAAGGAATTTATACCTAGATTTTGGTCCAAAAGATGTAAAAGAAATTGAAAAAGGGTGTGCATCAAGACACACATGCATGAGACGAGAATCACAAGGATCTATTGTTGTGATAGAAAATTAAGACAACACATTCATTAGCGAGAATCACGAGGAATCATTATTGCGATGACAAATCAAGGCTCTATACAACCCCCTATTACACTTTATAATTTAGGTAAGTACAAAATTCCCTCCCTAAGGAACACATTCATTTTTTGTGACACTTTATATGAGTGCATTTATAAACTTATAATTTTCTATTTTGAGTCCTTACAAGTTTATGTCATTTATGTCATGAGGTGAATAATGAAGACATAGATTAATTATGACTTTGAAACCTCAATAAAATGACAAAATCCTAAAATGAAAATGCCCTCCTAATTTGCAATTTATCGTAAAACAAAAAAAGCCCCCCTTTACCAATTATGACAAAACAAAAAAATGACCCTGCTTTGCAAAATTCTCCTCCCTCTTTACAAAATTATTATCAATTTTATAAACCACTAATATATAGAACAATTTGGAAAGTTTTTAGCAATAAATGTTTATAAGAAAAATTTGCTTTTACAAATGTCAAACAAATGTTAAAAAAAAAATGCCAAGTGGAGTCGATGACCAATTCAAAAGGGAAAAAGGTGCAAAAACGTATTGGGAGAAGTTAGAGTTGTGGTAGATGTTTGTGCTGATGGAGCCGTCCCCTGGCGGAAGAGCTTGAGTTGATCAGTAACTATTAACTGTCATAGTCTTCCATTACTCTTGCGCTTTTACGATTCCTCAGGTCAATGAAAATGTTGATGCGCTACTCCTTAACTGGCAGATTTCATGCCAAATGTGCTGCGTGGTTGATCTTAACACTCAAGCTATGAATTCTTATTCTCCATCCACACACTGATATCTCCTTGTTTTTGAAAAAATCCTTGCAACAGATAAACAAGACGATTTGAAATTCCTGGCTAAAGAAGCATTGAACTCTTGTCACTAGACACCTTCATAAAGTTTGTTGAATATGCAAGTCGATAGAGTAGTTTGCAGGCTACTTCAAGAAGGTAAAATTGCCCAAGTATTGAGCTGGAGGAGCAGCTTGCATGGAGGAACTGGCGTGATGAAGGGTGTTGTTGGTGATGATTAGGGGCCATGAATATTCTTGGTTCTTCCCAAAAATTTCAAATGAGGAAACCCCAGATAAATCAGATTGACTGCTTAGGTGTAGTGGATGATGAGACCTAGAAGAGGAGGGTGTGCGGGGCAGAGGTTACTGCCTCTTCAAAAAAGATTAAGTCCTCCAACTCCACTGTACAGATCTAGGATAGTGTGTAGGTGCTGATATTTTGTGAAGAAAACAATCTTCGCTTTACCGCCTTCTATTAGCACGCCAAGGCTATTCGGGGGCCGATTCTAACTCCCATTCGCCCACCACATGCAAATCTGAGACATCATCTCTTTTCTTCTTTTGGTGCGTGCCGAAGATAATACTGCAAAACCACAATGTTATCCTGCAAAAATATCTAGAGATTACAAATAAATTAAAGATTGCATGCACCCAACAAATATCCACGGCTCTAGGAAAATTTATCCCAAGTAATTCCTCGTTGGAAAATTCACGTCAACAATTCATCGCGGGAAAATTCACCGTCATGAAAAATTCACCGCCAAGTAAAATTCATCGTCAGCAATTCACCACCATGAAAAATTCACCGCCAAGTAAAATTCACCATTAGCAATTCACTACCTTAACCGTATTAACATTTTTTAATATATATTTTGAAAATTTTGATTTTTTTAATATATATTAATGTGGTTAATTTTCCGCTGCGGTTAATTGTTGGCTGTGAATTTTACTTGACGGTGAATTTTCCCATGGTGAATTGTTGGCGGTGAATTTTTTGCCAGTGAATTGTTAGCGATAAATTTGCCATATGCCATATCCACAAATAGTTACACCCAAACATAGATTATTTTTACATGCAAATCAAATTGCATGGAACTCTAAACTAGACTTGATGCAAGATTTTAGGAAGGGTTTTGTTGCATTGCTCTAATACCATATTAGGATTCCCAAACAAGATCATAATAGAAAAAACCTTGTGCTTCCACAAAAACACACTTGCACACAATTATCACCCTAATTTTCCATTTCCAAAGAGAATGATAAAAGAGTCACTTAAAAAGTACAATAGACCTTGGATATATAGGAAAGGAAGAGGCAATCCACCTATCATGTGGATTCACAAGTACTCCATGATGTGGCACAGATAAGTAGACAAACTGTGTCCTATAGATGTCAACCTTTGGATCACTTGGAATGTGTAAACCAACAACCTATTTTACCAAGTCATCAACCTTGGTGACAAATGTTGAATGAATACAAAATTGAAGGTCTTTAAGGTGAGATGAAAAGTCTTCCAACCTCAGAAGATATGTGCATGAGGTTTACCAAACAATTAGATAGCCTCTAGAGGCCTAAAAGGTTGCACATTTAGTTAGACATGATGTTGTCTAATCTCATCAACCTAAGTACACTTAAGCTATAGTGAATAGATAAATTATTCACTCTAACAATGGTTACCTTATGTTGAATGTGATCCTTGAGACTGAAAAAAAAATAAGTCATTTAAGTTACCATCTATAATTGTATCTACTCTCAAAGATAGATTTTGGAATTGATGAATGTGATCCTTGGTTGATCCTGTTTGTTGAAGCTTTTTATCACACTATTTCTATATTGTGACTATATTTCCTCTATAAAATATAACCATGAGATAGTAAGACCCCTTTTTTTGTCGAGTACATAGCCATCAATACCAAATTAATTGACCTAGGTTTGTAAATAGGTAAGCCATTGTCACCTTTTATCCATTTGGTATTTGATACACATCAAAATAATCTCCATTTGATTTTTCCAAGTTAGTGGATCCTTGCCATTAAACTTGCACATATCCACCTTTGGTATAAATTTTCTAGATCCATGTGTGATGCATGGAAGGGAGTAAAACTTCACACAAACATAATTCAAAGTGATTCAAACAAATTTCCACCCTTCAAAACCCTAACTCAATGATCAACTCACAATTTCTTCAATTTGTCTTTTAACCATCCAAATAGAGAAAATTGGGCATATCTCCCAAAATACTCATCAAACCCACAAACCAAATAGCATTCCAAATACCCATTTGGACATTCTCTAGCATACCTCAAAGTCTCATGTACTTGTTTCAAAACTTCCTTCCCTAAAAATGACCGGTACATTGAACAAAGCCCTAATTAGCCCTAATTTACAAAGCAGCATCAACTTAAACACCCTGCCAACCCTAAATATATATGGATAGACCATTACCAGGATACAAAAACTCAAAATCCACAATTTTTGACAAAGGAAACACCCACAAAGATATCAAAATGCCAAACCCTCCGATAGGTTTGTTAAGGCTAGGTCTTCAACGGGTTTATTGAAAATAGGTGTTCCAAGACCGAACTCACACAACCAACTCTTCAAACACTCCACAATATGTCTTCACATGCTTACTAAATCATCATCCACTCACTACCATCAACTTTACATCAAAGTTTCATCATTTAGCTACCAATTTTGGCTTAAACTTGACTGTAGTCTGTTAGGGCATCAATCAAATATTACAAAACCCAACTCCTTGCTCAACAAAACACCACGAACATCTAAAACCTACCCTAAGCACCCATTCCACCAAGCTAAAAGTAATTTTAATGGTGGAATGGGTGTTTAATCCATTTTTTATACCTTCAAACCCTCAAATAGGGTATTACAGACCTGCCTATATAAAAGAGTTGAGAAAACTCTTCAACCTCAATGGGAATGCCTCAAATCAATTCCAACTAATAGCTAGAACACTCATGCAACAATTCAAATTGGTTTGGAGTCACCATCAGATCGTACAGGTCATTCAAATTCTCTATAACAACAAAATTGATTGAAAGAAAAAAAATTAATGGAAAACAAGGAATTCTTATTGTTTAGTCTTCACATGCAATCTCCCCCCTTGCCTTGACTTGTTAGAGGCCTTTTTAAACTTCTTGCATCAAAATACAACCGACTCAATTGATTCCAACCAAATTTTGAACTTATGACTATTGATATTCCAACTTTGAGCATTTTTGCACTTTTACATGACAACTTTTGACAAGATTGCAAAATATGACCATATGAACTAAAATGACTCCAATTTCATTGTAAATGGTCTATTATGACCTTATTAGACTCAAATAAGACTCAACACACTAAAATCTTGACCTAAAACCAAAATTGACTTATTTACAAGATGAACTTGGGGCCCCTACACCATATACCTGGCCTAAAAAAATACCTCAAGTCCCTTGAGGACCGAGTTGCATCAAAACATGCTTCTTCACATCATCTCCTTGATACTCAAATGCTCTTGCATCAAGTAATCCTTTCCACTATATCAGGTACTGCAGATTTGAATAATTATTTGTTCCCTTGAACTGCTTACCACCTAAGCATTGTTCCACTTTTGTAAATTGACCTGATGAATGTCCTCATATCTTCCTCTCACTTGAAGCTGATGCTAAATTGACCTTCATATCTGAAAACTTACCTTTTCCAACTTTATCTTTAATTTTCCTCTCCTTCTCTCTTGTTGCATACTTGAATTCACCCACTTGTCCTTGCTAAACACATTGTTTCATTCCATCTTTTTCCTTCATCATTTCCCTCAAGTTCTTTGCCCCTAGTATCATTGTATCATTAGACTTGTAACACAACATTGTATTAAAAAAATTTGACTTCCTACTAGCTTCTTTTGAAACCACAAAACAAAGTATTGTTCCTACCATAATCTTATCATGCCAATCTTCCACTTCCTCAACCAATTCATGCTTGACCTTCTCTATCTCTACCTTTGTCACCAAATCACAATATTTTCTTTCTAACACTGAATCATCCTTCAAACTTACTATCCTAACACCCTTTTTTGTAGCTCCAAACCCTCCATTCTTTTCTTCCTCTAGCTTCACAAACTCCTTACCAAACATGATCACCTTTGTTGTCTTGGTTTTCTCCTTCACATCTTCCTGCAATGGCATTAAAGAAAAAGGTATTTCTTTCCTTTTCAATAGTGTAAGTATTATCTCTTCCATCATAAATGACATGCGTAGATCAAATTGCTATGGTCTTGCAAACAATAAATGACAATAATCCATGGGAAAAATATCACAAAGAATCTGATCCTTATATCCACCAATATTGAACTCAACAAAATCTTGTTCACTAACCAAAATTTATTGATTGTCATTCACCCAAGATACTTTATATGGTGTTTCATGAGGAATTTTCTCCAATTTTAGTTTATCTACCATTTCATTTGATACCATGTTATCGGTGCTCCCTAAATCTACTACAATTTTGCATACCTTAACTTTCCATTTGCATGTGGTCTTGAACAATGTTCTCCTTTGAGTCACCTCCTTCTCCTTGGATGCTTTTAGTAGTTGTCTCCTCACCATCAATGACTCTCCCACTTATATAGCAACAAGCTAATTAGGAGGATGAATGCTTTCACAATCATCCTCTTGCACCAATTGGACTCTATTATCACCACCACTTGAAGTAGACCCTTGCTTCTCAGGACACTTAAATGCTAGATTCCCAAACTGATTACAATGATAACATCTACCTAAAAATGAACTTGAACTTCTACCACCACCAAACCTCCCTTTGAAACCTCTAAGTCCACCTCTTTGATCAACCACTTGATCTTTGTTTTTGCTTGTGTCTTCTTGTTCTTCAAATGACTACCTTGATCCTATTCCTCTATTGGTGTTGCCTTTGCCTCATGTTGCCTCTAGCTCTTCATTGTCTTTCTTCTCTTCTTTTTAGTTTCTCCTCTTTCCTAGCAGCCAATTGAAAACATTCTTCATTTTTTCTTGGTGTAGCCAAACTCAACTCATCTTGAATTTGATACCTCAACCTACACATACCTTGCAATATTTTCATTCTCATCTTCAATATGACCAAACCTTATACTCAACTTGTGAAACTGTTCACTGTATGTCATAACATCCTTGTCTTTTTTTTTAAACTCTACAGCTTCTTAAATGTCTGAATTGCATGATCACTTGGAAAAAATTGTGCTTTCAACTTTGACACCATCTTATCCCAAGAACTATTTTTTTTCTTTCCTTTCTTCACTCTTTCCTCTTGAATATAATTCCACCATGTCAATGTAGGACCTTTCAACTTAGTCTTAGAAAAAATCACCTTCTGATCATCAACAACCTCCTTGAATTAAAAAAAAATTATCTAGTGCATCTATCCAGTCTAAGACTTCTTTAGCATCCAACTTGCCATTATATATTGACACATCTATTTTCACATCAGAAGCATCTCCTTTTATAGCCTTGAGCATATTTATCATCCTTCTCTCATCAGGATCCCATCCATCATCTTGGACTCTTCCACTTGGAGGGTTTTCATCCTCACCCTCTTCCTCTTCTTCTCAGTCACTTTCCTTTCCAGTGGCCTTTCATCTTCTTTTCTTTGTCTCCATTGCTACAAACCTGGTTAATATTGTTTCTTGTGACTCTTTCAACATCTTTATCTCTCTTGTAAGTATTTCATTACCTTTAGGAGGCATTTTGTTTTTTCAACTTCCCACTTTTCCTTCTCCAATTTTCAAATTTTCTCCTTCCAAAAGACCTAATACCTATGCTTTGATACCACTTGATCCAGAGTAGGGAGGAAAACTTCAAACAAACACAATTCAAAGTGATTCAAACAAATTTCCACCCTTCAAAACCTAACTCAATGATCAACTCACAATTCATTCAATTTGTCTTATAGCCATCCAAATAGAGAAAACTAGGCATATTTCCCAAAATATTCATCAAACCCACAAACCAAATAACGTTCTAGATACCCATTTGGACATTCTTTAACATATCTCAAAATCTCATGTACTTGTTTCAAACCTTCCTTCCCTAAAAATGACTGGTACACTATTAGCCCTAATTTATAAAGAAAGAACAACTTAAACACCATGCCAACCCAAAATCTCTATTGAAAGATATTTACCAAGCTGCAAACACTCAAAATCCACAATTTTCAACAAAAGAAACACCCGCAAAGACATCAAAATGACAAACGCTCATTTAGGTTTGTTAAGGCTAGGTCTTCAATGGGTTTATTGAAAATAGGCATTCCAAGGATGAATTCACACAACCAACTCTTCAAACACTCCACAATAAGTTTGTACATGCTCACTAAATCATCATCCACTCACTACCATCACCTTTACATCAAATTTCCATCCTTCAGCCATCAATTTTGGCTTAAACTTGACTGTAGTCTGCTAGGGCATCAATCAAATATTACAAAATCCAACTCCCTACTCAACAAAAACACCATGAACATCTAAAACCTACCCTAAGCATCCATTCCACCAAGATACAAGTAATTCTAATGGTGGAATGGGTGTTTAATCCATTTTTAATGCCTTCAAACCCTCAAACAAGGTATTACAGACCGCCTACAGAAAAAACTCAATAAAACTTTGTAATCTCAATGGGAATGCCTCAAATCAAGTCCAACTGATAGCTAGAACACTCATGCAACAATTCAAATAATTTTGGAGGCACCATCAGCCTGTATAGGCCATGAAAATTCTCTATAGCAACAAAATTGATTGAAAAACACATAAATTTAAATGGAAAATAAGGAATTCTTATTGTTTGGTCTTCATATACAATTTTCCCACTTGCATCGACTTGTGAGAGGCCTTTTTAAACTTCTTACATCAAAATAAAACTAACTTAACTAACTCCAACCAACTTTTGAACTTATGATTGTTGGTATTCCAACTTTGAGCATTTTTGCACTTTTACATGGCAAATTTTGACAAAATTGCAAAATATGACCATATGAATTAAAATGACTCCAACTACATTGTAAATGGTCTATTATGACCTTATTAGACTCAAATAAGACTCAACAAACCAAAATCTTGACCTAAAACCAAACTTGACCTTATTTACAAGACAAACTTGGTGCCCTTGCACCAATGTGAGCATTTCTTATTTGGATCAAGATTAGATAACCTATATGATTCACCTTGGTTTCTCAAGAAATCCCTTCATGATCCTTTCATATAAGCACTTAACATGCTCTATATGTGTGATACATCTCTTTTTAGGTGATGGATATCTCCTATCAAGTGTTGCACATCCTCCTTTACTAATGAAATTTCTTCTTTAACCTTGTTTATATCATCATTAGGAGTAATATCCTCAATTATTACATCAACATTATCTAGATATTCCATAGGTTTGAAAACCTTCTTTCTCCCTCTTGTTGTAGGCCTTGTCATGATGAAAACTATTGTTTCAATAAATCACACAAATAAATTCCAAATAATTATAAATTTTAATTATACTTTATCAAAGCCTAGATCAAACTTTTCCATTAATTTTTTGAAGAAATTAGTTGATCTACAACCTTGATAGAGAATTTGTTGGAAACCCCAATTTTGTAATCAATCACTTTTCTCCAATTCCTTTGAGATTCTTTTGTAGAAACTTCAATGTGTACCTATACAACGCTTCAAAAATTATGGAATATTTTTCCAAAATTAGAAAGATATGTGCTTTTCAAGTAAATTTGGTAGAAATCATAACTCAACAATAAATCCCTCAATACTACTCCATTTTCTCCAAAATCTAGATTGAAAATTCTTCAATATGTCCTTAATAATACCTCTAAAAATCAAGAAAAAGTATTGTTAGCTCTCAAAAATGCAGGTTTGAACCATGAAAGGTTGCCAAGCTTTCACAACATTTTAGGGTAACAAACAAGGTCAAGAGAACTCAACCTTCTACTCTTCAGGTGCTACCAAGCCTAGACGAGTGAACCTATCTGAATGAAGCAGACTTGACTTATGATTATCTTTCTTGCACACAATGATTTGTCCACAATGGAAGATGGTAGTGAACAAACGAAACCAAACTTGATATCAATCTTCTGATCTAAATCCTAAAATGCTTAATAAACAAATGTAAAGAAACTGAATGAATTCAAATGATGAAATTGCAGAGACCAGTGCCTTGTTGGGTATGCAAAGTCAGATGAAATAGAAGTAACTTTTTCTGCAAGAAAATCAAATTGATGGCATATGATATGTTCATAACTTGTATAAACATGCAAGATTATGACCACTAAGCTCTAATTTAATAATCCAGATGAGTCTTCCTGATTACTATGACCAATGAAAAGGATTTAATCTCTACTTGAGAGAACCATTCAATTAATCACATAGCTACAACAAATGTGGACTGATAAACTAAGAATAAACTTGTTATTTCAATTTAAACAACCAGAAAGAATCAACTTAGAGACAACTTAGCAATGCTTTTCAATAAACTCAACATACAATTGACACCAGAAATAAATTTCCACACTAGCTGACATTCATTGGATTCACCATTTTAAAACATGCACATAGTCTCTGATAAGAGAAAATTATTCTACTGTAGCCATTCCTAATCTACTGTATATGATCTAAAATCTGATATCTCTCTCTCAATTACAAACAGGAGTCCATATTTATACACCAGCATCAGGAAAACAAATCGCTTCGAGCTCCATGTCGGCCATCAACAGTATTTAGAAATTTTCAAATGTTGGCCCACAGTGCTCAAGTCTTCGTTGATCATTCGTGAACAGTCGCAAAGATATCTCAGCAGGTATTCCAAAGGCAACAATATTGTCGATCGCTCCTGCATTCACTATGTTTCCCCATGACCTTCCACTGTCGGAGAGAAATCTCATAGACTACATTATGTTCTATTGACATGTACCTCATTCATGCTATCCATTCATTGAGACGCAAGGAGATTTCACACTCAGCAACGTTCCTTTTGTTCTGTTCTCAGTCACCGTGACTTATTGAAATCAAAGAGACCTCTTGTAGTACATATTATGCTTCACCAAAAGCCCCTTATCTCATTACATGTCGTTGTGACCCATTGTTATCATGGAGACCCCATAGAGAATTCATTTTGTTTTTCCAAAAGACCACGAGATGCATATTAGTCGCCGTGACAATAGTACATTCTTACCAACAAAGTCCCCTTTGTATTCCATCGACGAGACCAGAGGTCACTCGCCGAGACCTCCTGCCGATATCGTTAACTCCTACTGATATATTCATTTTCATCTTGTGCATCGCCGTGACATTAGGTTTCTCTCACCGATGAGCAATCTTCATTTCATCCACTTCGCTGTGACATAAGGGTATCAAAGAGACCTCATATCAACGCACAATGTCTTACCGAAAATCCTAAGCACACATGATCATCGAGAGAAAAGCCAACCCTTAGCTGAAAGTTATTCAGAAGTCATTGTCGGCAAGACCCGACGAGCTCGCTATGAAATTATACTGAAGAAACATAAGTTATACCGAAGTGGATCCTCCTATCACCGGTCGGCAAGACAACGAACATCGCTATGACTATACTCCGATGTACATGTCTAGCCCAAATGAATCAAAAGCGCTTGTCGGTAAGACCATGAGGGGTCACTAAGACCCAATGTCGATAGCCCAACTCACACCAAAACAACATGTGATATGCCAATAACATGCCAGTAGAAAACTTCGATTGCCATAACAATAGGAACGTCTTGCCAATAGGCAACAGACATTGACAAGTAGAAAAACGGATCGGGGAGACCCCGATATTGTCATGCCGACACAGACCAGAATGTGGAAAATGCATGACTCGATGAAACAAATGGAGCAACATGGGAAAAAAAGGAGAAAATATGTACAAAGAGAGGAAAAGTATTCAAGGTAGGACTTACTTGAAAAATTATGAATGTAGTCAACACGTAAAATCACCATATTTTTACAATTCCAATAGTGGCTCTATTTGGGGATGAATGATAGTCAGATCATTGCAAGGATCCAAAATCATTGGTTGAGCAGACTAGACACAAAATGATGAGCCAGTGAGCAGAATGGAAATGGAAATGAAGCATGAAGGAATGAATGCAAAATGAAAGCAAGATGGAAGTGAAATGGATGCAAAATGAAGGTGAACCACAACCCTAAACTACTATGCATGTAAAAGAAATTTAGAGAGGATAAGAAAGAGCTTTCCATGCACTAGCAACCCTTAATCCTCTGTGTTTTAACTTCACCTATCTTGAGCTGTTACGATCTGAAACTCAAACCAAGCTTTCCCCTGTCAAATACCTGATTTTGTCTTGAGTTCATCAAACTCTTCTTGAAGACATTCATGCAATCTTTCTTGTCACTGTTAGTTTTTAGAGAATCATTATGCTTAGCCTGGCCCAAAATCCATACATCATTTTGTAATATATATTCTTCACCATCAGAAAAATCTATGTTATCTCCAACATACAAAATATACATATATTCAATGCAAAATTCCTCATTGTCTTTCTCACTGTTGTGTGTTATAAAACACTTACTCAACTGTATTGAAAATCTACCCTCAGAGTGCTTCTCTTGAAAAACAAAAAATTCTGTCAGACCAACATTGTCTGAAGCAAACAAATCTGAAACCTTCTGCACCCCTTTGACACTACCATTTGGATACAACAATGGATTTTGACTTATATCTCCAATATCATGCATACATGAACCAATCAAAGCTGAACCACTATCATCTTTGGTATGCAAAAAAATGTCATCTTCACATGAATTAGAAATTTCAAAATCACATACCTCATCTTGAATGGAAACATATTTTTGATCAACATCAAAGGTTTCACCATCATTCCAAGAAATGCACAGGGAGTCATAAGAATCTTTACATAAAGATCTTTCACTGTCAAAACAAATGTTAGCTGGACACAAATCTTCAAGATCATTTTCATGTGCACATCCATGGTATTTAGGAGTTAACAAATCTAAAATCTGTTCACTGTTGAATGAACAAGTCTCAACATTTTCATCACCATAGTTGCACTCTTCATTTTTACCATCCTCAAAAAGAAGGCCAAGATCATCAAAAAATGGAAAATCGGGAACTTTACCAGCATAGTCATTTATTCCATCACTTTGCATGTCTGAAACTATCTCCTCTTTTTCATAAAGTGGATTTGAAAATGCCTGAAGTTCATTTATTGTCATACCTTTGCACAATATCCTCTGATCTTCATTTAACTCTTCATCATACAATGGGTTTAAAAAAATTTGGAAATCACTTTCAAATGTACAAACCTTTTCTTCATCAACTATATCTTCATAGCTTTCAACTTGTTGTAGATCAAAATCCATAAATCCATCCTCACAATCTGAAAACTCACTAGATTCCTCACAGCATGCACTACTTTCCCCGTCACAATCTATTATGCACGAGAAATCTCTTGCATCATCATCCTCCTCATGCAAACTATCACAGGAATCATCTTGACTTGCACATATCTCATCTTCTACCGGTTGCACCATTTGATCAATTTCTCTACACTCATCAGAAATATAACTATTGGATTCAACATTGGTGGTGTTCTCATACCTTATTCCCTGGGATAACACTTGCATGAAGTCAAAAGAGGAGCCTTCTGCCTTAGTCCTTCTCTTCTGATTAGCAACAATTATTCTCTCTATCTCTTCTTCAGTAAATCTCTTCATACTATATTGAGCAGGCACCTCAACAGAATGTGGCTCTGTATAATCTTTTTCATAGTTAGAAAGGACCTACTGTTCAGCCATATGGTCATTGTACTTTTGACTTGAAACATCATGCTGATAACCTTCATTCTCTGAAGGTGAGTTCCTTTCCACAACATGGTGAAAGGTATTTGAAGTCAAGTATACTGTATGATCTTCTCTATTGTTTCCTATCAACATTCCCTCTTCCTGCATTCTTTGGGCTACAACACAATGATTTAGGGAATGTGGCCTATCACAAAATTCATAGAAGTAATTGTTACTTACCATGTAGGTTCCCCTTTTGCTCAATGGATCAAGAGCATCTTCATTTCCAGGCCTAGCTATTATATATTTCTCATCCTTCTAGTCGGTATTATAAGGCATGTCATGCAACCTCGACCTTTCATTCCTGTAAGTATTCTCTTGTTGGTAATGATAACTGCTACTTTGCTGACGAACCTTAGGAATGTCTCTTTTATCCATTATCCCTGCAGCCCTCCTATTGTTTTCAATTGTTTGTGCCATCTTCTGAGCTTCAGCCAAATTTCTTGGGAATCTATTTCTCAGTTCATACCCTGTTTTAGGATCAAAAGCATTCAAATAAACACTCAGTGCTACAAAATCTGGCAACTTTGATCCAGGAGGTATTTTATTCTGCAACTTATTGAATCTCCGATTAAAATCATAAATGGTGTCATTTTGATCCTTTTGAATCCATATTAATTCATGAAGAGCATCATCTGGTGCACTTGGATTCCCATATTGCTCAAGGAATTGATTGTGAAACCCTTGGAGAGAATCAATAGAGACCGCTGGCAAGCTATTGAACCAATCCCTAGCATCCTCAACAAGTGATATCATGAATAGACTCATGCGTACATCTTCATATGGCACACCCAAATCTTGGATGAGAGCATTGAAACTTCTCAAATGGTTCTTAGCAGTAATTGTATTGCTTCCTATAAACTTAGGCACCATACCCCTCCAACTACCATCCATTAGATAAGGGGATAATTGAATCCATGCCAAATCAAATTGTCTGATCATTGTTGTGTATTGATGAGGGGGGCGCCAGGCGGATACTGATGCTAATATGGTAGACCATTGTATTGTGTATGATGATGTGGCACATACTGCTGACCATAAGGTGGCTATGGTGAGTATATATTCTATTGTGCATGATATGCATTGCCTCCATTGTGAAAATTTCCATATACATTTGTGTAGTTATTCATTCCATATGCAAATTCCATTCTTCATCAAACTTTTTCATAGTCGCCACCTACTTTTCCAAAAGTAGGAAAAATGATTAATTTCTGATTTTCTTTTCTAGTGGAATCGCTCTTTCTGAAACTTCTCAAATCACAACTTCTTCTTTAATGACTCTATATGATGGTCTTCAACCAATTTTTTTGATGTTATCCCCAGTAGAGTCGCCAATTTGTTAGCTCTCAAAAATGCAGGTTTGAACCACGAAAGGTTGCCAAGCTTTCACAATGTTTTAGGGTAATAGACAAGGTCAAGAGAACTCAACCTTCTACTCTTCAGGTGCTACCAAACCTAGGTGGGTGTACCTATCTGAATCAAGCAGACTTGACTTATGATTATCTTTCTTGCACAATGATTTATCCACAATGGCAGATGGTAGTGAACAAACAAAACCAAACTTGATATCAATCTTCTGATCTAAATCCTAAAATGCTTAATAAACAAATGTAAAGAAACTGAATGAATTCAACTGATGAAATTGTAGAGACCGGTGCCTTGTTGGGTATGTAGAGTTAGATGAAATAGAAGTGAGCAACTTATTCTGGAAGAAAATCAAATTGATGGCATATGATGTGTTCATAACTTGTATAAACATGTAAGATTATGACCACTAAGCTCTATTTTAAAAATCCACATGAATCTTCCTGATTACTGTGACCAACAAAAAGGATTTAATCTCTACTTGAGAGAACCAGTCAATTAATCACACAGATACAGCAAATGTGCACTGATAAACTGAGAATAAACTTGTTATTTCAATTTAAACAACCAGAAATAATCAACTTGGAGACAACTTAGCAATGCTTTTCAATACACTCAACATACAATTGACACCAGAAATAACTTGCCACACCAGCTGACTTTCATTGGATTTTCCATTTTAAAACATGCACATAGTCTCTGATAAGAGAAAAATATTCTACTGTAGCCATTCCTAATCTACTGTATATGATCTAAAATCTGATATCTCTCTCTCAATTACAAACATAAGTCCATATTTATACACTAGCATCAAGAAAACAAATTGC
Organism: Sequoia sempervirens; assembly: GCA_007258455.2. Taxonomy (NCBI): domain Eukaryota; kingdom Viridiplantae; phylum Streptophyta; class Pinopsida; order Cupressales; family Cupressaceae; genus Sequoia; species Sequoia sempervirens. The sequence goes on from VDFB02281492.1 coordinate 590,933,981, forward strand.
TTTGATATCCATGTCAGCCGCCATAGAATTCAGGCAAAGACATGTCGGCCATCAATAGTATTTAGAAATTTTCAAATATTGGCCCACAGTGCTCAAGTCTTCGTTGATCATTCATGAACAGTCGCAAAGATATCTCATTAGGTATGCCGAAGGAAACAATATCATTGATCGCTCCTGCATTCATTGTGTTTCGCCATGACCTTCCACTATCAGAGAGACATCTCACAGACTGCATTATGTTCTATCGACATGTACCTCATTTGTGCTATCCATTCGCTGAGACATAAGGAGATTTCACACCGACCAACGTTCCTTTTGTTCTATTCTCAGTCGCCTTGACTTATTGAAATCAGAGAGACCTCACATAGCGCATATTGTGTTTCACCGAAAGCCCCTTATCTCATTACATGTCGCTGCGACCCATCATTATCGCGGAGACCCCATAGAGAATTCATTTTGTTCTACCGAAAGACCTCAAGATGCATATTAGTCACTGTGACAATAGTACATTCTTACCGACAGAGTCCCCTTTGTATTCCATTGGCAAGACCAAAGGTCGCTTGCTGAGACCTCCTGCCAATATCACTAACTCCTACCAATATATTCCTTTTCATCTTGTGCATCATCGTGACATTAGGTTTCTCTCACCGATGAGAAATCTTCATTTCTTCAGCTTCGTCGTGACATAAGGGTATCGAAGAGATGTCATATCGGCATACAATGTCTTACTAAAAATCCCGAGCACACATGATCGCCAAGAGAAAAGCCAACGTTTCACTGAAAGTTATTCATAAGTCATTGTCGGCAAGACCTGACGAGCTCGTTGTGACATTATACCGAAGCAACATAAGTCATACCGAAGTGGATCCTCCCATCACTGGTCAGCAAGACAATGAACATCACTATTTCTATACTCCGATGTACATCTCTAGCCGAAATGAATCAAAAGTGCTTGTCAGTAAGACCATGAGGGGTCGCTAAGACCCAATGTTGATAGCCCAACTCACATCAAAGCAACATGTGATATGTTGATAACATGCCAGTAGAAAACTTTGATCGCCATAACAATAGGAACGTCTTGCTGATAGGCAACAAACGTTGACAATAAGAAAAACGGATCAGGGAGACCCCGATATTCTCACGCGGACACAGACCATAATATTGAAAGTTCATAACTCGATGAAACAAATGGAGCAACATGGGAAAAAAAGGAGAAAATATGCACGAAGAGAGGAAAAGTATTCAAGGTAGGACTTACTTAAAAAATTATGAATGTAGTCAACATTTAAAATCACCAGATTTTTACAGTTCCAACAAGCACCAACATATAGAATATATGCACTTTAGAAAATGACCTCCAAGATTGAAAAATCCCCTTTCCTTAATGGTGCAAATACCATGATATAACACCACTTATAATGGAATAACTTGAACGAGAGAGGAAAATAATATGAACTCTTTGCCAAATACTTGAGAATATATTAGAATAAAAAACCAATTTGAGGGGGGAAATGGGTCAATGCAAGATCATTGTGGTCGAAACTAGGCCTTAACAATAAAAATTCAAAAAAATAGAGTTAGGCAACTTGACATAAAAATTTGAATAATTTATTAACATAATTTGAAAAATATGCAACATAATTTGTAGAAAATTGAAAGTAGTTTCTAAGATAGTAGTCTTTTTTTCGAAAAAATTATAATTATTTGGTGAAAATTTGAAATTTAAATGTAGTAGTACTAAAATTTTTGGGAAAAAAAAAGCAGGTGTATGTTTGACTAACCTATGTACAAGAATATATATATATATATATATATATATATATTTAAACTTTCAATATAATTAAAGGATACATGCTCGAATGTGTTGTATTTTCTTTTATAGTTTTTGAAAGTAAATAATTAGTTAAGAATTTTTATTAGAACATTTTAAAAAATATTAAAATGTGCTTTTCTAACCACTAGAGCTTCGTCAAAAATTTATGAAATTCATTATTTTTTATTCTATAGTACAAAAAGCATATAATGTGTTGCATCTTTTGGATTAAAAAAATGTGGAATTGTTTGAGAATTATAGATATTTTTGATCATCCTATCAATAATGACTTTAGTCATAATGTATGTAGATAAGCAATACTTATTATCTATTTAATTCAAAATAATTCATATATTGTATTGGTGGAAAGCTGAAAATTTTCTCAATAAACCCTTTTTGTTTCATGAAACTTAGATAAAAAATGTCGTCAACCTTTTTTGTCATATCACCACTTTTTGGACCCCCATGATCTTGCACTCACCCAAATCTCCAAATATCCCAGTGATAAGACAACTCACAATGTGATGATGAAATAAAACTCACTACCTCATATATTTACCCTACTTATACCTAGGATATCACCTAGAGTGACATAGATAACAACTATAGGACCTAGTCTGACCTAAATAACTAAATAACAATATAATAATGATAATCTAACTCAATTAAGAGCTAAGGTAGCTAGAATTTGAATACTCATAACCCTATGCATACACTATGATTAAGGGCATAGCATATTCCTTAGTCTTTCCCAACATTGGTGTTAAGTAGTATCTTCTTCATGGCATTTTCATTGATTTTTTGTGTAAACTATTATCTTTTCAATATTTATCTCAATTTTTTTTGTCATTTGAAGCTTTCAAAAAACTGTTATATTCATAATCCAATTTGACTGTAAATATTCATTCAATGTGCTAACATCCATTGATATTCTACCATACAACAACTATTTCTACAATGTTTTTACACCTCTCTTTATTGATAGTCCTTGGAACTAACCTATAATGCAGCCACGGTAGGAGGGTCCTTAAGGAGAACAATCTGAACCGTGCAGCAAGAGTAACACAACAAAAGCAACACATAATATGGAGGAAAACATAGATGCAAATATGTTCATTAATAGAAATCTCAATTGCATTCAGCCAACAACATCTAGGCTTATAGATTTGAGGCTCACAGGCCTGATATAATATTACAACATTCCAATATGCTCCTATATGTGAGCTGAACCCTTACAATTCAGATCAACCTTAATCTACTCAATCAAATGCTAACTCAACTACCCCTAAATTCTAATGATCGATTACAAGCTTTATACTATATCAACGATTCTGGAAACATCTGCATCAGCCAAAGATCATCACATTATCCAAGGAAAAAAAATGTAACATGTGCATGAATAGGTCAGCCTCATATTTGTATTACTCTATCAATAGATGCATAGAATGAAGTGTGGACCTATAAGGAAGGTTGGGAAAACTCTACAAAACACTTAGAATCACACTATCAAGATCCACAATTCATGGGGATGATCCATGAATGATCAAATTAACCGATAGGCTTGAAAACTATTCCAGTGTCGGTTCAAGAAACTACCATGAAATTCTAGAAGCAATAACTTGCCAGAAAAATATCCAATCATGCCAAAATCTTGGAATAAGTAAAATGAACATGTCCACGATGTACACAAAGATCCGCAAGGTCTAGTGAGCAAAGATGATGAATCCACCAACATGAACTTAGCAAGAACAAAACTAAAAGAAAAATATTTTTGGTTGATGCAAGATTGACAAGAACCAAGGATGCTCCTGCATCAAACATCCGGGATTAATGAAAAGTGAGTCCCTCACTTTTCTATGGCTAAAGAAAAACCAAGTTAGTCTACCTCAGCCTGAGAAATCCAAGAAGAATCCTCAACTGGTCTACCTTTCCACTTTACAAGATATTCTTTGTACTGTCTTCCATGAGTCTTCCTCCCATCTCTGATATCCAAAACCTCTTCAATCTCATCTGATTGCTGCTTAGGAAATTGATTTTCCAAATTTTCTTTATTATCTTCACTGAATTCTACTTCATGATACTAATATAGATCTACAATGTTGAATATAGGTTATATACCCATACCTTCCTATAACTCCACTTCATATGCATTTCTTGAATCAAATTTCTTCAAAATTTTACAGGGTCCAAACTTCCTCATCTTCAGTTTACTACATATTCCAACTAAAAATCTCTCCCTTCTCTAATACACCATCACCTCATCTCCAACTTTGAACTCCTTATGTCTCCTCTTCTCATTTGCTTTCTCCTTATACTTCTCACTTGTTAGTGTTGCAAAGTAGGATCAGAGCTTGCCAGAGAGGAGCCCATCGTCTTCGAAGCCTCTATCGATCATCACCCTCGTTGTCACTTGCCGATCGTGAGTAGATTCCAAACCTCCCCGCATTGAGTGTTCGAGGTAGGTTGTATGTTCACCCTCTCGAACAATGTTTTCATGATTTATAGGGCTTAAAATTAACAATAACAATCAAAGGGACATGTGAATAATGAAACATGGCATAACGAACAAAACCCATGTCCCCAAAAAAATGAGAAAGCACCTGTGGTTCACTTAGGGTTCATCCGAGCTTTATCCTTGCGCGACCGTTCTTCGCAAGGGCATTCGCACCCCTCGGGCTCAGACGCTCCCTTCACTGGCTGTGACTAAGTGAAAAAACCAAAAATTTAAAATAGCTCCCTCATTCCCCGGCCCGCAACCCTGGACTTCGCTGACGGTTCACTGTCTGGCATCCCGAGCTTGAGTTTTGAAGGTGAGAAGCGACTTCCATCTTGACCTCCAAGGCCCGGGCCTCTTGGCTTTTTCATCCAGATTTTCGCTCCGTCCTGCCATTCTCTGACGGAAAAATGGTCCGTCCTCCTAGTCCTTGGGTTTACCCTCCCAATTGTCGTCAGTTGGCCAAACTTCACACTGCCCTTCAGTTCGTCAGGTCCTGGTTGTTGGACTTCTGTACCTGGGATTCCATGTGGTCTTCACCATTGCAAATGACGAGCACCTAGAATCCTTTCGCCCCTGGGTCCCGGAGCTCCATTTGCCACTAGGGTTGCCACTATGAATGCTAAACATCCTTGACCACGCTAGGCTCTGCCATCTGGGACTCCATCCCATCTTGACCGTTGAAAGATAGAAAAGCTTTCCCACCTTCTCGAGCTCTGGGCTTCGCCTTCCCAACCGCCATGAGTCTCAAAATCAAAATCAAAGAGTCCAACACTCATGTCAGGTCCATCCTCCTTTTGGTGGTCGGCAAGACACTATGGATTTGCTGAGATGTTACATCGATGAGAGGCCTCTTTCCAATGTGCATTTCCTACCCTCAGTTGGCAAGACTATGAGCTCTCACCAAGATGTCTCTCCACTGCAAATACCTCATGCTGAAGAAAAGGTTGGCGAGACCCGAGGAAGTCGGCAAGACATCCCTCCGAAGACACAAATCTCTTGCCGATGTACCATCTTCCTATTGCCAGTCGGTAGGACCAAGGGATTTCGCCAAGACCACTTGTCGAGTGTTGTTTGTTTGGCCAAAGTATTCACTCCTGAGCTGATCAGTGAGACATGAAACACTCACCATGACTTCACTTTGATGATTGATCTCTCACCGACCAGGTATTTGCAGAGAGTTCCATCCGCCCATTACAAAATTGAAGATCCCTTGACGACTTTTCCTCCTCTCGGGTCTGGTCTGTTGGGCCGACGTCTTTGGACTTCAGCCCAATGATCGTCGTCCCAGACGGTGAAGGCATGATGGAATTCCACTCACTTGGGCCTGAATAGTTTAAACTATGAAACTAAAACCAAGTAACTGCCATTGGACCCTCTGGGCCCCGAACGCCGGAGTTCCCTCTTCGGAACTCCGTTTCTGATCAAGCGTTTCAAACGGCTTCTCAGCCTTGGACCTCCGAATGCTCCTAAATTGATCCAAATGATCCCAAATTTGAAATCTAATTTTGACCCACATGCTTAATTTTGGTCCTCTCCATTGCGAACATTTTAAATTATCGAAATTCGATCGAAAAGAATCTCTCGCATTGTTTTGCCCTGTTCGTCTTTCCAAACAACATTCCTACTAGGGAAGTCCGACCCTTTGGGCCTGGATTGTTTAAAAGCCCTCAATCAAAAGACCAATGACATCAGGAGATAAAAGCATCATGTTATGCTTGATAGATTATTTAAAATGGATTTCATCTTTGGGATTTCAACTAACACGAATGCTTTCATGATCAATTGCACTTACTATGTATTTGCTTAAAGAATATATGGAATTAGGTGCGGGACCTTCAGGGGCAGCTCTCGAAAAAGACAAAGGAAAGAAGTCAAGAAAAACTCCTCAAGGGAAAGAAGACAAGGACCAAATGAAATACCAATTCCAGGGTGAGCCTCTCCACTCAAAGGTTACCATGGACTAGGAAGAAATCACCGACACCAACATAGGCCATGTCAATATTTACGAATTTACATAAAGGGTCAGGGTCAATCCAATGACCAAGAATGCAAGACTGATAAGACAAAGCAGAATAGCAAAGGCAACAGGCTTTCCTCCATCTCTTGTAGCCCCCGAACTCATTATGGCATGCTAGTAGGCATATCAACCAGATACAAGAACAATTGTTGACAGGGATGGTAACATTCTCGCTGACATGTCGACTGAAGGAATCACAAAAACCTTACATATTCACACATTTCAAGGAATGGAAATGCCTACCATTGAGGAGTGCATGGCAGCATGGGATGATAACCCTATAAGCTGTGGGAAGTTAATAAATTAGCATTGGCTCAAGGAAAAGTGGGGCAGTGCTGCGAAGGTTCCTAACGAACTCTTCCTCAACGATTTCTATGAAGACTACTACGATTTGGTCACAATGCTAAGCAAGGTTATGGTCCTCCCTACTACGGCCTTCTTTCAGGGGTGGATGGTGTACTTTGTTGAGAAAATCCTTCATGGGAATGAGGACGTTACCACAAAGACCACATTTTATTAGGGAGGTATAATAAGCAACTACTTCCATGAGTAGTTCGTCAATGTGAAGAAGAGTTCTAAGTTCTATATGACTTCATATCTCATATACTCCTTGGCAGACTGGAGATAGTACAACTAGTTATTTGTGGCACCCGATCAAGAGCAGGGTCGAAGACTCAAAGCTTATGATAGATACCCCCAGCTCTAGAACCAAAACTTCAAGAGGGAGTACTGCAGAGTAAATGATGCCTTCATCGGCCATATTGTAAAAATGATTGGCAGGGATTTCGAAAGGAGAGTTTCCCATAGTGCTAGGGAATTTTTGAAACAATATGCTTTCCTCTTCATTCAATACCCGAAGTTTACGTACATCTGTGCCCAAGGCTTCACCGAAAGGCTGAACAAATTGCCTCGATACCCCAATGATCAAATCATCTTATTGGAGCTTTCTTGGAAGCTCCAGCACATACAAGCAATCTTTAGTGGCAAACACATAGCAGGGATCTCTTATCCCATGACTCTTTGGCCAGGGCATGTATAAACTACAAACTTCCCAATGTGCTGGTAACTCTGAGAAAGAATTGAAGGATTACCATTTTCATCTACACACTGCTCACCCTCGAATGGATCCATATGGGCACATAAAGAAGGCACTGGGACCGGGGTTCACTCATCTACACCACATTGAAGACTATTGGGGGATTGTCAAGATGATAAAGAGGTACGTGCAAGGCACTATATGCAGATGACTGCACATTTTGTAAGGAAGGTGCAACCATTTCCCATACCAGACCAAGTCGAAGAAGACGATAGCACCATAATGGACCCCAAGTACCCCACAGTCGCCAATTTGCTAGTACCAACAATTCATTGGGATGAGCAGGAGGTTGATGACCTCGACATTATAACAAAGCCAATATTGGCCCGTACTAAGGAATGGGTTGATAGACAAGTGGTCTGACTGAAACAACAGGGGGTAATCTTGAATTATGAAGGGCTCAAAAGTGAGCCAAGTGCCACAGAGGATGTTGGTGGTACTACCTCAACTGACGAGATGTCCAAGTCTCCTCTAGTCACTAGGTCTAAGAAAAGGAAGGAGATAGAAATAGAATAGTCTCCTGACCCTAAGGTCTATACAAGAAAAGAAACGGGAGGCTCACCCTACAAAAGACTTAAATAAATAGAGGGCACCACAGAGTGGCCCTTAATGCAAGAAGAAGAAGCAGGGGGTATAGATCAATTAGAACCCCTCTTGGCTCTCCCTGCCCCGACTACCACACCACCTACTTCTCTGGCTATGATCACTGCATCCGCACCGGCAGTGGACATCTTTGTCCATCTTTCCCCTTCACCTTCAGCTGGGACTGTAATTGTAATTGACTCTTCCTTTGCCATAACTAAACCTCCTTCCTCCACTGCCATGTCACCTACCACATCACTCCTATTACCTATAGTGGTTGCACCAATGCCCGCACCCACCTTGCCTGAAGCCTTCTCAAAGCATATGCAGAATATCCCTTCCGAGCTCTCCCAAATCCTCATGGATCCCACTCTTCAAGTAGCCTTAGCTCAGGTCCTCACTATTGCCAAACCTTCACAACATCCGAGGGGACCGCCGACTATGGAAGCCACCATGTTAATCTCTAAGGAGTGGGAGAGGTGAGAACAAGAGGCTTTAACTCCCTTTGAGGAGGCGGCCGATGAATATTATGAGCACCCAGAGTATGAACATCGCACTATTGACAGGGTTGCCTATGAAGAGGAAGGAACTAGTTCCTCGGAGAGTGGGGATGAGGAGGATGCTGGTGGTAAGGTCATAGTGCAGGCCTTCGATGATGATCTTGAGGAAGAGCTAGCTCGGCAGCCAAAGGGAATTGAGACAAAGGTAGAAAGGTCACTTCTTGGGAAAGGATATCAGTAAGAATATAATCCAAAAGAAGAAATACCTGAGAGTGAGGCTCAAGCTGGCAAGAGCCTCGAAATCAAGTGGCTCAAGGAACATGTGGAAAACGTTAAACAAACTGAGGGAGAGAAAGGAGGGGAAATGGAAGAGAAGGAAAGTCCCTTATGGAAACTATCTGCCAAGCCTCCTTTTAAACGCCTTATGTTCATCCAGGACTCTGATGAAGAAGAGGGAGATACTGCAAAGGAAGAAAGGGTCATAGAAGATAAGAGAACAGAAACCTTGACTGAGATAGGCGAGGGTGATCATGAGTCACCTAAGGGAAAGTCTGTCATGCCTGAATGGCTAGAAAAATAGCTCAAAAAGAAAACTCCCGTACTAAAGGACCCAATGGCGAGACTAGAGGCTATCTTAGCCTGAGCTCAAATCACAATAAATAAGGAAAAGAAGCTTAAGATCTGATCCAGGGTAACGATGGATGCTTCTGATTCTCGAGTTGTACAAATAGCAATGCCTGTGGTGGGCCAGGCTGGGGTGAGTTATGACATCTCCACCATCGACTTGGGGACTACCACCAGAGAATAGAAGGTGGGGCATCTTGAGGAATCAGTGGCCATGGTGGTACATTTGATAAAGCAGGACAAGATTTCAAAAGATGAGCTCAAGGCAAAGGTGGTTGCCTTAACAAATTACATCTAGCAATGGTCTTCGGTGGATGACCTGCCTACCACATCAACAACCACACCACAATTGTTGTCCAAGGAACAGATTGATAAGATGGAAAGGATAAAGAACTTGGAAAAGACTACAGAGGACTGGTTCTGACTAGTCTTATACGTCAGAAACATGGGAATTAGTTGGGTTGTTCAGACAGCCAACAAGTTCTTGGACCTACAGCAATCTTTGGAGGGCACAAAGAAGCTATGCACTAACTTCCTTGTAGCATATGACTCCACCTTTCCAAAGATTGAGGCTATCCTTTAGTTTCTAGAAGCCACATGGGAAAAGGAGCTTGCGTTTAACAAGGATGATCACTAGTTGATGGATGTGTGGCGGCGAGACTTTGAAGACAGGAACAAAAGGATGGAACAGATAATAAGTAAAGTGGATCCGAATATGAAGTGGATCAAGGAAATCAGGGCAGAATGCACTCATTATCTCAAGCTAATGATGAAGTATGTCATGCCTATAGTGCAAATGGATCCAGAGAAGGTGAAGCCCTACTTCCAAAAGAAGATGGAGGATGGGATGTCTAGTGAAATAACGGTGGAGTTCATGAGTTTTGCTGCTCGTGCCTTTGATCAATCAGAGTTGTTCAGGGATCATGGTACAAAGTACGATGAAGATAGGAAGAAGTTAGAAGATAATGCAAAAGAATGGAGCTACCAAATGTTGCGATACGAGATTATTGAGGTAGACAAACTCTAGCCAGTCATCCTAAAGTTAATGGAATATACAGCATCAAAGAAGTAGGAGGACAGCCCTGTCGATGATAAAGAGCTCCCTAAAGAGTAGCTACAGTAAAACAACAATCAGCTAAAAGATAAAAGGCTACAGTGTCGTCACTAGAGGACAAAATAGAGAAGGGACAAAATGTAATTTTTAAATTGTAATATATTTGGGGTTGGTGAAACTCTATTTTGTGATGAATCTTGGCCACACAATGAGAATTAATCTTGGTCATTCATTTGAATTTTGGGGCATTATAAATAGGGGTCTCCTCTCATTTGCAGAGAGTTGTTGAGTTGTTGTAAAGACATACTGCAGAAATTTATAATGAAAATACATTGACTTGGTGCATTTTCTGAGTTTCTCACATGTTGCTTGATTCAACCTCCATTGTTAGATGTTTAACTTAGATTTTTATTGTTGTTCTAGTTAACTATTCTCTTCCCTTGATAGATTTTAGGAATGCTGTCCTATGATTATGAAAATTCCTACTATGTAGATGCCTTCTTAGTCCATACTTTTTGCTATTTGTTGATGATAGATAGCTCTGTAAAGTTAGTCTGGGCTTAAATTCAAAGCTGCTCCACACTTTCATCTTTGTTCATGCATGTATATGGTGAATGAAAGATGAAACATTCACAAACCTCAGAAGATAGCACAAATTCCATGAGACTGAGATTTCTGGTTAAGTGGAATATTATTTCCAAGAAGTTGTCCATTGTAGGAACTTCATTATCACTGTTCACTGTTAGCTTTAGATCTAGGAACCTTCTCTCTTCCCTACCCTTTTTGCCTTTTTTTAATGAGTGGCCTATGCAAAGGTTCATTGCACACTGTAAAGCTAAATCCAATGATAAAAATGGAGTTCAAGACTGCTATTTGAACCTACAACAAACATACTTGCAATTTCTCCATCTTAGGGACTTCATTTCAAGACCCAACTTCACTTGCTTTGTAACTGATCCTTAAATCTACCTTCTGATTCCAACAAATCACATCAAACAACTAAGATATTCCAAGCACTGTCAAGACCTGACATTAGAGACCTTGGGATAGTGTTTTGCAATCTGATTGTGGAAAATTTTCTTTCAAGAGAGGTAGTGCACCTACGCATTACCTGTGTTGAGAAGTGCATAAAAAACACATCAGTAGAACTAGCACTAGAAGGAGGGCTGACATGTTGGGAATACAAAGCTAAAGGGTTTAAAAGTGAAACTGGATCGAATCGGATCGTTCTCCTCAGAAAGAATTCAAAGAGTTCTACGGTCAACACCAAACAATGGATAATTTGAAGAATTGCAACCTCCTACAAGGGCAAAATGAGTTAAGGGAAGTAACATTGCTTCTTCTTCTTCCTGCATTCCACCCGCTTCAATTCCACCCACACCTTCATTCAGTTGGCCTTCATCTTCCATCCGACCATCCAAAACTACATTTTTACCTCTCATCTTTGGCGGCCAGGGGATTGCTTCTCTCCCAACTCTTCCAGCCCAAGTCACAGTCCAAACAACTGCGGCTCAAGTGTAGTCCCAAACTACTGTTCTAATGCAGATGCAAGTCCAACTTGCTGCTTTTCAAAAACAAACACTACCTTCACCTCCCGCCATGGATTAGTTGGCACATAACCCTTAGCCGATACATTTCGCCACTTACCATGACATGCCCAAGAACTCATAAGGCTTTTGTTCGAAGTTCTATCCTCGTGACCCACAAAGAACAGCTGAAGAACATATCAAAATATTTGAGAAAACAATCACCAAAATGCAAGTCAACCACGAGGATGTTGCATGCCACCTTTTCCACATTTTTTAGGAGAAGAAGCCTTCTATTGGTACATCAATCTGCTAAGGGGATCTGTTACCTCAATGAAAAATGCCTTCCTACAGAAATACAAGATTCTCATCAGTCCTTCGAAACTTTACCAGCAGTTTATGTTTGTCCGGAGAGAAATAAATGAGCCTATTGGCTCCTTCAATGATCGATTTCATTGGGCCTTCACAAGCCTCTAGGACCCATACCTCCATAGTGATTTCACAGCTCTCCCGGTCTACTATGCAGCATTAGATAACCTCACATCAGCATTGGTGAAAAGGATGTGCCCACCGCATGCCTCATTAGTAGCGGCCTATACGGAGGTTGTTATTGCCAATGCAGATTTGGGGTAGAATATCTCTAGCCCACTGCCTTCTTTGGGGCCAGTGGCTCACCCAATGTAGATTCAAGGGCTTAATCAGGAATTCACTCATCAAACCCCTCTTATGAACTAGATATCTTAGTTTTCCATCGTCCCACATCTGGGGCAGCCATTGAATTATGTGCCTCCCATGCCTTCATATTTGCGGCCTCAGCCACGGCATAACCATGCTCAAGCTGCCCAACAATAGCAGGTGTATTCCTAGCAGCCCCAGGTGCCATTATATGTACCAGGGTCAGAATTTCCTCCAGCACATCAAAACCAGCCGACACCCTGCCCATTTTTCTCCAAAATCTAGTGCCGCAGCTAGGTAACACGACTGAGAAAGACAAGTTAGAGGAACTGACAGAGATGATAAGGAAAATGTCCACAAAAATGACACAACTAAAAAATTAGAATAATCAGTTACAGGCTTCCCAGCATAATTTCAAGGCCAATCTTAATCAAGATAACCAAGACAATAGGGACAGTAGGGATAACCGAGAAGCAACCACTTCCTTCGGACAGAATTATGATAGGGGGAATAATGTTAATCAAAGTTCAAAAAGGAGACCTTCTCAGAGGCTGAATCATGCGTGGAATACAAGGCCCAATAACGGAGGTGTCCCTATGCCTTTTGACTAGTCGGCAAGCAACGAAAAGACAACCAGTGGGGTATACCTTGTCGAGGTGGCTTTGTTCGGATGGTGCCAGATTCACAAAACTAGAAGACACTCTAAGTTGGACTACCTTGAATTCTAGACAGCTGCTGAAATATTTCAAGTAGAAGTACAAAATGTCGTCGATAATGTCAGCTATAGGGACATCGTCCCATCTGAGCCATATGATTCCTCCTGTCTCGTGGTCAACCAAGCGCTGTTTCTACGGGGTGACTGTAATGAACCTAAGGTCGAGCCTATTCCTGCTAGGAGCGAAGAAGTTCAAGAGGTAAATAACGAACAAACTTTGGCTCAGCTTTTTGATTTAGTAGATAATGGTCCAATAGACAAAGAAGAGCCATTCGTAGATGAGGTCCACATGTTCCATCAGAGATCAACTCCCTACTTCCTTAGGAATAGACAGGCAGGGGGATCCTTTACGACCTCTACTCCACCAAACAATTTTGCTACCTCGCCTGACCCCAATGCGAGTAACAACCTTGGACTTCCCCATGTACCCGTCTAATATCTTAATAGTAACGGGCCTCAAGATCAGTCACAGACTCAGCCTCAAGGCCAATCTCAAAATTAGTCTAGTCAAACGAAGGTCCAACCTCCTAGATTTGCAATAGGTCAAGCCTTCAGTTTGAAAATTGAGCAAATGGGTGAGTATGTGGCAGAAGAGTTCAAAAGGGTGAAAATCAATTTATCTGCCTTTGAACTACTCAAAGTCCCTACCGTAAGGCATGCCTTCTTTAGGGTCCTTAATGGGACCTCATCCTCTAGTGCAATGCAAGAAACGTTAGCTAAGAAAGTTACCTTTGAAGAGCCTAGGCAAGAACCAGTGATATCGAATAACACTATGCAAGGGAATGATGCTCCCATAAATCAATCTACAAATAAGCAAATGGAAAAGGAACCAGAGTCGAATAATAGACAGATTTCTAAGGACCATCCATTTAGGAAGACTAGGGATAAAGGCAGTGATAAGCACAAAGGTCAAGTCACTCACATGGATATGCCTATGGGCATCTTTCAAGGGCAGATGGAAACTCCCCCATTCCTTACCACCATCTGAATATTCGAGAAGAACTTGCATAATTGCTTGCTTGATTCAAGAGTGTCTGCCAATGTCATGCCCTTGGTAGTATGCAAGGCTCTTGGAATTACTCCCACACCTTCAAGAAGGAAGGTGACCCAGCTGGATAAAATAGAGATCAACATTGTGGGAGAAATGAATCGGATCCCAATGCAAATTGCTATAGACCCAAGAATATAATAGGTCATTGATATTCAAGTGGCAGACATTCCTGATGCATATGGGATCATCTTGGAGGGGGAATTCACCAAAGAACTGAATGGATATACTACCACAGACCTTTCTCACATGTAGCTACCATGGAAGGGGCTGCCAAACTAAATTCGTATCAATCGCAAACCCTGTATGAAATATATGATCACAAAATACAACAATCTCAGTGAAGTGCTTTTTGTTAAGATAGAGCTTGGAAATTACTATCCCTTTGCCTACCAAAATGAGGTTGAGCCTCAGAAAGAATACGCCATCGAAGTCCTCTTACCGTTATGCATTCCTCCGACTGATTGTATTCAAATGCCTCCAAGTGCGGAAATGTTGGTAGAAACAAATGACAAACACGATGAAAGCGACAACTGGGAACTACTCAATGGTTTCCAGGAGTTTATAGAAAAGTGCACAAGGGATCAGCTCAGCCTAGGAGCCTGAATGAATTTCTAGGATCTCTTGTTTCCAAATTGGTGCAGGATTCACAATGCTCCCAACTCCGAGTTTGACTGTTGCTTATGTCAAACGGCAGTCGAACATGTTAAAAAATTAGCTGCTCCTTAGATGGAAACACTAAAGGAGGAACTAGCAGAACCACCCATTGATCAGTACACTGAGCTAGAAAACTCCCCTAAGATTACAGAGATGACCACCCAGTGAAAAGAAAGTAAGGACTTAGTCAGACTCGGAGTCAAAGAACTTTCCAAAATTTGGACGCTCTAATTCAATGGATCTAAGTCAAAGCAAGGAGCTGATACTGAGTTCGAACTCATCAGCCCAATAAGTAAGACCTTTCTTGCTGCCCACAGATTACAGTTTTATTGCACAAATAATGTAGCAAAATATGAGGCCTTGGTCCATGGCCTTCTCATGGCCTTGAAGAAAAATGTTAAAATGTTGCAAGTTTTTGGGGATTCTAAACTCGTAGTGAAACAAGTTACTAAGTTGTATGCCTGACATGATAGGAGACTACCAAACTATAGGCACAGGGTTTGGGATCTCTTAGAGGGTTTAGATGCATTCAATATACAGTTGATCCCTCGTGCTCAGAATCGCATAGCTGATGCCTTGGCTCAAGCTGCCAACACTTTGCAACCCCTCTCTTTGTTCGGGCTCAAGAAGTTTACCGTTGAGTTGACATCTACGCCATCTGTCCCAGATAATGTCACTCATTTTCATGTCTTCAATGATGAAAAACATATTCTCGAATTCATCACAAGTTCAGATGTCTTCGCAGCCCAAATAATTGATGAAGCTAATCTGCGAGAAGCCGAGTTGGATATAGAAGGGGTTATCAACCTCAAAACCAACACGATTCCCATGGGCATGGTTCAACTAGAATGTATATTTGATTTGGACTAGATCAGGGACAAGAGCCAACAAACAAAGAAAAAAGCCATAAGCAGCCAGTGCAATGCTCACAACCTCGGCACAGCTGAGATAATTAAGAATGTTTTTATTGGCAAAGTGTGCACGCCTGAGGAAAAGAAGGGAATTATTGATGTGTTGTGAAAGTACCATGATGTGGTCGCATGGAACTATGAGGATTTAAAGACATATGACACATCCATCATCACGCACATCATACCTCTCAAGACAAAAGTGAGACCATTCCGTCAGTGGCAGCGTCCTATCAATGCCTTGTTGGAACCTATCATTTACAAAGAAGTGCAAAAGTTTCTCTTGGCAAGGATTATTTTTCTGATTAGACACTCTACGTGGGTGGCCAACTTGGTCCCAGTCATAAAAAAGAATGGGGAGATCAGATTGTGTGTTGACACCCACAATTTGAACCGAGCTTCAGAGAAAGATAACTACCTAGTGCTTTCATTGGATGAAGTGTTGCAGATCGTCAATGGCTCCCAAATAATGTCTTTCCTTGATAGGTACTCTAGGTACAATTAGGTAATGGTACAATATGAAGATCGTCATAAAATGGCATTCAGCACTAAGTGGGGGACGTTTGCTTACAGGAGGATGCCTTTTGGGCTCATCAACATTGGCGCCACCTTCCAACATGCCATGGACATCGCCTTCAAGGATCTAATTGGCAAGTGCATAATCATCTACATGGATGATTTAACTGTGTTTTCTAAATGGAAGAGTAATCATGTCTCTGATTTATGCAAGGTGTTTCAAAGGTGCAGGGAATTTGGGGTGTCCCTTAACCCTAAGTACATTTTTACTGTAACTGAAGGTAGATTTCCCGGGCATATCATTTCAGAATAAGAAATTTCTATAGACTTTGAATGTATCTAGTCCTTGCTGAAAATCCCACCACTAGGCAGCAAGAAGGTATTAAAATCCTTGTTTGGGAAGATCAACTTCATTAGGAAATTCATTACAAGTTTTGCGGAGATCATTAAACCCCTCAACGCTATGTTGAAACAGGATGCCAAAGTTGAATGGAATCCCGAAACCAAACAAGCCTTCAAAGAAATTAAATGGGCTATTGCTGAGGCACCGGTGTTAGTCAACCCAGATTATCTAAAGCCTTTCTACGTCTACTCATTCGCTTCAGAACATTCTTGTGCTATCATCTTGACTCAGAAGGATGAGGAAGGAAATGAACACCCGATTACCTTCATGAGTGCTCCCCTTAAGGATGTTGAACTGTGATACCACAACGTAGAAAAGCAGGCATATGCTCTTGTCAGAGGGGTAAAGAAATTTTGACATTATATTCTATGCAATAAAGTGTTTGCCATTGTCCTAGACCTAGCAGTGAAAACACTGCTCATGCAAAATGAATTAGGAGAACGAAGAGATAAATGGGTCACCTTGCTCCAAGAATATGACATGGATATCCAACCAATGAAGTTGGTGAGAGGACAAGCATTCACCTGCATGATTGTTGAAGCGGCAGCAAGGGTTGGACTCGAACTCATTGTACAATAGTACCAGCTTGAGGATGTTTCCCCGAGAGAATGGTATGAGAATGTCGTTTATTATTTGCTAAACCACAAGTGTCTGCCACACTTACAGGGAGTCCAAAAGTGTGCTCTTAGATTGAAAAGCAATGGTTACATGGTACAAGGGTCCATTTTATACAAGTTGAATCATGAAGGCATCTACTTAAGGTGCCTGGGCAAGGAAGAAGCAGGCCGAGTCTTAAAAGAGTTTCATGATAGATTTGGCACCGGCCATGGATCTGGCCCTTCTACGGCACATCAAATATTGAGAGTGGGATATTATTGGCCAACTGTCTTCAAAGATGCTCATTTTCATGTCCACTCATATCACATGTGTCAGACAACCGCCACCAAAGAAAATAATGCTGCTATCCCACTGCAGCCTATGTTGGAGGTAAGGTCGTTCGCGCAATGGGGTCTCGATTTCATCTGTCTGATAAGCCCTCCATCATCTGCGGGACACAGGTACATTCTTACCGCAATTGATTACTGCACTAAGTGGATAGAAGCAATCATGTGTAAGCAATGCACAACTGAAGTAGTTACTAATTTTTTGGAAAGTTTCATTTTAAATCGCTTTGGTTGTCCTTATGTTTTGGTGTGTGACAATGGACTTGCTTTTGTGTCATTTAAATTTGCTAGTTGGGCATTCAACTATGGGATTGCCCTTAATTTTTCATCTAATTACTACCCCCAAGGCAATGGCCTCGCTGAGTCCACAAATAAGAACCTAATTACTATGATCAAGAAACTTCTAAATAGGAATCCCAAGGACTGGCATACCCAGCTCCATTTTGCCCTTTGGGAAGACCGCACTCGCCATAAGGTTTCCCTTGGCAATTCCCCATTCCACCTCGTTTATGGCCTGGAGCCCATATTCCCTATCCATCTGAAGATTCCCACTTTGCAGTTTATCAATGATTTTTATGAAGGGGTAAATCGTAGGGATGCTCAGTTAGCCGAGCTCTTGCATTTAGAGGAAGTCTGGGACTGTGCAATAGAAAATTTTTCCAAACATCAAGGCGTGGTTAAGAGATGGTTCAACCGTAGAGCCAAAATCAAAGCCTTTAGAATTGTAGATTTGGTCATATATTGGGACAAGGCCCACGAAAAGAAAGGGGGACACAACAAATTCAACAAGCTTTAGCTTGGTCCCTTTCAAATAGCTGAGATTTTGGGAGATAATTCCTTCCACCTAAAGACCTTAACTAGTGAGAACATCCTGTTGTCGGTCAACGGGCAGCACCTGAAGCATTACTTCCAGGCTTGAGCTCGTTTGAGCTCTTCTTTGTAAATATTTGTATATAGGTTAGAGTAGATTGCTCTTTCTGGTTTGCTTGCATCTTTTTGTTTTGCATCACTCTTTTGTTTTCTCCCTCTTGGCAATTTTTGTTTTGAAAAGGATGCTCCCTGCCCCTTAGCGGTGGTCATGCTCACTTGACGAATGGTTTACTTCATTGTCCATCCTAGGTGTTCTTGTTGGTGTAATTAATTAATTAATTATTACACTAGCATAAGTTAACTTAGGTCATAAATCATTTATTCCTAGGTTGGATCATTTAATAAATGGGATAAGATTCCTTCTAGAACTTATCTCATCATTTAATGATCATCTAGATAGGGTTCACATGTCACATGTTGTTTGATCTAGACACTTGGCAACATCTCATGCATATTAGGTTTTACCTCTTGCCTATTTAATCAGGCATCTTCTTCATTTGTAATATATCATATCAATATCAATTTCATCATATCAATAGTATCTTTAATCAGCATTCCATTGTTGCAACACTTCTCTTTGTGGTTGATTATCTTTCATGGCTAAAGTCCTTCATTGAAGATTTTGGAGCTTCATGGGCTGTGCAATCCATCATCTCAACATGGTATCAGAGCTAGTCCATTGAAACATCAACCCTAGATCCAGGAAGTTTGGAGTGCAAGATTCAAGTAGGCTTGGAGTTTTATATTGCAGGCTAGTTGGCTCTACCTGGGAGCCAAGCTGATTTTTGGTGCAGATCAGGCCCTCTCCGACCTTTCCATTGCATCCAGAAGGCCTCAAAACCCATAGATCGCCTGTTCATTCATCAAAATCGAAGAAATATCATCCGAGAGCCTATGAGGTATTATCTAGGGTTTGCAATTTTTTGTACTATCCATACAGTTTTGCAGAAAAAAATCTTCCCTCTCTGTCCTCCATCAAGGCAAAAAATTTTAGAAAAATCAAAAAAATATTTGGCTATTTTTCAGGCATTTTTTTCTATAGTATTGGCAAAAATTAATTTCTACAAAGTTTGACCTGGAAATATATTATAAGGTCGGCAAAAAAATTAAATCACAGACTATAGTTTCTTCATCGATTGACATTCACATTTTTTTTTATCGGCATTTTTTAAAATTTTTGAATTGCAAATAAATTGCAATATTCAAAAATTAAAAGGGCACCCGTCATCGGTCTGCAGAATCCAATAGGTTTTGCATCATCCAACTATCATCTTTGTCGGCCTGTCCCATCGCTGAATCACCGCTTGTCGTCATTGCTCCACCGACTACCGGTGTCCATCCTGGAGTTTGCTCCCAGCCACCGTTCTCGACCACCGTCGTCGTTGTCGGAGTGTTCTCCCAGCGACCGCCTATTTACCATTGGCCACTGACCACCACCATCGACCGAAGACTCCAGCCCCAATTCTATTGTCGACCATGGGCTCCGTTTGACTCTAGCATTGGGTTCTAAGCTAGCCATGCCACCACCTTTTGCCACCTTGCAGCCGCTTTGACACCACCATCTGGGCAGAGGATTTTTTTTTATGCCAATGCCCTAGCCCCACGGTCACATCAACGACCAGGGGCTTATTTTTTTTAGCCTTGAGTGCTTGCTTTTTGCGCCTTATTAGCCACTTGCATTCACATTGTAGTTTTTTTCCAAGGGCCATATCTTGGCACCACGATATCAAAAATTTGCAAACGAGATATCATTGTGATTGTCCTCACATTCTTTGGACTAAGCTTTGGGAGCTATACGGAGATTCAGACACTCCACCATTCCTCGATGGTCATGATTTAGAATATCATTCTTCTGTTCAAGTACCCTATGATGCTATTGTTGTGCAGGAAGTTAATTACCTTGATCTTTCTGAAGAGGTTGACAAGGTTCCTTTCAGTGCTTCTTCTTCATCAGAGACAGTTGGTATCCCTTCACATTCAGTGATTCCTTGTCCAGAATCATTGATTAAGGCTTCCACCACTATCATCATCCATTAGGACACATTCAGTTTTCCAGACTTGATATCACATGATGGCTTCATTTCAGGTATCACGGACTTGGCTCCTTCTAAGGTTTGGAGGACATTCTTGAGGGGATATCACTCCTCTATTCAGATCACATCTTGGAGATTTTTCTTGAGTATCCACATTCCTTTGTCTCAACCTTGATTGGGAATTCAGAGACTATCTTGGAGGCACTTGGTTTCTCTTCAGAGATTTCATATCCTAGACTTCTTCCCTGTCATTCCATTTAGGTTTTGAGGTTTCTTCAGCATCCACCATTGGATTTGCTTCTTCCTAGTAGGACATTTGTGGTTTGGACACCTTTTTTGCTTCAGACATCCTTTAGTGGTTTTGAGGACACTTCATTTAGGGGGGGCTATCAAGTCTCCATCACATCCATCATATCCATTCTATCTTTGTCTTTGGATATTGTTCGGCATCAGTTTCTGCATCGACCTGGTTTGTCACTCTCTTCATTGATTGTGGCATCTTCATCTTCTGGCACAGAGACATTTGAGAAAAGTTCAAAGACATCATCATCCATGTTCATTCTTCCTTCCTTCAATTCCTATCCGGAATGGGAAGCATCTCTGCACTTGCAGTTGGTTTTGTTTCTTCTGAAAGGGAGACAAGTTGTTTGTCAGCATTGGATCTTGTTTTGTCTTCAGACACTTCCCTTTCTTATAGGTGATCTCATCTTCTGGGGGGGCTCTTTAGTCTCTCTATTGTATCCATGTGATAGATGGTGTACTTGGGGGGTATTTAAGAGTCCTCCTTCCTTCCCATTCTCACTTTTTCATCTCCTTTTTGGAGAGGGGTTTTGTTCATACTGGGTTTTCCCCTTTTCTCTGGTTGTGGGAGATTTTCTGCATCTTCATGTATATGGGTACCTAACATGGCCTTGTAGCCAGGACCCATCATCATCTTGCATAATCATTGCATTTTTCCTCCCTAAGTTGCACTTATGGGGGGGTGTTGGTGTAATTAATTAATTAATTATTATACTAGCATAAGTTAACTTAGGTCATAAATCATTTAGTCCTAGGTTGCATCATTTAATAAATGGGATAATATTCCCTTTCCTAGCTTGTGGAATAAGATTCCTTCTAGAACTTATCTCATCATTTAATGATCATCTAGATAGGGTTCACATGTTCTCACATGTTGTTTGATCTAGACACTTGGAAATATCTCATGCATATTAGGTTTTACCTCTTACCTATTTAATCAGGCATCTTGTTCATTTGTAATATATCATATCAATATCAATTTCATCATATCAATAGAATATTTTATCAACATTCCATTGTTGCAACACTTCTCTTTGTGGTTGATTATCTTTCATGGCTAAAGTCCATTGAAGATTCCAAAGCTTCAGGGGCTGTGCAATCCATCATCTCAACAGTTCTTCGGTTAAACATTCACTCTCTACCCTTGTTCTCTGAAGGCTACCCATAGATGATTTCCTTGTCTGAACTCTGTCCTAGAACTCGACCCTAGGTTGGATCTCTTTACACACATCTCGAATCTTGCACAAAACATATAATAATCATTTCTAAAGGATTGTACCATGGTTGCTATGACACCCTAGTGAGTGAAAAATATTAAGTCTGCTCCAGTGACCACTACAGTCTCAAACCAATTGTAGGCTTCAATGCTTACCCGGTCGAGCAAAATGATAACTGAGAAGAGGTACATTGAAAGAAATATCAAAATGAAAGAAAGGGATTCTAAAAAATAAGTGACTGTATGGGTGTGCGGGTAACTCTACCGGGGCTATGGATGCCCAACCGACAGTAGAGCAATATCTGTGGGATTGTAGCGACAACTCTGTCGGGGCTATGGACACCTGATTGGCAGCAGAGCAATGTCTAGGTTACTTTTGGTGCTAGATGAGTTAAGTAGCTTGCTCGATTGGATTAGCGGCCCCTAGTCATCATCCCATAGAAAGGAATGAATTAACTACACACACTTTTGAGATGTCCTGTAAGCTGACCCAATTAAGGATCCCGTTCTCCTAGTTCACCTTTGGAACCATCCCTAGTCTGCGAAACCAGAAATTCTGGGTCTTGAATGAATGTTTATTTTTAAAATGCTCAGGAGAATTTCCTAGCGGAGTCACCATTTGTTGTGCCCTTAGCTCACATGCCCCGTTCGGAACGGGGACCCTCTTTTTCTTTCCCTTGTTGGGTCATTTTTTTGTTATCATTGCCTCATTTTGCGTGCCCCATTTAATTGCCCCTGATGGTCAATGTACCTACAAAGTTTCATCATAAGTTGACCATGCTTCCCCTTGGCTAGTTTTGCCAAGTTTTGATGCCCTTCAGGGTCTCTCTAGCAGTTTGCTTCTACAAGTGGCCCTGGACCCTCCCAAGCCCACCCCCTCAGGTTTACCTAGCCGGGTTTCCCTATTGTGTCTGTTGTCCCAGATGGTAGATGGGTTGTCTTCCTGGACCCCGGGTCCCGGCTCCATCATCACCGTCTGAAATGCTTGCAAGAAAATCTTGGCTGCCTTCGAGCGTTTTGGACCCAGACCTCCGGACTTCTGAGTCTGGAATTTCGTGAAGGTTTTGTCATTTCTGATGGTGGACCTCTTCCTCAACTCTACCCTCTGGGACCTGACTTCCTTTTCACCACCGGTGACTGCCAAGCTAAAATTTCCAAATGGTCACCATCCTGCATCTTCCCGGTCGCTAGACCCCCCAACTCCCGCTACCGTCTGCAAATTCAAATCCATCGACCCAAGTGTTTGTTGTACTTGCATTTATTGTGGCCATTAATGACAGTTCGGGTATAAATAACTTGCCCAAATCTGTCATTCTCACTTGTCAGTGTTGCAAAGTAGGATTAGAGCTTTCCAGAGAGGAGCCCACCATCTTCAAAGCCTCCATCGACCATCACCCTCGTCATCACTTGTCGATCATGAGTAGATTCCACACCTCCCTGCATCGAGTGTTTGAGGTAGGTTTTCCATTCACCCTCCCGAACAATGTTTTCATGATTTCTAGGGCTTAAAATGAATAATAACGATCAAAGGGACATGTGAATAATGAAACATGGCATAACGAACAAAACCAATGTCCCCCAAAAAATGAGAAAGTAGCTGTGGTTCACTCAGGATCGATCTAGAGCTTTATACCCGCGCGGCCGTTCTTTGTAGGGGCATTTGCGCCCCTCGAGCCCAGAATCTCCCTTCGCCGGCTGGGACTTAGCGAAAAAACCAGAAATTTCAAAATAGCTCCCTCATTCCCCGACTCTGCAACCCCAGACTTCCACTGACAGTTCATCATCTGGCATCTCGAGCTTGAGTTTTGAAGGTGAGAAGCGACCTCCGTGTTGACCTTCTGAGCCTGGGCCTCTGGGCTTTTGCGTCCATATTTCTGCTCCTCTCCTATCATTCTCTGATGGTGAAAGGGTCCCGTCCTCGCAGTCCTCGACTTCCACACTCCCAATCACCGTCTACTAGTGAAACTTCACGACTTCCCTTCGGTCCGCCGGGTCTCGGTTCTCTGACTTCCATACTTGGGATTTCGTGTGGTCTTCCCCGTTGGAAACGGCGAATGCCTGGCATCCTTCCGCCCCTAGGTCCCGAACCTCCATTCGTCGCTAGGGTTGCCACTATGAATGCTAAACAACCTTGACCGCACTAGGCTCTACCATCTGGGACTCCGTCCCATCTCTGCTGTTGAAAGATAGAAAAGCTTGCCCACCTTCCCGACCTCTGGGCTTCACCTTCCCAACCGTTGGGCTTTGCCTTCCCGATCGTCGTGAGTCTCAAAATCAAAATCAAAGCATCTGATGCTCATGTCGGGTCCAGTCCTCCTTTTGGCAGTCAGCAAGACACTATGGATTCACTGAGACGTTACATCAATGAGAGGCCTCTTGCCAATGTGCATTTCCTACTATCAGTCGGCAAGACTATGAGATCTCACCAAGACATCTCTCCTCTGCAAAGACCTCACACCAAAGAAAAGGTTGGCGAGACCTGAGGAAGTTGGCAAGACATCCCTCCAAAGACACAAATCTCCTGCCGATGTGCCATCTTCCTGCTGCCGGTCAGCAGGACCAAGGGATTTTGCCAAGACCACTTGTTAAGTGTTGTTTGTTTGGCCTATGTATTCACTCTTGAGCCAATCGGTGACACATGAAACGCTTGCCATGACTTCAATCTGATGATTGATGTCTCACTGATTGGGTATTTGCAGAGAGTTCCATCCGCCCATTACAAAATTGAAGATCCCTTGACAGTTTTTCCTCCTCTCGGGTCCGGTCCGTCGGGTTGAAGTCTCCGAACTTCTACTCGATGATCGCCATCCTAGACGGTGAAGGCATGATGGCATTCCACTTGCTTGGGCCTGAACACTTCAAACTGTGAAATTGAAACCAAGCGACCACCCTTGGACCCTCCGGGCCATGGACACCAGAGTTCTGTCTTCGAAACTCTAATTCTGATCGGACGTTTCAAAAAGCCATCTCTAGATGGCTTTCCAGCCTTGGACCTCTGGACGCTCCTAAATCAATCCAAATGAGCCCAAATTTGAAATCTAATCTCGACCCACATGCTTAATTTTGGTCCTCTCCATTGCAAACCTTTTAAATTATTGAAATTCAATCGAAAAGAATCTCCTAGATTGTTCTACCCTGATTGCCTTTCCAAACAGCATTCCTACCAGGGAAGTCCGGCCCTCTGGGCCTAGACTGTCGCAAAGCCCTCAATCAAAAGACCAATGACATCAGGAGATAAAAGCATCATGTTATGCTTGATAGATTATTTAAAATGGATATCATCTTTGGGATTTCAACTAACATGAATGCTTTCATGATCAATTGCACTTACTATGCCTTTGCTTGCAAAATATATGGAATCAGGTGTGGGACCTTCGAGGGAAGCCATCGAAAAGGACAAAGGAAAGAAGTTAGGCAAAACTCCTCAAGGGAAAGAAGACAAGAAAAAAATGAAATACCAATTCCAAGGTGAGACCCTGCACTCAAAGGTTACCACGGACTGGAAAGAAATCACCGACACCAACATAGGCCATGTCAATATTAACGAATTTACAAAAAGGGTCAGGGTCAATCCAAAGACCAAGAATGCAAGACTGATAAGACAAAGTGGAATAGCAAAGGCAGCAGGATTTCCTCCATATCTTGTAGCCCCTGAAATTTTTATGGCGTGTTGGCAGGCATTTCAATCATATACAATAACAATTGTTGACAGGGATGGTAACATTCTCGCTTACATGTTAGCTGAAGGAATCATGAAAACCTTTCATATTCCCACATTTCAAGAAATGGAAACGCCTACCATTGAGAAGTGCCAAGAGGCATGGGATGATAACCCTATAAGCTACAGGAAGTTAATAAATTAGCATTAGCTCAAGGAAAATTGGGGCAGCACCGCGAAGGTTCCTAACGAACTCTTCCGCAGTGATTTCTATGAAGACTACCATGATTTGGTCACAATGCTAAGTAGTGTTATGGGCCTCCCTACTGCGCCCTTCTTTTAGGAGTGGATGGTGTACTTTGTTGAAAAAATCCTTTGTGGGAATGAAGACATTACCAAAAAGACCACATTTTATTGGGGAGGTATAATAAGCAACGGCTTCCATAAGCAGTTCATCAATATGAAGAAGAGTTCTAAGTTCTATATGACTTCATATCTCGTATACTCCTTGGCAGACTGGAGATAGTACAATGGGTTGTTTGTGGCACCCGATCAGGAGTAGGGTCGAAGACTCAAAGCCTATGATAGATACCCCCAGCTCTAGTACCAAAACTTCAGGAGGGAGTATTGCAGAGTAAATGACACCTTCATTGGCCATATTGTCTGAATGATTGTAGGGGATTTCGAAAGGAGAGTTTCCCATAGTGCTAGGGAATTTTTGAAGTAATATACCTTCCTCTTCATTCAATACCCAAAGTTTACGTACATCTATACACAAGGCTTCACTGAAAGGCCGAACAAATTGCCTCAATACCCCAATGACTGAATCATCTTATTGGAGCTTTCTCGGTAGCTCCAACACATACAGGCGATCTTCAGTGGCAAACACATAGCAGGGATCTCTTATCCCATGACTCTTGGCCAAGGCATATATAAACTACAAACTTCCCAGTGCACTGGTAACTCCGAGAAATAACTGAAGGATTACAATTTTCATCTACACACTGCTCACCCTCGAATGGATCCGTATGGGCACATAAGGAAGGCACTGGGACTGGGGTTTGCTCATCTCCACCACATTAAAGACTTTTGGGGGGATTGTCAAGATGATAAAGAGGTACGTGCAAGGCACTATATGTGGATGATTGCCCATTTTGTAAGGAAGGTGCAACCATTTCCCATACCGGACCAAGTCGCAGAAGATGATAGCACCATAATGGACCCCAGGTATCCCATAGTAGCCAATTTTCCAGTACCAACAATTGATTGGGATGAGCAGGAGGTCGATGACCCCAACATTATAAGAAAGCCAATCTTGGCGCGTACCAAGGAATGGGTTGATAGACAAGTGGTCCAACTAAAACAACATGGGGTAGAGGGACATCCAAGTCTCCTCTGGTCACTAGGTCTAAGAAAAGGAAGTAGAGGGAAACAAAATAGTCTTTTGACACTAAGGTCTATACAAGAAAAGAAATAGGAGGCTCACCCTCCAAAAGACTTAAACAAACGAAGGCCACCATAGACCAGCCCTTAATCCAAGAAGAAGAAGGGGGTACATATCAATTAGAACCCCTCTTGGCTCTGCCTGCCCCAACTACCACACCACCTACTTCTCTAGGCATGATCATTGCATCCCCACTGGTAGTGGACATCTCTGTCCATCTTGCCCCTTCACCTCCGATTGAGACTGTAATTGTAATTGACTCTTCCTCCGCCATAACTACACCTCCCTCCTCCACTACCATGTCACCCACCACGTCACTCCCATTACCTACAGTGGTTGCACCAATGCCCGCACCCACCTTGCCTGACGCCTTCTCAAAGCATATGCAGAATATCCCTTCTAAGCTCTCCCAAATCCTCATGGATCCCACTCTTCAAGCAGTCTTAGCTTAGGTCCTCGCTACTGCCAAACCCTCATAACCTCCGACAGGGCCACCAGCTATGGAAGCCACCATGTTAATCTCTAAAGAGTGGGAGAGGCAAGAACAAGAGGCTTCAAAGCCTTTTGAGGAGGAGGTTGATGAATATTACGAGCACCCGGAGTATGAACATTACACTATTGACAGGGTTGCCTACGAAGAGGAAGGAACTTGTTCCTCGGAGAGTGGGGATGATTAGGAGGATGTCGGTGGTAAGGTCATAGTGTAGGCCTTTGACGATGATCTTGACAAAGAGCTGGCCCCACAACCGAAGGGCACTGAGATAGAGGCAGAAAGGTCACTTCTTGGGAAAGGATAGCAGCAAGAAGATAATCTAGAAGAAGAAATACCTAAGAGTGAGGCTCAAGCTTGCAAGA
Source organism: Sequoia sempervirens (assembly GCA_007258455.2). Lineage (NCBI taxonomy): Eukaryota > Viridiplantae > Streptophyta > Pinopsida > Cupressales > Cupressaceae > Sequoia > Sequoia sempervirens. The sequence goes on from VDFB02281492.1 coordinate 590,961,932, forward strand.
GCCTCGAAATTGAGTAGCTCAAGGAACATGTGCAAAATGTTAAACAAACTAATGGAGAGAAAGGAGGGGAAATGGAAGAGAAGGAAATTCCCTTACGACAACTATCTGCCAAGCCTGCTTTTAAATTCCTTGTGTTCATCCAGGACTCCAAGGAAGAAGAGGGAGATACTGCAAAGGAAGAAAGGGCCCTAGAAGATAAGAGAACAAAAGCCTTGACCGAGAGGGGCGAGGGTGATCGTGAGTCACCTAAGGGCAAGTCTGTCGTGCCTAAATGGTTAGAAAAATAGCTTGAAAAGAAAATTCATGTATTAAAGGACCCAAGGGCAAGACTAGAGGCAATCCTAGCCTAAGCTCGGATCACAAAAAAGAAGGAAAAGAAGCTTAAGATCCGATCCAAGGTAACGATGGATGCTTCTGGGTCTCGAGCTATACAAATAGCAATGCCTATGGTGGGCTAGGCTGGGGTGAGTTACAACATCTCCACCATCGACTTGGGGACCACCACCAAAGAACAGAAGGTGGGGCATCTTGAGGAGTCAGTGGCCATGGTGGTACATTTGATAAAGTAGGACAAGATTTCAAAAGATGAGCTCAAGGTATAGGTGGCTGCTTTAACAGATTACATCTAGCAATGGTCTTCAGTGGATGACCTGCCTACCACATCCACAACCGCACCACAACTACTGTTCAAGGAATAGATTGATAAGATGGAAAGGAGAAATAACTTGGAAAAGACTATGGATTACTAGTTCTGGCAAGTCTTATATGTCAGAAACATGGGAATTAGTTGGGCTATTCAGATAGCCAACAAGTTCTTGTACCCACAGCAATCTTTGGAGGGCACAAAGAAGTTATGCAATGACTTCCCTGCAACATATGACTCCACCTTCCCAAAGATCAAGGCTATCCTTCAGTTGCCAGAAGCCACATGGGAAAAGGAGCTTGTGTTTAACAAGGATGATCACTGGTTGATGGATGTGTGGCAGCAAGACTTTGGCAATAGGAAGGAAAGGCTAGAACAGATAATGAGTAAAGTGGATCCAGATATCGAGTGGATCAAGGAAATTAGGGTGGAATGTGCTTGTTATCTCAAGCTAATGATGAAGTATGACATGCCTGTAGTGCAAATGGATCCAAAGAAGGTGAAGCCCTACTTCCAAAAGAAGATGGAGGATGGGATGTCTAGTGAAGTAACGGTGGAGTTCATGAGTTTTTCTGCCCGTGCCTTCGATCAATCAGAGCTATTTAGAGATCAAGGTACAAAGTATGATTAGGACTGGAAGAAGCTAGAAGATAATGCAAAAGAATGGAGCTACCAAACGTTGTGATATGAGATTATTGAGGTAGACAAACTCCAGCCGGTCATCGTAAAGTTCATGGAATATACAACATCAAAGAAGTAGGAGGAAAACCCTGTCAATGATAAAGAGCTCCCTAAAGAGTAGCTACAGTAAAATAGCAATTAGCTAAAAGACAAAAGGCTACAATGCCATCACTAGAGGACAAAATAGGGAAGGGACAAAATGTAATTTTTAAATTGTAATATATTGAGGGTTGGTGAAACCATATTTTGTAATGAATCTTGGCAATTCATTTGACTTTTGGGCCATTATAAATAGGGGTCTCCTCTCATTTGCAGAGAGTTGTTGAGTTGTTGTAAAGACATGTTGCAGAAATTTGTAATGAAAATACATTGAATTGGTGCATTTTCTGAGTTTCTCACATGTTGCTTGATTTAACCTCCATTGTTAGATGTTTAATTTAGATTTTTATTGCTGTTCTAGTTAACTATTCTCTTTCCTTGATATATTTTAGGAATGTTGTCTTGTGATTATGAAAATTCTTACTGTGTAGATGGCTTCTTAGTCCATACTTTTTGTTGTTTGCTGATGGTAGATAGCTGTATAAAGTTAGTCTGGGCTTAAATTCAAATTTGCTCCACACTTTCATCTTTGTTCATGCATGTATATGGTGAATGAAAGATAGAACATTTACAGACCTTAGAAGATAGTACAAATTACATGAGACTGTGAGCTTTCTGGTTAAGTGGAATATTGTTTCCAAGAAGCTGTCCATTGCAGGAACTCCATTATCACTGTTCACTGTTAGCTTTAGTTCCAGGAACCTTCTCACCCAAATCTCCAAATATCCCAGTGAGAACACAACTCACAATGTGATGATGAAATAAAACTCACTACCTCATATATTTACCCTACTTATACCTAGGATATCACCTAGAGTGACATAGATAACAACTATAGGACCTAGTTTGACCTAAATAACTAAATAACAATATAATAATGATAATATAACTCAATTAAGAGATAGGGTAGCTAGAATTTGAATACTCATAACCCTATGCATACACTATGATTAAGGGCATAGCATATTTCTTAGTCTTTCCCAACATTGGTGTTAAGTTGTATCTTCTTCATGGCATTTTCATTGATTTTTTGTGTAAACTATTATCTTTTCAATATTTATCTCAATTTTTTTTTCATTTGAAGCTTTCAAAAAACTGTTATATTCATAATCCAATTTGATTATATATATTCATTCAATGTGCTAACATCTATTGATATTATACCATACAACAACTATTTCTACAATGTTTTTACACCTCTCTTTATTGATAGTCCCTGGAACTAACCTATAATGCAACCACAGTAGGAGGGTCCTTAAGGAGTACAATCAGAACCATGCAGCAAGAGTAACACAACAAAAGCAACATAGAATATGGAGGAAAACATAGATGCAAGTATGTTCATTAATAGAAATCTCAATTGCATTCGGCCAACAACATCTGGGCTTACAGATTTGAGGCTCACAGGCTTGATATAACATTACAACATTCCAATATGCTCCTATATGTGAGATGAACACTTACAATTCAGATTAACCTTAATCTACTCAATCAAATGCTAACTAGACTACCCCTATTCTAATGATCAATTACAAGCTTTATACTATATCAACGATTCTGGGAACATCTGTATCAGCCAAAGATCATCACATTATCCATGGAAAAAAAATGTAACATGTGCATGAATAGGTTAGCCTCATATTTGTATTACTCTATCAATAGATGCATAGAATGAAGTGTGGACCTATAAGGAAGGTTGGGAAAACTGCATAAAACACTTAGAATCACACTATCAAGATCCATAATTCATGGGGATGTTCCACGAATGATCAAATTAACCGATAGGCTTGAAAACTATTCCAGTGTCGATTCAAGAAACTACCATGAAATTCTAGAAGCAATAACTTGCCAGAAAAATATCCAATCATGCCAAAATCTTGGAATAAGGAAAATGAACATGTCCACGATGTACACAAAGATCCACAAGGTGTAGTGAGCAAAAATGATGAATCCACCAACATGAACTTAGCAAGAACAAAACTAAAAGAAAAATATTTTTGGTTGATGCAAGATTGCCAAGAACCAAGGATGCTCCTCAATCAGACATCTGGGGTTAATGAAAAGTGAGTCCCTCACTTTTCTATGGCTAAAGGAAAACCAAGTTAGTCTACCTGTTGGTGATTTTTCTTGTAAACCAACTTTGTCTCCTATTCTACCTATGGGGTAGCCATCTCCAATCAATGGTAGCTCAGAGGACCTGGACCAACTGACAAGATTCAGCGCTAGACTGAAATCTTCTGCACTTTAGGCTCTGTAGAACTAGGGTGGGTGTACCCACACAATGCCTTAAAGAAGACCAGACACTTCTTTTTATAGTAGATAACTCCTAATGTCAAGCGTTGAGGACCTCAAATGGGGCTAGATTCTCAGTAGCTCAACCTTGAAGCAATGAGGAGGCAAGACACATACTAAACAAAAGATATTCAATAATTTGTAGATTAAAAGGTTTCTGAGAGGAACAAGGCCACAAGATAGATCAGTGCCTAATCCAGGGTCATGGAGTCACACACAAAAGATGGATCTTGTTTTGTTGATGCCTTGCATCAACTGTCAATGCCTTACACTGATAATCCAGACTCTTGTATTGACTAGACTCTACTTACCAAATCCAACCTGCAAACAAGTAATCACTGCTATCTGCTCAAAGGATTTAACCACTTCCTTGAAGTAAACCTATCAACAAACAACACAAACTTGTGAAATATAAGAAGATGAATAAAGACACCTTATGCCATTCATTCAAATGATTAAAAGCATACAAATGTGGAGACAATCTAATGATGTATGCATGAGAGACAAGCATCTTCATGTCCTTGTACAAACTGATTGCATTTATAGAGAAATTCAAACTCTACAGCTTATAGACTCAATATTGACTCAAGAATAAACCCTAACCTATCTCAGACCAATCTCAGAACTCAGAAAGTGGAACTGAACACCAAAGTTCGAAACCCTTACATCTGGCCAAGAAATTATCTTTTATAGGAATAGGAGAAGCAACAAGCAACCGACCAGATGAGATTACATGTCATCAGACAAAATGACTAGTCATCACAGCTCACAAGCAATGTCACCAGCCTCATGAGCTTCACCAGATATCATTAAATACTTTGTGCAAGGTGATCCCAGGGAAATTTTGATGCAAATCCAATCAGGTCAAAAGAAGTATGTACAGGGATGGGTAGCCATGGCAGTCAAACCAAGAAGGTACACCAATCATGCCATCCTAGGAAATCTGTGGGTGTGATCTTCACAAATCTAGAGGCCATAAATGCAAAAGCCAACTGTTTCAACTACCTCTCCTCACCAGACAGTTCGTTGCCCTAATTCTGTAATTAATTCGATCTCTGCCGCACCAACCAACACCAACAATCGAGGCTTAGGACCAACTCAGGGTCATCATGTCGATCCTGTGAAATCTTCATTATCATCATTCTCAAGCCACAGGCCAAGTGACCAACCACAATAAATGCATCCCTGGTTTAATCCACATCAGCCATAGCTTCCAGCAAACTAGTCAGTATGACACCGCAGAGTTGGGAAGATAACACACTGAGAACCCAATGTTTCATCGAGCAAACATACCATTCGGCAAGACCGAGCACACTCTGCCAAACATCATAGTGACAAAAATGCCATATCGGCAAGAGAAGGCACAATCGGCAGGAGATCATGTCGACACCCCAACAAGAAGCACCATCGGCAAGAGAAAGCAGTGTCGAGAAGACATCAGGGCGACAGCGAGCAAAGGGCACGAAGTCACACTGAGGAGCTCATCGAATCAACAAGACATCCTCAGGTTGGGGAGACATCTGGCCGAAGAAAAAACATTATATCGATCACTGAACATAGTCCACAAGAGGCTACCAAGTCAGCGAAACATATTGGCCAAACAAAAGGAAGTCAAGAAGAAATCTTGCCGAAGTCCCCATATCACATTGAATGCATCGTAAAGTCAGGGAGAGATGGCTGGATCGGGGTGACATCATAGGGAAGGCAGATCAAGTGAGCCCTGATGACACTAGGCAGGCACACACCATCTGCGCGGAAGGAAAAGCATGGACCACTAGCGACCGCGCAGAGGGTGAGAGGTGGTTAGGACCTAACTGCTAGCTGAAAGGTGAAGACCTGCATAGCAAAAGAAGTTAGTAGTGGGGAGCCAGTGGAAAAGGTAACTAGGGGCCAGTTAACGATGAGACAAAGGGGCTCAGGGGGAACATAAGTTGTAGGTGTACTGGCCAGGCAGGTCAATGAATCAAAAAACTAGCAGAATAGGAACCAAACAAAGTCAGAGCTGGAACCAGGAAAGAGACAGAGTCAGAGCCAGAGCCAGGAAAGCGATGGAGTCACAGCCGGAGTGGGGGAAGAAACGAAAACCAAAATGACCATCCAAGAGAAAAACCCAACCTGGATCCACCTCCGCAAAAGATAAAGGAAGGGAGATGGGAGTGGAATAGAACCTGAAACTAGAACCCTGAAAAGGTTCCAAAACCTGTTCTCATTCCGATCCTGCACCTGCCAAAGGAAACAAAGAAAAAAAAGGGAAGAAAGTGGAGAGGAAAATGACCAGTGACCGACGTCGGGCAGAAAGGAAACAAAACTCCAATCACGCAGAATCAGAACCGGGATGGATGCATGAACATGAATTAGAACTTTAGAATTTGGAAAAGTTCTAGTTCCATTCAAGCATCCATTCTGCCTCTGATAAAACAAAAGAAAATCCAAGGCAAGCAAAAGAGAAAGGGGAACCAAACTAAAATCCCAAAAACAGGGAAAAGAAAAGCCAGGAAAAACCCTAACATAGGCCGCCCCAACGGAGAGATTAAAACTAGAACGCTGGGCTCAACCCTTGTGGGAGCCCATTTAACCCACATGCTAAAAAGATAGATAAAACTCACAAGCCAAGGATTTGCAATGAAAAATAAGGGCACGCAACCAGAACCTGAAAGACAACCAAAAAAGGCTCTAACATAGGCTCCTGTTGGGGATGTATGCCCCCGTGGGCATAGCAAGATTCCATATCTCAGGCAGAGCAGACCAGAAAAGGAGAGACCCAGAACACACCAAAAACCCAGCCTGCACAAGGCCAGAAGACACAAAAAGAAAGCAAAACAAAAACAAAAAACCAAAACCCTAGACTAAATATTCATGGAAACAGATATGCTTCAGGTGAAGCACCCTCGAGAATTGTCCATGAACCTACAATTCAAGAGTCCATTTATTCATTCCTTGTTTCATCTGATGACACCAGGCCACCAAATGAAAATGAGGGCCAGCATTTACCCCTGTCAAATACAATTCTATAGAATGAGCTAGCCTCCCCTAACTCATGCTTTCCTCTGCCAAACTGCAACAACATGAATGACAGCACCCGTACAAACACAAGTACCTGATTGCCTCTGTGCAAGTGAAAACTTACTCTCTATTTAGTTTTATCTTCAACTGGCAACCAAACCCAATAAACTTTATCATTGCCACACTCTTCATTGTTTGATTTTGTGTCATGTGGCAATACTTGTGAATACTGATCAAGACCATATGAAAACATAGTCTGATCACAAATAGCTACCTGATAAAACATGTTAGTACCTCTCAACATGCTGTCATATTCATCATTATAAACATGTACATGATCCTTATGCATTTGAAAGTCAGGCATACTTTCAAAATGTTGACTGTTATGTGACAAAAGGCTGTCATATTCACTATTTGCATTACCCTGAAGCTGAAAACAACTATCTCTAGTGCTCTGCATATTGTCACATTTTGTGAGAACTTCATCAAGTGTATACAAAGGGATACACTCACCATTCAACACATCTTGCAACTGCTCTATATCATTTTCAGTAGGAGAGGCACATCATTAGTGCAATGGTGGTTTAAACTACTACTTCCACTTCCACTTTTCACTTGGCTTTGTTCTTCATCATGCTGGCAATGAGAGTCATTAAAGGACTCTAACTCATCCTCATGGGCTGTCCAACTATCATCATCATCCCAATCTTGCTCATCATTGAGCAACTCTGGTTCAGAAGCACAATCTGATTTCAGACTGAAATCAGTGTCATCATGATCTGTAAGATCACCATTAGAAGGGGCATCAGAATCACTTGCATCATACCTCGCATCCTGCAGGTCCTCATTGTCAAGACCGATATGAGTTACCCACAACAACCTAGAGTTGTTGTGTGCAAACCTTTGATATTTTGTGGTTAGAAAATCTGATATTTGCTTACAACTTGGTAGGTTACTGCTCTGTCCTACCATCTCAACCACTTCTTCCTCTTCTTGACCTCTATCAGGACTAGATACATCACCAAGGTATCAAGGAAAAAAGTTCTGAGCTGATACCATGAAACAATGGAGTGCACTGGTAAGCAAGTGAGCCAATCATCGGCCACACCTTCTAAAGATCTGACAAATAGCTTCATGACCACATCCTCTTTTCCCACTTGACAATCTTCCATGAAATCAATGAAAAATTGCATATGTCTTGATGCTAATTCCTCAACACCACCTTTAAACTTGGGTAAATATTTATTGATTCCCCTAGGGGCAGCATGTGGGTAACCCTGGATTTTATCAAAATCCAAAGGGCTGTATCTTTCACTATCATACGCCCTTTTATGAAGACAGGACTGTGCCCTAAGCATGGTATCATAGCTTGTAGAGAGAGAATCAAGACAATAATGCATCTTGCAAATGAAACCTATCCCTCTACAACTATCCAGTTGCAATATTCAAATATCCCTTGATGACAGTGCTTGATCTCACCAAATAAGGGAACTAAAGTTATTTTAAATGTTCAAAAGCATGAAGAATACCTGGGAACGTTGTAGCCATGGAACTATCTTCAAATATTCAGTAGGTTCACCTTGATAGAGTCACCGCCTCTTTGCAAAGGACTGAGCTTCAAATGGTATGAAGCTCACTTACATGTAAATCTTTCTCTGAGTTCCATCTGATAGAGCACCATAGATCTTGTAGCTTTCAGGTTCACTGCAACAAAACTTTTCTCCAGGCCTAAGATTCTTCAAACTTTGAACATAACCAACATGGCAATTGATATGACTCTTTTGATATGGCACTTTATAACTGGATTTTTGAGTAACTCCCCAGCAGAGTCACAATCTTGTTGGTGATTTTTATTGTAAACCAGGTTTGTCTCCTATTCTACCTATGGGGTAGCCATCTCCAATCAAGGGCAGCTTGGAGGACCTAGACCAACTGACAAGATTCAACACTAGACTGAAATCTTCTGCACTTTAGGCTCTGCAGAACTAGGGTGGGTGTACCCACACAATGCCTTAAAGAAGACCAGATATTTCTTTTTATAGCAGATAACTCCTAATGTCAAGCGTTGAGGACCTCAAATGGGGCTAGATTATCAGTAGCTCAACCTTGAAGCAACGAGGAGGCAAGACACATACTAAACAAAAGATATTCAATAATTTGTAGATTAAAAGGTTTATGAGAGGAACAAGGCCGCAAGATAGATCAGTGCCTAATCCAAGGTCATGGAGTCACACACAAAAGATGGAATTCATCTGCAAATAGAGCTCAATCAGTGGATCTTGTTTTGTTGATGCCTTGCATCAACTGTGAATGCCTTACACTAACAATCTAGACTCTTGTATCGACTATACTCTACTTACCAAATCCAACCTGCAAACAAGTAATCACTACTATCTGTTCAAAGGATTTAACCACTTCCTTGAAGCAGACCTATCAACAAATAACACAAACTTGTGAAATACAAGAAGATGAATAAAGACACCTTATGCCATTCATTCAAATGATTAAAAGCATACAAATGTGGAGACAATCTAATGATGTATGCATGAGAGACAAGTGTCTTAATGTGTTCCTTGTACAAACTAATTGCATTTACAGAGAAATTCAGACTCTATAGCTTATAGACTCAATATTGACTCAAGACTAAACCCTAACCTATCTCAGACCAATCCCAGAACTTAGAAAGTGGAACTGAACACCAAAGTTTGGAACGCTTACATCTGGCCAAGAAATTCTCCTTTATAGGAACATGAGAAGCAACAAGCAACTAGCCAGATGAGATTACATGTCATCAGACAAAGTGACTAGTCAGCACAGCTCGCAGGCCATGTCACCAGCCTCACCAGCTTCACTGGATATCATTAAATACTTTGTGCAAGGTGATCCCAGGGAAATCTTGATGCAGATCCAATCAGGTCAAAAGAAGTAGGTACAAGGATGGGCGGCCATGGCAATCAAACCAGGAAGGTACACCGATCATGCCATCCCAGGAAATCATGGGTGTGATTGTCACGAATGTAGAGGCCATAAATGCAGAAGCCAGTTGTTTCAACCACCTCTCCTCACCAGATAGTTCGTTGGCCTAATTATGCAATTAATTCAATATCTTCCACACCAACCAGCACTAGCAATTGAGGCTCAGGACCAAATCGGGGTCATCATGTTGATCCTATGAAATCTTCATCATCATCATTCTCGAGCCATGGGCCAAGTGACCAACCACAATAAATGCATCCCTAGTTTAATCCACGTTGACCACAACTTCCAACAAATCAGTTGATGTGACACCATGGAGTTGAGAAGACAACACGCCGTGAACCCAATGTTTCATCGAACAAACATATTCGGCAAGACTGAGCACACTTGGCCAAACATCACAGTGACAACAATGCCACATCAGTGAGAGAAGGCACAATCAGCAGGAGATCATGTCGACACCCCAACAAGAAACACCATCGGCAAGAGAAAGTGGTGTCCAGAAGACATTAGGGTGACAGCGAGCAAAGGGCACCAAGTCACACTGAGGAGCTCATCAAATCAGCAAGACATCATCAGGTCGGGGAGACATCTGGCTGAAGAAAACATGTTATATTGATCACTAAACACAGTCAGCAAGAGGCTATCAAATCGGAGAAACATATTGGCCAGACAAAAGGAAGTTGGGAAGACATCTCGCCGAAGTCCCCATATCACATCGAATGCATCATAAAGTTAGGGAGAGATGGCTAGATCGGGGTGACATCACAGTGAAGGTGGATCAGGTGAGCCCTGGTGACACTTGGCAGGCGCGCCATCCACGCAAAAGAAAAAGCATGGACCGCTAGCGGCCGCACAGAGGGTAAGAGGCAGTTAGGACCTAACCGCTAGCCAAAAGGTGAAGACCTACATAGCGAAAGAAGTTAGTAGTAGGGAGCCAATGGAAAAGGTAACTAGGGGTTGGTTAACGATGATACAAAGGGGTTCGGGGGGAACTTAAGTTGCAGGTGTACCGTCCAAGCAGGTCAATGAATCAAAAAGCCAGTGGAACGGGAACCAAACAAAGTTGGAGCCGGAACCAGGAAAGAGACGGAGTCAGAGCTGGAGCCAGGAAAGCGATGGAGTCAGAGCCGGAGCCGGGGAAGAAACAAAAACCAAAATGACCATCCAAGACCAAAACCTGACCTAGATCTGCCTCTGCAAAAGAAAAAGGAAGGGAGACGGGAGCATAATAGAACCTGAAACTGGAACCTTGAAAAGGTTCCAAAACCTATTCTCATTCCGATCACGCGCCTGCCAAAGGAAACAAAGCAAAAAACAAAGGGAAGAACGCGAAGAGGAAAATGACCAGTGACCGACATAGGGCAGAAAGGAAATGAAACTCCAATCACACGGAATTGGAACCGGGATGGATGCGTGAACAAGAATTAGAAGTTCAAAATTTGGAAAAGTTCTAGTTCCTTTCAAACATCCATTCTACCTCTGATAAAACAAAAGAAAAACCAAGGCAAGCAAAAGAGAAAGGGGAACTGAACTAAAAGCCCAAAAATGGGGAAAAGAAAAGCCAGGAAAAACCCTAACGTAGGCCGCCCCAACAGAGAGATGAAAACTAGCACGCTGGGCTCAACCCTTGTGGGAGCCCATTTAACCCATGTGCTAAAAAGACAGATAAAACTCACAAGCCAAGGATTTGCAATGAAAACAAGGGCACACAACCAGAACCTAAAAGACAACCAAAAAAGGCTCTAACAGTACCTCAGCCTGAGAAATCCAAGAAGAATCCTCAACTGGTCTACCTTTCCACTTTACAAGATATTCTTTGTATTGTCTTCGATGAGTCTTCCTCCCATCTGTGATATCCAAAACCTCTTCAATCTCATCTGATTGCTTCTGAGGAAATTGATTTTCCAAATTTTCTTTATTATCTTAACTGAATTCTACTTCATGATAGTGATATAGATCTACAATGTTGAATATAGGTGATCTACCCATGCCTTCTAGTAAATCCACTTCATATGCATTTTTTGAATCAAATTTCTTCAAAATTTTACAGGGTCCAAACTTCCTCATCTTTAGTTTACTGCATATTCCAACTAGAAATCTCTCCCTTCTCAAATACACCATCACCTCATCTCCAACTTTGAACTCCTTATGTCTCCTCTTCTCATCTGCTTTCTCCTTATACTTCTTGTTCATATCTTCCAACTATTGTTTCACTTGAGTATGAACTTTTTTCATATGTTCAAAAAATTCCTCATCTTGTTCACTATGTTTAACTTCCATACTAATATCTCTCAATTTTGATATACCTCTAAGATGAAATCCAGTAACAATTTCAAAAGGTTTCTCTCATGTACTCTTGTTTACTGAATTATTGTAAGCAAATTCTGCTTGTGCAAGGACTAAATCCCAACTTTCTATTTTATCTCCAACCAAACATCTTAGTAAATTCCCTAAAATCTTGTTCACTACCTTTGTTTTTCCATTAGTCTATGGGTGTAAATTAGAACTAAACTTCAAATATTTCTTCAACTTTTTCCAAAGTGTTCTCCAAAAATAACCAAAAAAATTCACATCTCTGTCTAAAACAATACTTCTAGGTAATCCATGCAATCTGACCACTTCTCTAGAAAACAAGTCTACTACATGTACTGCATATGTTGTCTTCTTACAAGGTATGAAATGTGCCATTTTAGAAAATTGATCAACCACCACAAACACATAATCATTACCTCTTTGGGTCTTCAACAAACCAAGTATGAAATCCATGTTGATATCCTCCCAAGGTCTCTCCAGAACTGTCAAAGGTTTATACAATCCAACATTATGACTACTTGCTTTTGCAACTTGACAAACTTTGCAAATCTACAAAAATTTCCTAACATCCTTATGAATCTGTGGCCAAAAGTATCTCTCGGTCACCAATGCCACTGTCTTATCAACTCCAAAGTGTCCTAACATTCCTCCACCATGCTTCTCCTTCACCAAATTATCCCTCATTGAACTTTGGGGTATACACAACCGATTACCTCTGAACAACATGTCCTTCTGAATGAAATAATCCAACCACTAACTTCTATCCTCCAAAACTAGTTCTTTACAAGATCTCCAAGGTTTTGCAAAATTCAGGTCTTTCTCATACAATTTTTTCAACTCATCAAAGCCTAATACCTCCACTCTCATCTCTATTAGTAAATTCTTTCTCCTACTCAAAGCATCAATAACTCTATTTGACTTTCCACTCCTATGCTTCAAAACAAAAGTATAACTTGTTGTGCCCTTAGCACACACACCTCGTTTGGAATGGGGACCCTCTTTTTCTTTCCCTTGTTGGGTAATTTTTTTTGTTGTCTCCACCTCATTTTGCATACCCCATTTTTGTGCCCCTGATGGTCAATGTACCTCCAAAGTTTCATCATAAGTTGATCGTTCTTCCCCTTGGCTAGTTTTGTCAAGTTTTTATGCCCTCCGGGGTCTCTCTGGCAGTTTTCTTTTGCAAGCGGCCCTGGACCCTCTCGGGTTTCCCTAGCCGGGTTTCCCTGTCATGTCCACAGTCCCAGATGGCGGATGGGTTGCGTCTTCCTGGACCCCGGGTCCCGGCTCCATCATCGCCATCCGAAATGTTTGCGAGAAAATCTTGGCAGCCTTTGAGCATTCTGGAACCGGACATCTAGACTTCTGAGTCTGGAATTCCATAAAGGTTTTGTCATTTCTGATGGCGGACCTCTTGCTAAACTCCACCCTCTGGGCCCTTACTTCCTTTTCACTATCGGTGACCGCCGAGATGAAATTTCCAAATGGTCGCCATCCTGCGTCTTCCCGGTCGCTAGACCCCAGAACTCCCACCGCTATCCACGAATTCAAATCCACCAACCCAAGTGTCCACCATACTTGCATTTATTGCAGCCATTAATGGCAATTGGGGTATATATAACTTGCCAAAATCTGTCATTCTCACTTGTCAGTGTTGCAGAGTAGGATCAGAGCTTGCCAAAGAGGAGCCCATTGTCTTTGAAGCCTCTGTCAATCATCGCCGTCGTCGTCACTTGTCAACTATGAGTAGATTCCAAACCTCCCCGCATCGAGTGTTCGAGGTAGGTTTTTTGTTCACCCTCCTGAACAATGATGTCATGATTTCTAGGGCTTAAAATGAACAATAAAAATCAAAGGGACATGTGAATAATGAAACATGGCATAACGAACAAAACCCATGTCCCCAAAAAAATGAGAAAGCACCTGTGGTTCACTCAGGGTCGATCCAAAGATTTATCCCCACATGGCCATTCTTCGTAGGGTAATTCGCCCCCCTCTGGCTTGGACGCTCCCTTCACTAGCTGGGACTTAGCGGAAAAACTAGAAATTTCAAAATAGCTCCCTCATTCCCCGGGCCCGCAACCCTGGACTTCCGCTGATAGTTCACTGTCTGGCGTCCCGAGCTTGACTTTTGAAGGTGAGAAGTGACCTCCATCTTGACCTCCCAGGCCTGAGCCTCCGGGATTTTGCGTCCAGATTTCTACTCCTCTCCTGCCATTCTCTGATGAAAAAACCATCCCATCCTCCCGATCCTTGGGTTCCGCCCTCTGAATCATCGTCTGTTGGCCAAACTTCACGACCGCCCTTTAGTCTGCCGAATCCCAGTTCTTAGACTTCCGTACCTGGGATTCCATGTGGTCTTCACCATTTCAAATGATGAATGCCTGGAATCCTTCTGACCCCGGGTCCCAGAGCTCCATTTGCCGCTGGGGTTGCCACTATGAATGCTAAACATCATCGACCGTGTCGGGCTCTACCATCTAGGACTTCATCCCATCTCCGCTATTGAAAGATAAAAAAGCTTGCCCACCTTCCCGAGCTTTGGGCTTTGCCTTCCTAACCGCCATGAGTCTCAAAATCAAAATCAAAGTGTCCAACACTCATACCAGGTCTGGTCCTCCTTTTGGTGGTTGGAAAGACACTATGGATTCGCTAAGATGTTACATCGATGAGAGGCCTCTTGCCAATGTGCATTTCCTACCGTCAGTTGGAAAGACTATGAGATCTTGCCAAGATGTCTCTATGGCGCAAAGACCTCACACTGAAGAAAAGGTCGGCAAGACCCAAGGAAGTCGGCAAGACATCCCTCCGAAGACACAAATCTCCTGCCGATGTGCCATCTTCCTATTACCGATCGGCAGGACCAAGGGATTTCGCCAAGACCACTTGCTGAGTGTTGTTTGTTTGGCCGAAGTATTCACTCCTCAACCGATCGGTGAGACGTGAAACACTCGCCATGACTTCACTCTGATGATTGATCTCTTGCCAACCGGGTATTTGCAGAGAGTTCCATCTACCCGTTACAAAATTGAAGATCCCTTGACGACTTTTCCTCCTCTCGGGTCTGGTCTGTCAGGCTGACATCTCTGGATTTTTGCCTGATGATCATCGTCCCAGACGGTGAAGGCATGATGGCATTCTGCTCGCTTGGGCCCGAACACTTCAAACTAAAAAACTGAAACCAAGTGACCGCCCATGGACCCTCCGTGCCTCGGACCCCAGAGTTCTGTCTTTGGAACTCCATTTCTGATCGGGCATTTCAAATGGCTTTCTTGCCTTGGACCTCCAAACGCTCCTAAATTGATCCAAATGAGCCCAAATTTGAAATATAATCTCCACCCACGTGCTTAATTTTGGTCCTCTCCATTGCGAACATTTTAAATTATTGAAATTCGATCAAAAAAATCTCGCTCATCGTTCTGCCTTGTTCATCTTTCCAAACAACATTCCTACTAGGGAAGTCTGACCCTTCGGGCCTGGACTGGCCCAAAGCCCTCAATCAAAAGACTAATGACATCGGGAGATAAAATCATCATGTTATGCTTGATAGATTATTTAAAATGGATTTCATCTTTGGCATTTCAACTAACATGAATGCTTTCATGATCAATTGCACTTACTACGTCTTTGCTTGTAGAATATATGGAATCAGGTGAGGGACCTTCAGGGGCAGCCATCGAAAAAGACAAAGGAAAGAAGTCAGGAAAAACTCCTCAAGGGAAAGAAGACAAGGACCAAATGAAATACCAATTCTAGGGTGAGCCTCTACACTCAAAGGTTACCACAGACTGGAAAGAAATCACTGACACCAACATAGTCCAAGTCAATATTGACAAATTTACACAAAGGGTCAGGGTCAATCTAGTGACCAAGAATGCAAGAATGATAAGACAAAGTAGAATAGAAATGGCAGCAGGATTTCCTCCATCTCTTGTAGCTCTTGAACTCGTTATGGCATGCCAGTAGGCATATCAACTATATACAAGAACAATTGTTGATAGGGATGGTAACATTCTTGCTGACATGTCGGCTAAAGGAATCATGAAAACCTTTCATATTCCCACATTTCAAGAAATGGAAACGCCTACCATTGAGGAGTGCTTGGCGGCATGGGATGATAATCCTATAGGTTGTAGGAAGTTAATAAATCAGCATTGGCTCAAGGAAAAGTGGGGCAGCGCCACGAAGGTTCCTATCAAACTCTTCCACAGCGATTTCTATGAAGACTGCCATGATTTGGTCACAATGCTAAGCAAGGTTATGGGCCTCCCTACTGCAGCCTTCTTTCAGGGGTGGATGGTGCACTTTGTTGAGCAAATCCTTCATGGGAATGAGGACGTTACGACAAAGACCGCATTTTATTAGGGAGGTTTAATAAGCAACTGCTTCCATGAGTAGTTTGTCAATGTGAAGAAGAGTTGTAAGTTCTATATGACTTCATATCTCGTATACTCCTTGGCAGACCGGAGATAGTACAATGGGTTGTTTGTGGCACCCAATCAAGAGCAGGGTCAAAGACTCAAAGCTTATGATAGATACCCCCCGCTCCAGTACCAAAACTTTAGGAGGGAGTACTGCTGAGTAAATGACGTCTTCATCGGCCATATTGTCAAAATGATTGCTAGGGATTTTGAAAGGAGAGTTTCCCACAGTGCTAGGGAATTTTTGAAGCAATATGCCTTCCTCTTCATTCAATACCTGAAGTTTACGTACATCCATGCCCAAGGCTTCACCGAAAGGCCGAACAAATTGCCTCGATACCCCAATGACTGATTCATTTTATTGGAGCTTTCTCAGAATCTCCAACACATACAGATGATCTTTAGTGGCAAACACATAACAGGGATCTCTTATCCCATGACTCTTGGCTAGGGCATGTATAAACTACAAACTTCCCAGTGTGCTGGTAACTCTGAGAAAGAACTGAAGGATTACCATTTTCATCTACACACTGCTCACCCTCAAATGGATCCATATGGGCACATAAGGAAGGCACTAGGATTGGGGTTCACTCATCTCCACCACATTGAAGACTTTTGGGGGAATTGTCAAGATGATAAAGAGGTACGTGCAATGCACTATATGCGGATGACTGCACATTTTTTAAGGAAGGTGCAACCATTTCCCATACCGGACCAAGTTCAAGAAGATGATAGCACCATAATGGACCCCAGGTACCCCGTAATCACCAATTTTCCAGTACCAACAATTAACTGGGATGAGCACGAGGTTGATGACCTCGACATTATAACAAAGCCAATCTTGGCGCGTACTAAGGAATGGGTTGATAGACAAGTGGTCTGACTGAAACAGCGGGGGCTAATCTTGACTTATGAAGGGCTCAAAAGTTAGCCAAGTGCCACAGAGGATGTTGCTGCTACCACCTCGACCGGCGGGACATCCAAGTCTCCTCCAGTGACCAGGTCTAAGAAAAGAAAGGAGATAAAAATAGAACAATCTCATGACCCTAAGGTCTATACAAGGAAAGAAATAGGAGGCTCACCCTCCAAAAGACTTAAACAAACAGTGGGCACCATAAAGCAACTCTTAATCTAAGAAGAAGAAGGGGGTACAAATCAATTAGAACCCCTCTTGGCTCTCCCTGCCCCGAATGTCACACCACCTACTTCTCTAGCCATGATCACCGCATCTGCAACGGCAGTGGACATCTCTGTCCATCTTGCCCCTTCACCTTTAGCCAGGACTGTAATTGTAATTAACTCTTGCTCTACCATAACTACACATCCTTCCTCCACTGCCATGTCACCAACCACATCACTCCCATTACCTAGAGTGGTTGCACCAATGCCCGCACCCACCTTGCCTAAAGCCTTCTCAAAGCATATGTAGAATATCCCTTCTGATCTCTCCCAAATCCTCATCGATCCCACTCTTCAAACAGCCTTAGCTCAGGTCCTTGCTATTTCCAACCCTTCACAACCTCCGATGGGGCCGCCGGCTATGGAAGCCACCATGTTAATCTCTAAGGAGTGGGAGAGGTGAGAACAAGAGGCTTCAAATCCCTTTGAGGAGGAGAGCGATGAATATTATGAGCACCCAGAGTATGAACATCACACTATTGATAGGGTTGCGTACGAAGAGGAAGGAACTAGTTCCTCGGAGAGTGGGGATGAGGAGGAGGATGTCGGTGGTAGGGTCATAGTGTAGGCCTTTGACGATGATCTTGAGGAAGAGCTAGCCCAGCAGCCGAAGGGAACTAAGACAGAGGTGCAAAGGCCACTTCTTGGGAAAGTACAGCAGCAAGAATATAATCCAGAAGAAGAAATACTTGAGAGTGAGGCTCAAGTTGGAAAGAGCCTCGAAATCGAGCAGCTCAAGGAACATGTGCACAGGGTTAAACAAACTGAGGGAGAGAAAGGAGGAGAAATGGAAGAGGAGGAAAGTCCCTTACGACAACTATCTTCCAAGACTCCTTTTAAACACCTTGTGTTCATCCAGGACTTTGATGAAGAAGAGGAGATACTACAAAGGAAGAAAGGGCCCTAGAAGATAAGAGAATAGAAACCTTGACCAAGACCGGCGAGGGTGATCATGAGTCACCTAAGGGCAGGTTTGTCATGCCTAAATGGTTATAAAAATAGCTCGAAAAGAAAACTCTCGTACTAAAGGACCCAATGGTGAGACTAGAGGCTATCTTAGCCCAAGCTCAGATCACAACAAAGAAGGAAAAGAAGCTTAAGATTAGATCCAGGGTAACGATGGATTCTTCTGGGTCTCAAGCTGTACAAATAGCAACACCTATGGTGGGCCAGGCTAGGGTGAGTTACGACATCCCCACCATCGACTTGGTGACTACCACCAAAGAAAAAAAGGTGGGGCATCTTAAGGAATCCGTGGCCACAGTGGTACATTTGATAAAGTAGGATAAGATGCCAAAAGATGAGCTCAAGGCATAGGTGGCTGCTTTAACGGATTACATCCAGCAATGGTCTTTAGTGGATGACCTGCCTACCACATCCACAACCACATGCCAATTGATGTCCAAGGAATAGATTGATAAGATGGAAAGGAGAAAGAACTTGGAAAAGACTATGGAGGATTAGTTCTGACAAGTCTTATAAGTCAGAAACATGGGAATTAGCTGGGCTATTCAGATAGCTAACAAGTTCTTGGACCTGCAGCAATCTTTGGAGGGCACAAAGAAGCTATGCACTGACTTCTCTATAGCATACGACTCCACCTTCCCAAAGATTGAGGCTATCCTTCAGTTGCTAGAATCCACATGGGAAAAGGAGCTTGTGTTTAACAAGGATGATCACTGGTTGATGGATGTGTGGCGGCGAGACTTTGGAAATAGGAAGGAAAGGATGCAATAGATAATGAGTAAAGTGGAACCAGATATCAAGTGGATCAAGGAAATTAGGGCAGAATGCGCTCGTTATCTCAAGCTGATTACAGAGTATGACATGCTCATAGTGCAAATGGATCTAGAGAAGGTGAAACCCTACTTCCAAAAGAAGATGGAGGATGGGATGTCTAGTGAAATAACGGTGGAGTTCATGAGTTTTGTTGCCCGTGCCTTTGATCAATCAGAGTTGTTCAGGGATCAAGGTACAAAGTACGATGAAGACTAGAATAAGCTAGAAGATAATGCAAAAGAATGGAGCTACCAAACGCTGTGATACGAGATTATTGAGGTAGACAAACTCCAGCTAGTCAGCCAGAAGTTCATGGAATATACAACATCAAAGAAGCAGGAGGACAACCCTGTCGATGATAAAGAGCTCCCTAAAGAGTAGCTACAGTAAAACAACAATTAGCTAAAAGACAAATGGCTACAGTGTCGTCACTAGAGGACAAAATAGGGAAGGGACAAAATGTAATTTTTAAATTGTAATATATTGAGGGTTGGTGAAACCCTATTTTGTAATGAATCTTGGCCATTCATTTAACTTTTGAGGCATTATAAATAGGGGTCTCCTCTCATTTGTAGAGAGTTGTTGAGTTGTTGTAAAGACATGCTACATAAATTTATAATGAAAATACATTGACTTGGTGCATTTTCTGAGTTTCTCACATGTTGCTTGATTCAACCTCCATTGTTAGATGTTTAACATAGATTTTTATTGTTGTTCTAGTTAACTGTTCTCTTGCCTTGATAGATTTTAGAAATGTTGTCCTGCGATTATGAAAATTCCTACTGTGTAGATGCCTTCTTATTCCATACATTTTGTTGTTTGCTAATGGTAGATAGCTCTGTAAAGTTAGTTTGGGGTTAAATTCAAAGCTGCTCCACACTTTCATCTTTGTTCATGCATGTATATGGTGAATGAAAGACGAAACATTCACAAACCTCAGAAGATAGCACAAATTCCATGAGACTGTGAGATTTCTGGTTAATTGGAATATTATTTCTAGGAAGTTGTCCATTGCAGGAACTCCATTATCACTGTTGACCGTTAGCTTCAGATCTAGGAACCTTCTCTCTTCCCTGCCCTTTTTTCCTTTTTTTAATGAATGACCTATGCAAAGGTTGATTGCACACTGTACAGCTAAATCCAATGATAAAAATGGAGTTCAAGACTGTTGTTTGAACCTACAGTAAACACACAACAACTTCTCCATCTTAGGGACTCCATTTCACGACCCAACTTCACTTGCTTTGTAACTCATCCTTAAGTCCACCTTGTGATTCTAGCAAATAACATCAAACAACTGAGATATTCCAAGCACTATCAAGACCTAACATTAGAGACCTTGGGATAGTGTTCTACAATCTGATTATGGAATATTTTCTTTCAAGAGAGGTAGTGCACCTATGCATTACATGTGTTGAGAAGTGCATAGAAAACACGTCAACATAACTCTGCAGGAACTCTACCCATCTCATGTGTCTTTGATTCAACTTACTCTGACTATTCAAATATTGCAATGCTTGATGATTCGTATAAAACAAAAATTCCGTAGGAAACAAATAATTTATGCACTTCTTCAAGGCTTGAACTATAGCATAAAATTCCTTATCGTACATTGAATATCTTCTCCTAGCATCATTCAATTTCTCAATGAAGTAAGCTACTGGTCTCCCTTCTTGATTCAATATTGATCCAATTGCACTTCCACTTGCATCACAGTCTACTTGAAATAACTTATTGAAATTTGGTAAATCCAACACAGGCTACTTAGTCACCTTCTACTTCAACAACTCAAAACTTTGGTCTACTCTAGACGTCCATCTGAAATCCTTCGTATCTCCTCTCATTGTTTCTGTCATAGGACTGCAAATAGAACTAAAATTCCCAATGAACTTTCAGTAGAAACTAACCAATCAATTAAATGATCTCACCTCTCTAATGTTATCTAGTGTAGGCCACTCAAAAATTTCTCTTACCTTCTCAGGATTCATCTTCAATCCATCAAAAGATATCACTGTAGACACATAAAAATGACCTAGGCCTGCAAGCTTCATTTTTACCACTTTCGTCCTAGCATAATTATGACATTTAATTATGTCTTTGGTCCACATTTGACTATTGATTAAATAATTCATAATTATTTGATTAATTCATGTCCCTTTATTCTTCATGATTATTAAATAAATAAATTTAATTTATTTATTAAATGTCATTAAGTATCTAAGTCTTCCCCTAATTAAATAAATTTGTAAATTTATTTAATTACCCTTCTTCAGTCATTTCCTCTTGATTATTAAATAAATAAGTTTTATTTATTTATTTAATATGTCACTAATTGTCATAATTAAATGTATTGATTAATTTATTCAACTATTTATTTCTAATTATTTAATTATCAACATTAATATTCCTCTCATTTTAAATAAATGAAATTATTTAAAATGTCATCACAATCTTAACTGATAGTCCATTTTGGTAAATAATCTAAAAAAATTATTTATTGTCTCACAAAATCCATATTTTGAATTAATTTAATTCAAAATGGTAACTAATCTTCTAAAAATCAAGTAATCAGGCATATTCCTTATTTTCCAAATTATCTAATTTTCAGTTCATCCCTTATCTTCTTGATTTTCGAAAATCTTTATTTTCTAATTAATTTGTCTCATTTATTCTCCACCGCCGATTGAATCTTCTTTGATGACATCTCAACCACTCACTTAAGGATTTTTCCCTAACCCTGATTAGGGATTATCAAATTAATCTGGACCTCTGATTTTAGGTCTCCATCAAAACTCAATCTCATCTGTCCATTCAAAATGGCATTTTCTATAAAATGTCATTTTCCTCTCATTTTTTGATTCCATAGACACATTACACACTTATGCACTGACATACTTAGATGTTTTTCATAGCAATAGTAGCATTTATTGTCTTTATTTGATTAAGTCTTAGCATGTTTAGGCATTGTCAATCATAGGCATTAGGCACTTAGACATTGATCAAATCCTTCAAAGCTTGGTGTAAGACTTAGACTTGTATTTTCAAATTACTCGCATGTCAAATCTGAGGGCAACACATCAACCAGCAAGCTAGAAGGTGTTACAAAAGTGAAGCATGGAAGTGCTTGATAGTTTTCTGGCATAATCATTCTTTTATTTACTTTCCTTGTGTTTTGTAATTGCTTTGGGTTTATTGTCTTCATTGATTTGCTAACCTTGAATCTAATCCTAAAATTAACCCACAGTTGCAATCACAAATCCTAGATATACCAATTCTGCCCTCATGAAACTACACTTCTTAATGTTTATCAACAACTGCTCTTCTCTCAACCTTTGCAAAAATTGTCTGATATGCAACAAATGTTCTTTTCTACTCTTACTGAAAATCAAGATGTCATCCAAGTAAACAATCACAAACTTACCCAAGAATTTCTTCAATACCTCATGAAAGTACTCGATGCATTTGTCAACCCAAAAGGCATCACCAACCACTCATACAATCCTTCATTTGTCTAGAATGTTTTTTTCCACTCATCTCTTTCTCTAATTCTGATATGATGATATCCACTCTTCAAGTCTGTCTTTGTAAAATATTTAACTCCACTCAAGCAATCCATGATGTCATCCATCTGGGGAAAAGGAAATCTATACTTCATCGTGATCTTGTTAGCACAACAGGTATTGCACATGGACTTAAGCTTTCTCTAATGAAACCCTTCTTCAACAATTCTTGCACTTTTCTATTCAAATCCTCATTCTTTGTTAGTGTCATCCAGTGTGCTACCTTGTTAGGAAAACTAGATCCAGGAATCAGATCCGTGCAATGACTAATACTCCTCATAGGTGGTAATCCATCAGGTACATTATCTAAAATGATGTCCCCATACTCTATCAGCAATTCCTTTATCTCTTCTGATTGTTCTTCTACAAGCTTTAAATTTTCAATATTCTTAGGCACCAAGGTGATGAGCCTAGTTTATGGTGAAATTTTGGGTAGAATCTATAGTCCATTTGTTGGAAGTGTCATGAACTTTGGTAGTTGAGTGTTAATATTTGCATAATGTTTCCCTCAAACTATCGACATTGGGTTTATACTTATCTCTGTGAAGTTTTAATGACATTGGCATATTATGTGGATTATCTATATTAATTTTGTGTATGGTTGATGAATGTTCTTTAAGGTAATTTTAGATGTACAATTATTATGTGTATTGATATTGCTATGTTGGACATAATTTATGGATGCTAAATTGAGAAAGGAAACTGTTTGATGGTCATGCAGGGTAATCATTTAAACAAATTAACTAAAGGATGATGATAGCAAATTCCCCATGACAGTCAGTTGTAATCACCTTGTATTTATGGCATGGAGCGGTCGCGAGTGTTACTGGAGTGTTGATTCCATGTTTAGGCATGCATATCTGATTGGATTCCCTACAGACGTAATCACTTTGCCACTTTTCCTCATTTTCCCTAAGTGGTGTCCTCTCAATTAGTGGGAGTCACCTACCCTATTTAGTTGGTAGTCTAAATAAGGATTTGAATCATCTTCTTAGGGGTTCTTAGTTTTGGATTGTTTTTGTTACATGATATCAATAATGTATTAAGCATTCTCCATTTTTCAATACAACCATGCTACTACTCTGTTTACATATTTTTCAATGAATGAGATGAGAGTCTTAGTTTAAGCATTTGAGTTTGTATTAGTCTTAGTGGTTACTCATCCAAGGGGGCCCACTTGGTGAGTAATCCTTTCTTTATAGTAATTAGTTTAGTTGTCATTTTTGGTTCTATACTTAGTTTAAAATCTGGCATCGACTATTCCTACAACCACTAGAAGTCTATTATGTGTCTATTCCTATAGCCAAAGTAGACATAGTAGTTTCCTTTCTGTTCACCCAGATCTTTATTCTTGTTTTGCATTTCAAGTCATTGCTTGATAACTAGCATTTTCTTTATTTCCTTTCAAGCAATTTACTTTCATTATTGTGTTTCTTAGCTGTAGAATGAAATGACTACTTGAGCCTCTTGTGCACATACAGTGTTGGCCCATTTCAATTTTACATCCTTGGGTTGACAAGTTAAATGCACCTTCATGATGAATGAGATAGTTGTTTAGGTTAGATGTCCAATCTCTAAATCATGGCTGTAAAGGCTTAGTTATTGAATCATTGTGGAGGCCAGATATTTTTGGTGTCATTGTCAAGGATGGTGTCAAGCTAGGAAGTTCCTTGGATTCATTGGTAGTTTCTCTGCTTTAGTACTTCTCTTAAGATGTTCTTAAAATACCCCTTGCTTAGACGAGTAATGATCTGCTATTCTTTTGCTTATTCTTTGTGTGAGCTAGTTGATGTTGAGTTGATACCGCAACTAGTTGAGATTCCAAATCTGCCTAGAAATGAAGAAGAAGAAGAACCATTTCCATCTTTGCTAACACATATCTTGATCTAACTAATCCTCAGGCCTCCACTAGATTGGAAACCCTTTACCTTGGGAATTCATCAGGAAAACATGGGTGATACCTTCTTTATTGAGTTTGACATTCTCTACGAAAGTTATGAATGTACCACAAATGATCCTAGGTTTGAGCTATTTCCTACCACTTTAAATGAAGCTACACTAGGATGGTTTATGAGTCTAGGAAAAGACACTGTGGAAACTTGGGAGGACATAAATAAAATTTTCCTTGGGAAATACAAGGAATATTACAAGGGAAATGATATGAGAGGAAGCGATGTCTTTAGGATGCAGCAGAAGGAAGATGAGAGCTTGGAAGATTACATTTTAAGGTTTTTTCTGCATGAAGGAATCTCCACACTAGACACTCAATGAAAAATCACATAAACTAATTTTCTTGAAGGAAATCAATGGGAGTTACCCTAATGCTTTGGGCCTCATGGCAAGAAGAGATATCACTCAAGTTCCTTTGGAAGATATCAAGAAAATATGTTAGAACTATTCCAAATCAACTTTAAGGAAAGGGAGAGCTTACCAACACTCTATGGGTAAGTCATCTACTAGTGAAGTTTTAAGGATGGAGATTACTAATCCGTTGGAAGATTTCAAGTAGGATGTTACAAACCATCTAGCTACTTAGTTGGGTACACTTCAGGACAAAGACAAATATGAGGAGACAAAGGAAACATTGGCAGAATACTACCCTCATTACAGACAAAAGAAGGACTGCAAATGCAAGATAGTATTTGACATTGATAATAGGATTCCACTTGAAAATGAGGAAGGACAAGTCCATTTTGATGTACAAAGGAATCCTTGGGCTCCAAGACAAGGTATTTCACTGGATCCACTATCTTTTTCTAGGCCAAACTAGATAGCCAGTTGGATGCAAACATCTTTTCAACCCTAACAGTCTGCTATAACACCTCCACCTACTAATTCAAGCTCCAATGCACCCAAACCTAGTCAGCTACTAGCTCATCCCACACAAAACTCAAATAACAAACCACAACATTAGCTAGTATATTCTTCTAATCCAAAACAATTTCTTGCATGTGATGTGAGTATGAGTAACATCCATCTAAATTCAAGAACTACTGTACCAAATCCTTCCACACCCATCATCATTGAGCTACCTATGCAAGAGGAAGAGGAACCTCTGAATGATCTCATTCAGCCAACCATACCTAAAAATCTTGAACTAGTTCTAGCTAGGAAGACCACACAAGAGCCACCATTTCCTCATGAATTGGAAGTTTACAAGCATAAGGAAGACAAGGAAGATACAAATTTTGACATCTTGGAGTAGTTGAAACATATATGTGTCCAGATACCCCTATTTCAAGCCATAAAATATGTTCCTATATATGGCAAGGTGATCAAGGAGGCATGCCTCAAGAAGCCAAGAAGGAAGAAGGACTTTACTATATTCCATGTGATGAGACAACTTGCTAACATCATGCTTGGAAAAGTGACCATTTCCAAGTGCAATGATCTAGATAATCTTATAGTACCAGTTGTCATCCATGAGATTCAAGTAAAAAGTTCCCTAAGTGATTTAGGGGCAGAAATCAATATGATGACTAAGGACATCCTACAACAGCTAAATGTTGTAAGTATAAAACCTACTTCTACTATCTTATAGCTTACTGATAGTCCTACTATGAAGCCCGATGATATGGTAGAAGACCCTATGGTAATTCTAGACTCTTGGGAGTATCCGATAGACTTCATGATTTTCTCTCTATGGCCACATGTTGGTAAGGAAGCTGAGGAAGTTAACTCAGTGGTACAACTCATAATGCTAGGTAGAAGTCCTCCCTTGCCACTTCAAGACAAAGATGAAGTGTTATCTAGTATGTTCCAGAACCATTGTGACGTTGGGGAAGCATCATTTGGTTTTGCTAATCTCGTGTAAATACTTCTGCCTATTCTGCCATTTCTTCTTGCAACCACTCTGCCTGCGGACGAACTTCCTACAACCACTTCTTACAACCTCTTTTTCTATAGATAAACTTCCTATAGCAATAGGCATATTCCATACCATTCTACCATGTGAAATCAAGGTACCGTGTGGAACAACTATGATAGAATTGATTATTCAAATACAGGTGTCTGAAGGAAGATAGTTGAATATTAATAACAAGTTAAGTGAAGAAAAACAATTACAATTGGAAGACTTAATGAAGTCTCATTAGCATGCATTTTCATGGGACTATCATGCTATGAAAGGGTTGGATCCTAATCTCTACACGCATAAGATCTACATCAGAGATGATTTTCAACTAGTAGGGAAGCCTCAACAAAGATTCAACCCTGTATTGAGAAAAAATGTTAAAACAGAGTTGCAGAAATTGTTAGCCATTGGATTTTTCTATCTTATTTCAGATAACTAGTGGATGTATTTATTAGTGATCATGCCAAAGAAGGGAGGGAAGTGGCAAGCTTGTTTTGATTATAGAGAACTGAACACTACCACTAAGAAAGACCATTTTCCTTGCCATTTTACACTCTCCTCACAAAAGATGTTGAATTCCAAAGGACAAAAGGCTATCACAAAGCATTTTCTATTTAAAGGAAGCCCTGGCCCATACTCCTATTCTGAAGGGACCTAATTGGGATACCCCTTTCTACATTTATATAGATACCTTAGATTATGCCATGGGAACAACCTTAGGATGGAAAGAGGGGGTCATACAGCTAAATGCTTTGGATGAGGTGAGAAGAGTAGCTTTGTACCACACTGAAGTAGTGCAAAATTAGAGGATAAGATGGCATGATAAGGATCAGAAGTTTTAGCTAGGTGACCAGGCATTATTATATGACTCAAAAAGGCAAGACGATGCAAAAAAAATGCAAAGTAGGTGGCTAGGACAGTACGACATTTCTGAGGTCTTTTCTAATGAAGTTGTTTAGCTCATCATCATTGAGCCTATTTGATTCAAGTTACTTGTTAGTGGTCATCATCTCATATTATATCATAAGCCATCCTCCAAGGGAGAGTTCCTACAACAATTCACCCAATGTTCAGCATAAGAGCTCCATGTAGCCAAAAGTGGTGGACCCCACATCCCACCCTTTGGTTAAATTAAGGAACGTACTTTTCATAATAAATATTTTCACTCTAGTGGAAATCCATTTCTTCACCCATCCACCCATCCATCCATTTGTATCATCTTTTCTCTCTCTTCCATCATTTCACTCCACCTCACTTCACTTCGTTTCACTTTCATTAATTGCTCAATTATTCCTAAAAAAGGTGAAACTATACTTTCTCTACATGATCTTTGTACTGCATCCTCTGCATGCTCAGGTATGTATGCAGTAATTCCCATCTCTTAATTACCTTCTAAGTACATTTATTTAATCATAGCATGTTACTATAGGCAATTACATAATATGCCAGTGCTTCTTGTCAATTCACCACTTCTTCTCACATGTGTGGACACATGTCCAAATTTAGGTTGGGGGGAATAAAAAATGCAAATATACTACCCATATGTCAAATCATAATTTGGCTACATCAGAAAATTTAAATAAGATGATTTAAAAATCTGGCTCGCATTTGTGAAGTGATGTTAACTAAGCTACCAATTTTGCTCTCATTTATCACCTCTTTTTTGGCCATAATTCCTTAATTTCCTTATCATAATCTTGAGTTACAAGCAACAAATGGTAAAAAGCAGAGACAAAGAAGGAAATTTAGTTGACACTAGTAGTGAAAATTTAGTAGAAAGGTGTTGGCTTTCAGACAAGAATTGCAGGAGGAAAGGAATTTTGCAGAGTGATAGTAATTTCAGACAGTAGGAGGTGGCTTAATTTGGAATGAGCCTTCAGTTCATGAAATTTTGTTGCAAGATGCACAATGCTTGGCATAATTTCAATTTTGTGGATGTTTTTATTATTTCATGAAGCTGGATGGCTTTGATGAAGGCATTGCACTCAAATTTTCTCAAACATTCTTTGAAGGAAAGGCCACGGTAAAGGGGTTAGAATTTGTGGCAACCGAGGGGATAATTGTGGAAGTTTTAGAGTTACTTGCTAATGGAGAGCATTACCCTATCTCTAGGGATGTCAGGTCATCCATAGAAAAGTTTACAGTACATGGCAACCCACCAATTAGCATAGACAAGCAAGATGCAAAAAGAATGTCTCTACCTGAACCATGGAAGCAGGAAACCGTCTACATTATAAGGTATATCACCTATGAGGGATGATTATCAAACCTGCATTCAATACATTTCAAGCTCTTGAGCCACATGAGGCATGGAAGGAAGATGAGCATTCCCAATGTCCTATACAATCTTCTCTCCATCATGATAGCCGAAACATAGAAAGGTAGGGATAATTCTATTTCCTACCATTGCTTGATTAAATTTCTAGTTAAGAAATCTTTGCATGATGCTTTTGGGATGACTTGGGAAGAATTTATTCCAGTTAATCAAAATTATAATTAGGAAGAGTTTTTCAATGTTGAGCATTTTCCACCAAGGGCTATTCCTCAGGGTGCTACCACAATATTGTGTCTCACTTTTGGGATTTGCTAATTTTTTCTTGAAATCATTGTTTTAGAAAAGAATAATTATTTAAGTCTTGAGAGGCTCCATCTAAAGGGTTTTAATTGAAGAGGGATAGATAAGACCTCCTTAGATCAAACCACCTAGGATAGAACCCCAATAGTATTAAATCATACCCACAATGGAGTCTCCTTCACAACTATCAAAATACTGGCAAAAAAACATTTTTTCTTTACCTTTTGAGGGATTAAATAACATCATTTAAAAATTATATTTTTCAAGATTGTATCCCTTGAAACTAGCTTTCCAACAAGTATAGGTTTGATATATTTTCATTTTATCATGTATTTAATTTTCATTTTTTACTAAACATAGGTTTTTCTCTAAACATCAAGCTCTTTGTTGTGCGGAGGTGGAAAAATAGTAAACCATTGTTAAAAAAATTCAAAAAATACCCATTCCCTAGATATTGATTTCCTTGTTTCACCCAGAAAAGAAAAATTGTATTTTGATATATACACAAAAAGTTAGGTTGTACGACAAACATGTATGTCCAAATTATAGTTACAATGACTTCAAAAATTAATTTAAGAAAATAAAATACAACAAAAAATATTGAAAAAATATCCTTTCCCTAGATATTGATGTTGAGAATCTATATTCCAAAAATTAGAATCTAATCATTTATAGAAAAAAAATTATGTTGTACGACACAAACGTTAATTTATGAAAATGTTGCTTTCTGTCTAAAACCAGTTATTAAAGGAGATGTTGAAAGATTCATGATTTATTTCAAAAAATTTAAAATATATATATTTTTAGAATATACACACAAATTTCCACAAATCACTAGTTCGCAACATCTTCAAATTCTCCATGGTTTAGCTACTATAGGTCTCAGAGGATGAAGATTAAGTTAAAAATATTGATGTAAATGTCATAGGTCTAGTAGAAGATTAAGCATAGCCGAAGCCACCCCTGGTGCTTCAACTTCTAGTGCTCCCCTTGTAGTTGCAGAAGGAGCCATAAATATCAGTTCCTCTAAAATAGAGCATCCAAAAAAGCAAGCTCTTCATCTAATTCTGATGATGATGTCCCTCTACAAATCCTAATAAGCACTAGGGCATAGAAGAAAGAGGCTGAAACAAGAAAAGAAAAAGAAAAATCCCAAACACATCCTATAGAGAAAGGCTAACCCTATCCATCCTACAACCAAGGCAAGACTTAAAATAACCTTTAGGAAGTCAAAACCAGCTAGGCTAGCTTTTTGTACACCTTGACATGAAATCCTTAGGCATGATGACACATCACATGGGGACATGGAAGCTCCAATGGACCAAGAGCATGTTTAAGAAAAAGAAGAGTATATATTTGAGGAGGTAGCGATGGTAACATTGGTAGACCTTGCTAATATAACATAAGAATTTGAGGATGAGCAGGGGTTCTTGCAGCAAAACCAAGAATAGGAGCAAGAGTTCCTGAAGCCACAACAAGAAGCACATCAAGACCTAGAGCAAAGCCAAGAAAAAAAACAAGAGGTCCTACAGCAAAAAAAGGGCAAAGAAATGGTACCCCTGCAGCTAGAGACAATTGGACAGCCTGAGTTCATGTAGATAGTATCGTATGGGGAGCAACCCTTGACAAAAACAAGGGTAGGAATTCATAACCCTCCTAATTTTACAATTAATGCAACAATTTTAAATTTATGGAAAGAAATAGAAAGGAGGGTGGAGGAATGGAAACATGAAAAGAAGAAACTGAAAAAGGAAATCCAAGAGAAGGATGAGGTTATTGAGGAGAAAAATGAGGAGATTTCTACTTAGAAGAAGAAAGTAGATGACATTGTGACTCTGGTGCCACAAATTCTAGAATGTAGAGCTCCTCCAAGGGTTTATGCCATGAACTTGAAAGATAAATATCTCTCTTTCAAGTTGTCAAAAATTAATTAAGATTTAAACCCCTCCATTGAAACTCCTACCGAATTCTTCAATGCCTACAGGATTGCTTCCCCTAAGATGAAATTTTTTCTATGTGAATTCTATTTGCACAATTATGTTGTCACGTAGGATCATGATTGGAACCCGTTGCTATATGTTGGGGATATTCAGTTGAGAGTGTTTATGTCTTGTGTACAAAATGAGATTAGTTGGAGTGAGCAAAACAATGCTTATAAGAAAATGGAATCTAACATTCCCTTAGCCATCAGGGATGAGTCAAGCAACCCTGCTTCTCAGACCAAGCTATGCTAATAGAATCATGCCTTGGATTGAAGCAATCTACACTGAGTATGAGGTCAAAGAAACAACAAAAGAGAACCTTGTAAAAGGATGCTTGTCCCAATGATGGAATAGTTTAACAAATGAGCTTAAGCAAGTCAAGCCCCATTCTATTCAGAATTATGTTGTAGCGTTGAAGTGAATTGATAGGTATATCTAGATTGGTAGAATAGAGGGAAGATTTTGGCTTCCTCTAACTTTCCAGCCACCCATTCTCATGTGGCCAATGCCAAATTATAGATTCTACCAGTATGATATTGTCGGAGAAAGGAAAAGATGGAACAAATTTGACAGATTGGGAGGATTTTATTGGGATCCAGACTCATGTACTGTAGCCATTGATGTTGGAAAAATTGTAGTTGTGAACTTCAGAGCTTTGACCAAACAAAAGAATAGCCCTTCAACTACTGGAGGACCAACAAGCCATTAGGTTGGGGGTGAAATGATGAGCCTAGTTTTTGGTCAAATTTTGGGTAGAATTTATAGTCCATTTGTTGGCAGTGTCATGAACTTTGGTAGTTAAGTGTTAATATTTGCATATTGTTTCACTCAAACCATCGAAATTGGGTTTAACCTTATCTCTATGAAGTTTTAATGACATTGGCATATTATGTGGATTATCTATATTCATTTTTCATATGGTTGATGAATGTTCTTTAAGGTGATTTTAGATGTACAATTATTATGTGTACTAACATTGCTATGTAGGACATAATTTATGGATGCTAAGTTGAGAAAGGAAACTGTTTGATGGTCATGTAGGGGAATCATTCAAAGGAGTCAACTGAAGGATGATGGCAGAAGATTCCCCATGATAGTCAATTGTAACTGCCTTGTATTTATGGCATGGAGCAATTATGGGCATTACTGCAGTGTTGAGTCCACGTTTAGGCATGCATGTCTAACTAGATTCCCTACAGACGTAACCACTTTGCCACTCTTTTCATCATTGTCCCTAAGTGGCATCATCTGAGTTAGTGGGAGTTGACCATCCTGTTTAGTTGGTAGTCTAAATAAGGATTTGAATCTTCTTCTTGGGGGTTCTTCGTTCTAGATTTTTGTTGTTACATGATATCAATAATGTATTAAGCATTCTCCATTTTTCAATATAGCCATGTTGCTACTCTATTTAAATATTTTTCAATGAATGAGATGAGAGTCTGAATTTAAGAATTTGAGTTTGTATTAGTCTTAGTGGTTACTCATCCAAGGGGGCCCACTTGGTGAGCAATCCTTTCTTTAGAGTAATTAGTTTAGTTGTCATTTCTAGTTCTGTACTTAGTTTAAAATCAAGCATCGATTGTTCTTGCAGCCACTAGAAGTCCATTATGTGTCTATTCCTATATCCAAAGTAGACATAGTAGTTTCCTGTTTGTTCACCCATATCTTTATTCTTGTTCTGCATTTCAAGTTGTTAGTTGATGATCAACATTTTCTTTATTTCCTTTCAAGCAATTTACTTTCAGTATTGTATTTCGTAGTTGTAGAATGCAATGACTACTTGAACCCCTAGTGCAGATACATTGTTGGTCTATTTCAAGTTTATGTCCTTGGGTTGACAAGTTAAATGCACCTTCATGATGAATGAGATAGTTGTTCAAGTTAGATGTCCAATCTCTGAATCATGGCCGCAAAGGCTTAGTTATTGAATCATTGTGGAGGCCGGACACAAGGCATAGCATATTTTCTCATGTCTCAACCCATCCAGGAATCTCCTTCCATCAACCAAACAAACTCTAGTACTTGCACAAACCTCAACTATAGGGACATCTTCCAAAGGCAACAAAATTTTCTTCATCCCATTAGAAACAATAGTATAGATATTCTTCTTTCCATCATGAATATACTATCTTTCATACTACCAAGGCCTTCCCAACAAAACATGGCATACATCCATAGGCATAATATCACACAAAACTTCATCATGATAGTTTCCTATCTTCAATTTCACCAAACATTGTTCACTTACCAGTATCTTATGCTCATCCTGAATCCAAGCTATCTAGTAGGGATTCAGATGTTTCAATATTTCCAACCCCAATTTAGTGACCATCTCCTCATAAAATAGGTTCACAAAACTTCCACTATCAACAATTACTTGGAAAAATTTATGAGCTACCTTGCATCTAGTTTGAAATAAATTATTTCTCTGCAATGGTTCCCTTTCTACTTCACTTTGTAACAATACCGTTATACTCACGAACACTTCTCCATCTTCCAATTTATTAGATAATCTAGTACGTTCTTCCTCAAAAAAGGTTGTCCTTCTATTATTCTTTGTCTTTGTACTTGTCTCTCCTTGATTACATTCAAATGCTCTATGTACTTCTCCACCACATTTATAACATTTTCCTTTGAATATCCTTTTCTCCTGTCCTCTATCATCTCGTCTATATCCTTCATTTTGGTAACCACCATAACATCCTCTTCTGTAAGAGTTTCCATCACCTCTCTTGTATGAATTATCATTCTTATTGAACTCTTTATCCTTATTCTGATCTAGAAAAGATCCTCTTCCTCCTCCAGTAAAAATTCTTCCTCTTTGAAATCTTCCACCTCTTCTCTTTCTCTGCTCATGTCTTTTATTCAACTTCTCTTTTTCTTTTAGGGCACATTGATATGCTTCTTCCACACTCTGCAACTTAATCAAATTGATCTCATCCTATATAGATGACCTCAAACCATTCACATACCTAGCTACTTGCTCAATCTCATCCTTTGAATGCCTAGATCTAATATTCAACTTATAGAACTCCTCAGTATACTCTATCACACTTGAATCTTTTTGCTTCAGATTTTATAAATCTTGGAACAAAATAATCTCATAGTCAGAGGCATAAAATTTTTCTTCAACTTATTCACCATCTAATCCCATGATTTGATCTTCTCTTTTCCTCTTCTTTGCCTATGTATCTGCAAATTTTCCCACCAAAGGGATGCATGTCCTCTCAACTTTGTACAAGCATATTTCACCTTCTTAGCTTCAGTGGTGCCTTCAAATTCAAAATATTTTTCCATCTCTATAATCCAATTAAGTAATTCTTTTGAATCCAACTTACCATTATAATCTAATGGATTGAAATGTGGTTTTGTATTTGCTCTGGTTAGGGATCTTATGAACCTTTCATCTCCTTGATCAAGACCAGGTTTCTCTTCTCTTCCCCCTTCTTCATATACTTCTATCTCTTCATCACTCACATCATCAACTGGTCAACCTCTTCTCTAGGTCATTTCAACTACATCTAATCTGGCAACAATTCCTCTCAACATCTCCATTAAAGCAAGGTCTGCATTTCCACATGCTCCATTTCCTCTAACATTTCTTCTTCCCACCATCTTTACACAAGTCCTCTGTAGCTATAGGTTGAATCCTGAATTTTCCACCTTACAACAAATCTTCAATAGGACTTTGCAAACTCTGACTATCTCACTAGGAATGAACCTTGCTTTGATACCAATCTAATGCAACCATGATAAGAGGGTCCTCAAGGAGAACAATCTCGACTGTGCAACAAGAGTAACACAATAGAAGCAACATGAAATATGGAGGGAAACATAGATGAAAATATGTTCATTAACAAAAATATCAATTACATTAGGCCGAGAACATTCATGCTTACAGATTTAGCTCATAGGCCTGATATAATATTACAACATTCCAATATGCTCCTATATGCAAGCTGAACACTTACAATTCAGATCAACCTTAATCTACTCAATCAACTGCTAACTCAATTTCCCCTATTCTAATGATTGATTGCAAGATTTATACTATATCCATGATTTTGGAAACATTCACGTCACCCAAAGATCATCACATTATCCAAGGAAATAAAATGTAGTGTACGCATGAATAGGTCGGCCTCAAATTTGAATTACTCTATCAACAGGTGCATAGAATGAAGTGTGGACCTATAAGGAGTGTTGGGGACACTACATGAAACACTTAGAATCACACCGTCAAGATCCGTAAGTCACAGGGATGATCCACGAATGATCAAATTAACTGATAGGCTTGACAACTAGTATGGTGCTAGTTCAAGAAATTGCCATGAAATTTTGGAAGTGATAACTTGTCGAAAAAAGATCCAATCATTCCCAAATCTTGGAATAAGGAAAATGAACATGTCCACGATGTACACAAAGATCTACAAGGTCTAGTGAGAAAAGATGATGAATCCACCAACATGAACTGAGCAAGAACAAAACAAGAACAAAATTGAAGGAAAAATATTTTTGGTTGATGCATGATTGCCAAGAACCAAGGATGCTCCTGCATCAACCTAGATCAAATTTAGATGATGAGTTGGGCTCCTAGGCTCTTTGTCTTCCCTTCTATCTCAATTTTAAAATGTACTATTCTATCTCTTTAAAACCTCTTTAATATCAATATGTTTATTACAATATTTTACATTTTTCAAGATCTTGTGTGGTCTATTAGAATTATTGATAGCACATAAAATATATTTAAGTGCTCTTGTATCTAGTTTTTATTTTATTACTTTTATTACATCCTGAAGGATGTAATTTTTGTATTTTTTCTAGGATTTTTGTCTACCTTCTTAGTGTGAGGTGATTTTGTTCAATCCATATAATTTATTTCTATGTTCAAACATAACTTTTGAGTCAATTTGTATGTCTTTGGCTTTCTTTGGGACTTTCATTTATATTTTACAATCACACATGCACTATTTTATTACTTCTTTTATTCCTAAAGAAACTATCCATAACATTTTAGTAAGTTTGTAGTTATATACACATATATGTTAATTTCATATACATATTTTATTCCATATTTATCATTGGCTGCTTATGGAGGTAAAAAGATCAAAATAGGGACTTGACCACTCATTCAAGGTTCTTAAGAATCCTCATAAAATTTCCCCTTTTTTACATGCTTATTGAAGATCACAATTGCATAGATGTTTTGTTTAATTATTCAATTATCCTTTTGACTTGGTTTTCACCATCCATTTAGAATTGTGTTAGCATTCTTATAATTTATATCATATTGTAGATTACTTATCTACCTATAACTTGTCTCCTGTGTGTAAGAAATCCAATGGTCTATATGAAATTTTGTGTTTGGAAATAGTTTCAAACAAAATTGTGTATCATGGACTACACCACTTAAGTTGGACTATAAAATATGATGTATACAATAACAAATATTGGGGCCATGTTCTAAATAGAGATATGTATAGCTTAAAATACCAAGATTTTTTATTTTTTAAACTTTCTAGTTATGCATTCTATTTTCAATTATAAAAAGTATATGTTCTATATTTTATAATTTAAAACCCATATCACTTTCTCTTTTAGTTATTTTAATCAAAAGAAACAATGTAGATATGATTTTATTCTATATTTTTGTTATAGAAAAAGAGTTGAAGTAAAACAAACATAAATTTACCTAGCAAGTAGTGTAGAAAAGTTAGAAAATTGGGTGAAAATTATTTATAGTAAATTTTCATAAATTTGACTTCCAAAATTCTAACAATTTTCTTGGTTCACCTATTAAATTTATTTTTTCTTAGTTCACCTTTTACATTTTGATGAACTTGACATTCCTTTTTACCACTTAGTATTGTGTATTGTAGTTCTTATTATTTTCATTTTTCTAGTCTTGAAAAGCCAATGTCTCTTCTTTGATCATATCATCCATATAAGATGAAAATTTAAAGATATCTTATTCATAAGCATGTACTACTTTTATTTTAAAAAAAAAAAATTCAAAAAAAATTACATGATCGAAAGATAAGATAAATAAAGAAAAATAGAAATAAAATAAGCAAAGAAAAAATAAGTAAAATTAAACAAAATTAAAAAAAAATCATATAAAAGCAAATAAAATTAAAAATGGAAAAATAAATAAAATTCAAAAAGAAAAGCAACAAAAAAGAAAAATATAAGCACAAAAGGAAATATAAATCAAGACAAGGGAATTTAATTATTAGTCTATAAAGAAAAATATACCAATTCCCAAAAAGCACGAGAAAAATAGAGATGAAGTAAAAATGAAAAAACCACATAAAGAGGAAGAACCAAAGGAATGAGCAGAGAAGCAAACCAATAAAAACACAAAATAAAGTAACCAAAAAAGAAGAAACAACCCAACTCAAAAGAAACCACATGAGACAGGGGAGAAAGAAGAGGGATAAGGCCAGAGGAGAGGGTTAGGGAAGGTAGATACAACCACGAGGAAGAAAGGAGGGGGAGATTCCAAATCCTTGGAAAGAAAAGAAATAGGTGAGGGGCTAAAAGGAGGAGGAAAGAAAGGAAAGACGAAAGGGGGAAGCCAACCACAACAAGACTCGCCATACAAGAAAGGGGAAGCCAAGGCTAAGACTGAGCCAGGTTACACAAGTTGGACAGTAACGGTTGCCAAGTGTTACTAAGACTCCACCCCTCATCATGATTCAAGTTTGAAGGGTGGAAGTTGATATGAATGGCTTCCTGGAGTTTCCTCTTGAAAAAAATGTCTTCTTTGCACAAAACTTGAGTGTTTCCTCATAGTGATAGAATAGCATGGTTTATATGAAACCTAGGATAGGGTTAGCAATATTATACAAAATTTTATCATTATTACTATGATATTGAAATTTTATAATATGAATTTGTTTTTGGATTTGATACAAGTGTTAAAGTTGCTTTCATCAACATTTCAGATCACACTCCATGATCCATCATTAGGATGGTAGAGAGCAAGAGGAGAAAATGGTTCATTGCATACAGCTTGGAGCGACTAAAAAGAGAGAGGAAGGAGAGGGGAAGGAGGTACACAATTCAAGGTTCAAGTTCAACCCAAGGAAAATACTACCCAAAGAGAAACACAAAAAAAAAGTCAATGACCCAAGACAAAAGCACCAACAACCAAAATACAAATCAATAGAAAGGAAGAAAAATGACTACATCTCAACTAGACACTAAAGGAAGAGGACAAAGAAAAAACTAAAGAGAACCTAAAATAACAAAATAAAATGATAAAAACCAAAATAAAATAAAAATAAAATTGTATGAAAATAAAAATAAAAATAAAAATTATACAATAAAATAAAATAAGCAAATACAAAGAATAAAAAAGAAAACTATATATATATATATATATACCAAAATAAAAATGAATAACAAGATGAAAATAATAAATGAAGAAAGGATAAAAATAAAAATAAAATAATAAAAACACACATATATAAACAAAAAATAAAACTACAAATAAATGTAAATAACTCAATAAAATTAAAAATATAAGAGAAAATAAGATTAAAAATATAAGAAAATACAAAGAAATAAATAAGTAAATAAAATAAAATAAATGAAGAAAATAAGATAAATAAAGCAAAAAATATATAAAATAAGCAAACAAAAAGTAAATAAAATTAGATGAAATTAAATATAAATAAATAAAATAAAATAAAATAAAAAATAGAAAAGAAAATAAAATTCAACAATATAAGGAAAAATAAAATAAAATATAAGGAACAAAGGAAAACTACACTAAGTCAAATAAATTGATAAACTCAAATATTAGTCTAAAAATAATAAATAACAAACAAAAAAAATGAAGACAGGACAAAATTAAAAAT
This sequence comes from Sequoia sempervirens, assembly GCA_007258455.2. Lineage (NCBI taxonomy): Eukaryota > Viridiplantae > Streptophyta > Pinopsida > Cupressales > Cupressaceae > Sequoia > Sequoia sempervirens. Next base: position 591,001,153 of record VDFB02281492.1, read on the forward strand.
AAAATAAAAGATAGTAGGAAAAAACAAAAATATAAAGACATAAACACACACACACACAAATAAAATTAAACACAAAATAAAATTATAAATATAAATAAATAAGCGAATAAAATTAAAAATATAAGAGAAATAAGATTTACAAATATAAGCAAATACAAAGTAATATATAAACAAATAATAAATTAATAAAATTAAAAAAAAATTAAAAAAATCATATAAAAGCAAATAAAATTAAAAATTTATAAAAGTAAATAAAATTCAAAAATCAAGGCAACAAAAAAGAAAAATATAAGCACAAAAGGAAATATAAATCAAGACAGGGGAATTCAATTATTAGTCTATAAAGTAAAATATACCAATGCCCAAAAAAGCAAGAGAAAAATAGAGATGAAATACAAATGAAGAAACCACATAAAAGAGAAGAACCAAAGGAGGAAGGAGAGAAGCAAACCAATAAAAACACAAAATAAAGTAACCAAAAAATAAGAAACAATCCAACTCAAAAGAAACCATAGGAGATATGGGAGAAAGAAGAGGGCTAAGGCCAGAGGAGAGGGTGAGGGAAGGTAGAGACAACCATGAGGAAGAAAGAAGGGAGGGGGAGATTCCAAATCCCTAAAAAGAAAAGAAAGAGGTGAGGGAAAAAAGGAGGTAGGAAAGGAAAGATGAAAGGGGGAAGCCAACCACAAGGGGACATGCCATACAATAAAAGGGAAGCCAAGGTTAAGACTGAGCTAGGTTATCCAAGTTGGACAATAATGGTTGCCAAGCATTACTAAGGCTCCACCCCTCATCATGATTTAGGTTAGAAGGGTGGAAGTTGATATGAATGGCTTCCTGGAGTTTCCTCTTGGAAATCCGAAACGTTGATGAAAAAAGCTTAAAACCAATCAAATCTAGAAATAGATTCACATTATAAAATTTCAATATCAGAGTAATAATGATAAAATTTTGTATAATATTGCTAGCCCTATCCTAGATTTCATATAAACCAGGTTATTCTATCACTATAAGGGCCTCAATTTCTTGCATGGCCTAACCCTAATTGTTAATAGTGGTGTTCCCAAACTAGTGGCTACTTATGAGAACACACAAATTTATCATTATAACATTAACAATAATCAACTATCATTATATATGCCTGCTCCAAGTGTGCATATGGTTAATCCCACACATGTGGTCACTCTAGATTGAATGAATAATCTGAATGCTAGCTAGCTATTTTTGTATTTATTGTAACTCTATCCACTCATATGTGGCTTTTCCTACATCCCATTATTTGTAATTCAATTGTTATTGATATCATCCTTAATGCTTCACAACCTTTAACTTCACAACATTTTATTTTTAGAATACTTTCACACATCACTATAAATAATTTTTGTACTACATGTTTTTTTGTCACATCTAATAATAAATCAGTTAATACAAATTATCGATAACATTCAATAGAGACTTTATTTTGTATCTACTAGCTCACTACTTTTAACCACACCATATTATTTCCAAAATAAACTATCACTTGAATTCTTAGTTACACATCTTTCAATTGGCTTTGAGGAACTATTCTTTGAAAAATTTAATAGAAAAGGATGACCATAAATATGTGTATCTATGTCTACAAAATTATGTAATGATTTCATTTTATAGGATAAATTTCTAGAAATCTTTTATGAATAGTCATTGAATGATATTGTAGTTGATTGGTGTTTCTCTTTATCTAAGTATTCAATTCTTTATTTCAATCAATTACTAAGTCAACTTATTTAGAGCTTCCAAGTGAACATTGGCCATAGGTCACATTCATTGACTTGGTGTATTGCAAAGAAGGTGCCAATAATTTTTTTTTTAAATCATCTTTCATTACCAATCATTATTCTCATAAATCCCATATAGACATGATTCTAATATATTAAGAGTTTTTATAGGAAAATATTTAGCCTAAAATTTTAGATAAATTCCTCTAAACAAAATATCAATCATTTCATAATTTATCTATTTCCTTGCATGATTACAAGTAAATTATAACCCAATTTGATGGACCTTATTCTACATTGCTAGAATTTTCTTCTTCCAAGGCCTTCTACATCATTTAATAATAATTTTAAAAATACTTAAATTACTTAAATTAATAAACACTATTGGTTCATTCTCACCCTCTTCCTTAGCGATGGATTCATCTGCATAGTCATACCATATTTGTCACTTTGCATAGTTTTTCGATTGTGTACATACTCTATCCTTGAATAGCTACCTTCTAATAATCTAGTTTAGATACTAGTTATTCACCACTCAAAGAGAGTTAAAATAATTCTTAAGAACTATTATTCAAATTCATTTTTCAAATTAAATAGTGTACCTAGACATGATATAAAAAATTCCATATCTTTAAATCATTTAATTTAATATATAATTAATGCTAACACTAAGTAGTTGGTAGTTGTGAATAAAAAATGCAATAAATTTGTAGACCAACCAAATCATCATCTCCAAATTTGCACCAATCCATTTTCATGAAATGATCTCAAATAATTCATTGATTCTACTCTACACCATCATTTGGACCTTAATATTATTTCCACCCCTCAATTGGATATTGAATCTCCTACTTCTTCAAAACATTATTTTATGGTGGGAATCATGGACATTCAAATACCATTGACTCAAGAAAAAACTATCTTTGAGCCCATCATTTCATTCTCTCTTATTGATCTATATGTAGGTGTATATATTTTTCCTCTATACATCCACAATAGAAAACTTATAAATCCATTCATAATTTCTTGGTTGATTATCTATGAGTATCTAAATTTTCCTAATAATGATAAGGTATACATTGTTTGCCACATATATTTTCAACCAATGGCCATTGGGAACAACTTCTCACTTGAAAATTTTTGGCATGCCACTTCTAGTCCTTTGCGCCCCTAAATATATTTTATTTGTAAATTTATTAGAAATACAATATGATTAGGATTCCTTCTTACATTCCTTCATCTACTTTTTCATATCCCACCAATTTTCACTCAATCACTCTATTCTTCTATGGTGGCCATGATGGATATTTGGCTACTAGACCCTTAAGTCCAAACTATTATTGAGGCCATCATTTAATTCTCTCTTACTAATTTACATGTGGGCATATACAATGGCCCTATATGCATCCATGACCAAGTAACCTATAAATCAATTCATAGTTCCTTATTTGACCTATTTTTAATGTAGAACATAGTCATAAAAGAATTTATATATGTTCACTAGGTACAAAGAGATGTCTATGATCCTTCTATCATATATATGCACAGTATGATGATCCTTTTATTCAAAGATTTCTTTGCATTACGTCTTTTTCCCAAGTGGAACCAAAAACTGTAGATGTCTCGTTTACTATGATTTCTATATCAAACCACTTATACATCTTTGTAGGCCATCCATAACTCACCAAAATGCAAGTCATTCCCTCCATTATCCATGAAACTCTAAATTTCCCCTTATAATGATGTGGTACACTATTTTTGAAGTTTATTTTCAGCCACTAGCCATTCAATAAAACTTCATACTTGATTATTTCTAGCATACCGCTTCAAACATTATTTGACCTTGTATTGATCTATATAAATACAACATGATTTAGATTCCTTCTTGTGTTCCTGCATTGAATCAACTCATCCCACCTATAATAAATCACACCAAATCAATTTCTATATTTCCTTCTCCTCCTTATTATACATGTTAGCCATGCAATCAATAAAAAACAAGGCTACATTGAGCAAAAATTAATGTCATATGACAATTCAGACTATTTATAATCAAACTCCACCTAATTTTGCACCTTTTCTTTATCTTCTAATATTACCATTGTGAATGACAATGGGCTATGAGTGAGGTATATTGGAGGCTTGGAGTGGGACTTATTTTGATTAATATTTGATATTTTTGGTTGTAAAGATTTAACATTTTGTAAAAGTTTGTTAATGAAAGGATCGATTGGTGAGGTGGTTTCAAAATAGGTAGAGTGTGAAGGACTAGTGTTAATGATAGGTGCATTGGTATTTTGATACTTGAATTTTGGAAAATGTTGGTAAATAGGTGGATTGATGTTTTGATAAGTAAATTGGGGGCTTGGGAAATGTGGAACAAGGCTATATTGATTACCACATGAAAGACCCCAACTAGTGTTAATATTATTACTAGATTTCACATCAGGGGTTATGAATAAATAAGTGAATGTAGGAATAGAAGGTTTGATTATTATATTTGACACTTTTGTTCCTATTGGATGTTGATGAGATGCATTATTGATAATTTTTCATACAAATAGATAACATCATAAATTTGGAATCCACTATCTGAGCTAAGCTACATAGAATTTCCAAATGTTGTGAATCATTAATCAAATTCCTAAGGTTATTTATAAGAGGGATGAATTCCCTAGTTAAATGTTTGGTACTCAACTATAGTTGGAGAAAAGAAAAGTCAAGGTCTATCTTTTAGAGTTTTTCTTAAAAAACCTAAGTCAAAGAGCTTTCCAATATCAAATAGTCATGAAGGGATTATGGGCCAAAGGTCATTGGTAAAGTAAGAGTGGGAGTAGGATCCAAAAGTGATTGTGTTGTAATGGATCCTTGAGTGAAAGAGTTAACTTTTTCTCACAAGAGTGTTGGATATAGAACACCAAGTCATGAAACTTATAAATTAAATACAAGTTTCAAGACACATGAATGTTCCTAAGAGGAAGGAGATAAAAGAAAGTTTTTATTGAAGATAGATTATTTTTGATAAGTTAAGCAGCATTTATAGGGTGTTGTACCCTTTACACGAAGAGCCTATAGGACCAAAAAGGAACCAAGTTCAATAGAACATTAAGAAACAAAACTAAAAATAATAGAGAAAGGACACAAACACTACACACTAACAATAAAGACCCAACAAAATCAAGTAGACCAGACCACTAATTGGGAACACCTTCCCATTTCTAAATGAGAAGATTTAAAACATCATATCCAATCTAATTGGGGCCTTCACCCTTGGTATTCTTGTCTAACTCCCCCTTGATGACATCTAAAAGTGTGATAGCAGATCTATGAATCATTTTGATAGTGAAACGAGCCAGTTTGTTGAATTTCCTTTCAAGTTTCACCACCTGCTCATGTAGCTTGTTGATGTCCTCGTACATGTCATTTTTCCACTAGGTCATCTCCTCCTCGATAGCCCTGGGATCTGGAGAGTGTGTAGAGTCATATTTGAGAATTCTATTCATGTCCACAAAGTGGCTGGGACCCTCCACAAATTTCTCTTCCATCTCCTCAACAGTGTCTTTTTTTTCTTTCAACTCTACCACCAATCTACTTCGAGTCACTTGAAATATCATCCACTGGAACCCCTTTCTTATTTTTTTCTAGTTTTTGGGACTTCCTAGCACTAGTTTTTTAGTCCACATGTCCATAATTGTAGCCACAATAGATTCACCCTTGGAGTCTTTTTTTGTAGCACATTTTCCCTCATTGTTAATGGCCGACAACTCCACCTATCACGTAGTGTCTTTTTTCCCCTTTTTTCTTAGTCGTAGGTATGTTTTCCATATTGATGGGTTTGTTCTTTAGTTCACATGATCTAGTCATATCCTTGGACTGGGCCAACCCAACCTCCCCCTTCTTTGTTGATGGGGGTTTAGGCTTAAGCTTAGCAAAGGGTTCATTTTCAATCGGGGAGGTTTCTCTCTTAGGACCCACTAAAGCAATAGGGGACAGTTTGTTAGAGGAAAGGTCTGGTGGTTCTAATTCTTCCACACAAATAGCTGAGATGGGTTTAGGGGGGCCCAGGGCCAAATGGAAATGATAGAGCCTAAGGATGAGGTCCTAGTGCAGAGGCATGAGAGTCGTCAAGTCAACGTTAAGAGCAGTAGTTTCATGGAGTGAGGTCAGCAGGAGGAAAAGAAAGTTGAGGATCATTTTATACCTTAGGTGGTTTAGTAGAGATAGATGATAAAAGTAAAAAACCTTAATTCTACCTTCTATAGTAATGTATTTCATGAGAGAAAGACACACCTTATCCTAGGGTTTAGGTAATATCTCTCTATCAAATCCTGACTGCTTCTTAATTAACTTCTCATTTTCCCTAAAGAAGGCATTAAGACTCAAGATCTTGAGTTTTGGTGTGCTTCTTGTAATTTTTTCCATCACAAGAAAGGCCCTTCACCTTGTAAATCACCTCCTCAAATGAGATGCCTCGCAGGGTGACTCTCCTTTCCCTCCATGAACCAACAAATTGAGCTGACATATTTTCACCATGATCCACCAAACTTTCTAACATTGGTTCCAAACCCCCTCCATACAAATATTAGACAAAATGGGGTCTTTGCAAAATTTATTGCACTTTTCAGGCTCGGTCCTAACCCTTTCACCATCCATCTCAACCCACAACACATAGAATCTAGCCTAGGAAAACAAAATTCCAAAAAATCACATTGATCTTACACATTTAACTAGGAATTTTAATCGTGAGGAAAAAAATTGAATTCGTTAAGTACACCTAATTAAATCTTATGGCCATCATTAGCTTGATCATAAAATAATTAACAATCAAGCTGGAGATAAACATCACAATACACATATTCTCAAAGATTTGATGGGATATACAATACATATGATAAGACAACCCATAAAGTAAAGGGACCCCACCATTCTCGACATCCCTCATTAAACTTGCCACATCATCCGGCTTAGTCCCTTTCATCATAAGTCCTAATGTGTAGTGCCACTTGTACCCCCAAAAATGTTTTATTGACCATCATTAAACAGATATATTTCTCTATTTCACAAGGACTAATCCTTGTATATTTTCCAGTAGAAACTCAAGTATTTTCCAACATTTTCATAGACTCAAAGAGTAACCCAAGTTGGTTACACCATCTGCCACTTGGTTACCTTCATGAAAAATGTGAGACAAATATTTCCTTTCTAATTTTGAAGTCAATAATTTTATATTTAGTAGGATATCCCTAATGTTCCAACCATGAAAATTACCATGATTGACAGATTCAATCAAAGACATAGAGTCCCCTTCAATTTACATATTTTTTATCCCTAGAGTGATAGCTAACTCAATGCCCTTGAGCAACACTCGTCATTCGGCCTTTATAGAAGATTGTATGCATATTCCTCTAGCAAACCCAACAAATTTTTTTCCCTTGCAATCCCTGATAACACCAGCAATATTGGCCATACTAGGGTTTCCTTTAGCCACTCAATCAAAATTAATTTTGAACCACCTAGACCTTGGTGGGTTCCAAACTATGTTTCTTCTAGCCAGAGACTTGGAGTTGTCAAAGGAGTTGGTCTACAACTTTATGTTCCATGATTTTTCCATTTTGATCTCCCTTTTAGTAGGGGTGTTGTCTGGTGGTTTTCAAATGTATACAGAGACACTTTCGGTAATAAGTCTGGATCCAATGCCAAAAACTTTCTTAGGAATTCTCTTAGTGTCTCTAAAGATTCAATTATTCCTCTCTTTCCATAGGCACCAACAAAAGATGAGGGGAACTTGTCTCCATATTTCCATGAGGATAGAGTGTTGGAAGGGCCCAATCCATCCTTCAATAAAGCATTTTAAGTCCCTATCCATGGTCCAATGAGTTTCCAACTTTTGGAAAGCCAGGTCCCAAACTTCAATAGTAAATAGGTAGTGCAGTAATAGGTGATCCATCGACTTCATTTTTTTTGCATAACATGCATCTGTTTAGTATTTCGAAACCCCTTTTCCTTAAAGTAACTTGGGTTAGTATTCTATTGTGATAACCCATCCATCGGAATAAATTTATTTTTGGTTCTAGGTGTCTGTACAAAACCATTTTCCATAACTTGCTCTAATTTCCTTATTCTAAAAGAAATTATCCTCAACATTTGATATGGGGATTCTTGTTAGAGAGAGTAAGTCCTATAAGGAATTGGAAAAAAATTTCAAATATGGGGAAAATGGGTAGCATAAACCTAAATCTTTCCATTTCTTGACACCGTGCTAACCATGGAGGTAATCACAAATGTTTCTTCCAAAGGAAATAAGTGCAACCTTCATCAAGTTCTTGAAATCAGACAAGGCCAAGGGGGAATCCAACAACCAAAGATCTGCCAAAAAAAAAAGTTACTACCACAACCAAGTTTCCATCTTAGCCCTGAGTGAAGCAACTACTTTATCTTTCATATGTTATTCCAAGGTAAGTACCCACAAGGGTGATCATTCAAAATGTACCTAATTAGGGGGCAATTGTTTAGGTATTTAGCATTCATTATCCTACACCAATATTTTTTATTCCTTAGATAATCCCAACCCACCTTGGTAAGAAAGGATTGTTTGTAGACTTGACTTTCCTTATACACAAACCTCCTTCAGATTTAGGAAGGCACACCTTATCCCAACTGACCAAAGGCATCTTCTTTTTTTCCTTAGTACCAAACCAGAGGAAAACCCTTTGGATCTTTTCAAAATATTCAGCAAGGTAACTCAAAATTTTGAACATGGAAAGGAAGTACATGAGGATCCCTTAAAGGGCAGAAGTAAGGAGTTGCAACTTTCCAACATGACTAATGATCGAACCTTTCCACCCTACCAACTTATTTTGAATCCTTTCCAAGATAGAATTCTAGAAGTTGGGAGTGACTTCCTTAACAATGAGAGGGAGACCCATATACATTGAAGGGAGGTACTCACATAACCCAGGATAACAGTCACACAATCATGAGGCCTAGGAGTGTAGTTAAAGAAATATATCATACTCTTATTATAATTGATGCACTGACCTAAGCAAGCCACACAATTTTGAGGAAAAATTTCCATTTCCTAGCTTCCATGACTAAGGCTTTTCGGAACAAGATAGTTTCATCCACAAACTGATGACTAACAACTGGGTCTAAAGTGGTGGTCATCCTAACACCTTTAATGGAGCCCTCTGATAGCATAAAAGGAACATTCCTACTTAGAATATCAACAACCATAATGAACAAATAAGGAGATAGGGGGTCACCCTATCTAATACCTCTCCCATATACAAATAAACCATGGGGCACTCCATTGACTAGAATAGAATACTTCACCACGGTTATGCATTATAATTTTAATCACTCTTTGATTAAAGCTAAACTTATCAAGGACTTTGGGAAGATATTCCTATAGGACTTTGTCATAAGCTTTTGAAATATCAAGCTTAAACACCATACTAGCACTGTTGCACTGGTCCATAGAATGCATAATTTTTTGAGTGGTAATCATCACATCTAAGATATGGTGAGCTATAACAAAGCCTTTTTGGCTTGGGCTTATCATGTTATATAGATGGGGTTTCAAGCGATTCAACAAGATCTTGGAGAAGATATTATACACCATGTTGCATAGGCTTATTGAGTAGAAATCCACCATGGTCTATGGTTCCTCAAATTTTGGAATAAAGGCAATGAACATGTGGTTTAGCTATTTGAGTAGTTTTCCAAAATTGAAAAAATCCCTTACTGTCAGAGTTAGGTCCTCCCCCACAACATCCCAAAAGATCTGGAAGAAATTTGAAGGGAAACTATTGGGCCTTGGGTCCTTATTTTCACCCATACTAAACACTGTAGTCTAAACTTCCTAAGGAGTAATAGCCCTAGAATATTTTCATTCATGATTGGGAGAAAAAGTTGTCATCAACCTCATGAATCTCCATTTACAAGGACGTTTGTGTTCAATTTTCTAAAGAGAGGTGTAGGCTTTGTAATCTCTCCCTGATCTATCCTCATCATTGAATTTCTCACCGAAATTGAAAGAGTTATCCTCTCCCTCCCTCTTAACTTGGTTGAGGAGATTTTTCAAGATTTTGTTGTTTCACAGAGACATGCCAACCTCTCAAGCACAACAATCCCAATGCTAAACTCTTGGATTTTAAAATTTTTATCAGAAATAATGATCTAGTCATCTCTAAAGTGGATAAAGGTAATGCAATAGTGATCATGTAGAGACATGATTGCAATTCTAAGATGCATGGCCTCTTATTTGATAACAACAGCTACAAAAAGCTTGATTCCAATCTCATCTCCAAGCTAATGAAAAATGTTAAGTCAGCCATTTTTAGTTCCTCTTTTGATGATTCCACCAAAATGTGGTTGTATCCTTCTAAAGAGGTAACCCCACACATCTATTGGGTTCCAAAAATTCACAAAACTAGTATTCCCCTTAGACCCATAGTTGATACCATCAATTCCCCCACTTACAAGTTGGCCACCCATCTGGCTAAACTCATTTATCCCCTTGTGGGAAAATCAAATTCCTTCATCAAGAGCTCTTCTAATTTTGTAGACATTATCAAAGACAAGAAACTAGATAAAAATGACCTTCATGTTAGCTTTGATGTAGTCTCTCTCTTCACCAAAGTCCCCATCCATGACTCAATTGATCTTATTAGACAAAAGGAAAATCATGAAATTTTCTCCATAGTTGAGTTGTGTCTCAAATTCACCTTCTTCTCCTTCCAAGGTGTTATTTTTGAGAAAGTTGATGGGGTGGATATGGTCTCTCATCTCTCTCCTATCATGGCCAACCTATATATGGAACATTTTGAAAAAAAATCACTCCATTCTTTTCAACTCAAACCAAAGTGGTGGAGATTCTATGTTGATGATACAAATATATGTTGGCCCCATGGTCTTGATAAACTTGAAGAATTCCACTCCCATTTAAACAGTATTTACCCTCACATCTCTTCCACCAAAGAGATTGAAGTCAATAATCAACTTCCTTTCCTTTATGTCCTTCTCATCAAGAAATAATATGGATCCTTATCTCGAACCATGTTTCGTAAATAAACTCACACTAACATATACCTTCATTCTTCTTCCCACCATCACCCAAGCCAAAAAGATAGAGTTCTCAAAACTTTGGCTTTTAAAGCTCTCATGATTTGTGATGATGAGCACATTGACCAAGAGCTATCCCACCTCTCGCAGGTTTTCTCTCTTAATGGATATACAAAAAATCACATCAATCAGGCCATTAATCAAGCCAAAGCTAGCATTTCCCACCATTCCATGAACCCTGGTGCAGGAGCACCAAGTTGAGAATTTTGGATCTTAGTGTTTAATGAAGTTTAGTGTGTGTGTATGATGTTTATTTAATGTTTTAATAAGGTCATGAGACCAAAAATATTGATGAAAACAATAGGTCTAGGCATGTGTGGTGTCAAGTTGGTCCATAACTTAATGTAGGATTAAAGTTGTTTTGTGGATTTGGTGCCAAATTTGAATGGTAGTTGGGAGTTCAATGGCCACAGCCTTTGTTTTCAATTGTGAACCATTGGTATTCTATGAGAAACATCATAAAAATCCTCAAAACATGTCAAGGAAGGTTGGCATAACAAACTTTTGAAACAAGAAAACATTCTGCTATGTTTTTGGTGACATTTTCTGTGCAAATCTATGTCTATTCTTTCTATACAATTTTGTACCACTTGTGATTAATGTGAAACCTCTAAAATCTTGTGGATTCTTGAGTAAGATTTCATTTTATCTATTTTAGAGGGGATTTCATTAAATTTTGAGGGATAAAAACACTATTTTCTATAGGTGCTTGATTAATTGGGGTTTTTAGGGTTTTGCTTGAATAATGGAGAAATAAGGCCATTCCACCTCATTGGATCTCAATAAATGGGTGGAATGGGCCTAATAGGATGTAGGAAGTTTTTATTTTTACATGTTTGGTAGGGTGGAGTGCAGGGAAAGCCTACAACACATGCTTAAGCATTAGCAAGTTGATTGCCATTGATGAATTTACGGGTTTTTGAGTAGGATAGTGAAAATTCAAATTGTTTGATGGAATCTAGGATGATAGAAGTTGGTTTTATAACTATTTTAGAGTCTCCATCAAGGTTTTGTGTGTAGGAAATCAATATTTAGGAGACATTTGTAAAAGAGGCCTAATTAGGCCTTTAGAAAGCGATTAAGGGCTAGTTGGGTAAAGAAGTTTTGAAACAACCCTAGCTAATGATCAAATATGTCAAATAAAAACCAAAAGAGTTCCTAAATTTGTGCATAAAAATAAGTGAAGATCCCTTAAGTTGAAGAAACCATTGGAAAAGTGAGTTTCCAGTGCTACAAGCAAGAAGGTGGCTTAAAGAAGGAAGTCTCCCTTGGAGTTGATCAAGACCTCCTAAACCAATTGGGAATTGTGTGTTGGACTTCAAAACCACCCTGTCTTACATCAGGTGGTATTAGAACTTAGGTTTTGATTGGGAGAGTTGTGTGTGGAATCAATTGTAGAAGGGGTTTGTAGAAGAAAGAGGGTAAAATCCTTCCTAAGGGAAATACAACACTCGTAAGGATAGTAAAGGAGAATCAAGATGGCATGTTGGCCAAGATAGCAACCTTAGAAGAAAACTTAAGGAGGGTCACTAAAGAGGAGAGTGACCAAGATGAGGAAGAGAATGAAGGGGAGAGTGAATCCCTTCAAGGTGGAGCCCAAGGAGAAGAGTTAGGTCTAGAGGAGATGAAGTTTATTAAGGTACTTTAGGCTACCAAAGGAGACAACGTGGACATCAAGTTGGAATTCACAATCTATGGTGGCACGATGAATAGTGAGGAGGTATTAGACTAGATAAACACCCTTGATAACTATTTTGATTATAAGGAGACCCTTGAAAATCAAAAGGTGAAATTGGCTAAGACAAAACTAAAAGGGCCAACATTGACTTTGTGGAACTACCTTCAATCAAAGAGGGTAAGGAGGGGAAAGCCCAAGATTAACTCTTGGGATAGAATGATATCAAAGGTGAAAGCCCAATTCCTACTAAGTGACTATGAGTTTCAAATCTTTAGGAGATTACAAAATTTTAAATAGAGAGAGATGGATGTGATGGCATATATAGAAGAATTCCATAAACTAAGCATGAGGGTAGGCCACCATGAAAGTGAAGTGGAGAAAATTGTAAGATACATCAATGGTTTGAGGGTTAGTTTACAGGATGAGTTAAGCTTAGCCACTCCTAGGAATGTTGAGGCATGTTTCCAACTAGCTACTAGGGTTGAGGAGAAGATAAAAAGGAATCAAGAGCAGCAACAAAGAGGTAGAGGAAAGAACAATAGACGAAGAGGTAATTTTGGAGGGGGAAGATCACAATTTCAAAAGTAGCAAAGAGAATCTAGTGGACAACAAAAGCAAGCTAATGAACCAAGAGAAGGATTTAGGGGAAGGAGATCAAACACAAGAGGAATATTTGGAAACTAAGGAAGAGGATCCAATACCTTTGCTAGGAGATTCTACCAATGTGGCCAATTTAGTCACCTTTCTTGGATTTGTACTCATAAACAAAGCATAAGTTCACATGGCAGAGAGAGAAGGACACAAATTGTCCAAGAAGAAGATGGAGAAAGTGTAAATTCACCCTCATTGCATGTAGGTCCAAAATTAGGAGAGATTTTGATCATGAGGAGGACATTAATAAGGGTCTCAACTACCAAGGAACCACCACAAAGGAAGGATTTATTTAGAACTGCATGTAAGGTACAAGGCAAGGTATCAAAGTGGTAGTGGACTCTAGTTCTACTAATAATATTGTTTCATTAGAAATGGTAGAAAAGCTTAAACTTAAGAGGATCCCTCATTCTACACCATATAAGATCTATTGGCTTAAAAAGGTCAGCAAGTGCTTGTAAGTGAAAAATCATTGGTGGAGTTTAACATTGGACCATACAAGGATAAGGTGCTTGTGACATCATCCCAATGGATGTATGCCACCTCCTATTTGGAAGGCCTTGGAAATTTGACAGAAAGGCTTATCATGATGGTGAAAAGAACATATATGTCATTGACAAGGATGGGGTATCATATACCCTTACACCTCTGAAAGAAGATGAAGGTGCAGACCATGAAGGACCTAGTGTCATGATTGTGAAAGAGGAGTTTTTGAAGAGTCTTGAAGAGGGAGAAGGTGGATATGATATTGTAGGAAAGCCAATTTCTAATGCAACAAAAAATGACAGTGAAAAGTTCCCTGATGAAGTGTAGACCCTGCTTGACAAGTATGAGAACATTGTTGTAGATGAGTTTCCAAACTCCTTTCCACCAATCCATGATGTTATCCACCATATAGACTTAATCCAAGGTGCAAGTCTTCCAAATAGAGCTGCTTATAGAATGACACCTCAACAAAATGAGATCAAAAATCAAGTCCAAGAGCTATTGGATAAAGATTTGGTGAGGAAAAGTCTGAGTCCATGTGTTGTGCCAACTATTTTGGCACCCAAAAAGGATGGAGAGTGGAGGCTCTATATAGATTCAAAGGACACTAACAAAACAACTATCAGGTATAGATTTCCCATACCTAGCATGGAAGATCTTATGGTCAATTTGGTAGGGGCAAGGTAATTTTCTAAGATAGATTTAAAAAGTGGCTATCACTAGATAAGGATCAGAGAGGGTGATGAATGGATGACAACTTTTAAAACCAATGAGGGCCTCTATGAATGGTTGGTGATTCCCTTTGGGCTAACTAATGCTTTGAGTACATTCATGAGACTCATGAATGAGGTATTGAAGGATTTCATCAACAAGTTTGTAGTATTATACCTAGATGATATCTTGGTATTCAGTAAAACAAAGGAATTGCACTTGGAGAACTTGGATAGGGTGTTGGGAAAGTTACATGAAGAAATATTGATGATAAACCTCAAGAAATGTGAATGGATGAAGCAAGAGCTGGTGTACTTGGGCTTTGTGATCTCAGGAGGTGAGTTGAAGATGGATCCTAAGAAGGTTGAGGCCATTCTTAGTTGGCTAACCCCTAGGATAGTTGGAGAAGTTAGGAGCTTCCATGGATTAGCAAGCTTCTATAGGAAGTTTTTGAATAATTTCAATCACATTGTTGCACCAATGATAGATGCCATCAAAGGAGAGAGGAAAGGAAGATTCCAATGGACCAAGGAGGTTGATCATATTTTTGAATAGCTCAAGAAAAAGGTAGCTCAGCAACCAATCCTTACTCTTCCTAATTTTGATAAAGTCTTTACTATTGAATGTGATGCTAGTGGTTTTTCCATAGGGGCAGTACTTAGTCAAGATGGGAAACCAGTTTCATTCTTTAGTGAAAAGTTGAATGAGGCTAAGAAAAGATACTCATCTTATGACCTAGAATTATATACTATGGTACAAGCCCTTAATAAATGGAGGCACTACTTGTTGCCTAAAGAATTTGTGGTGTTTACTGACAATCATGCTTTGAGTTTTCTGAATAGCTAGGAGAAATTGAACCATAGGCATACAAAGTGGGCTGAGTACTTGCAGGCTTATACTTTTACTATCAAACATAAGAAGGGACAAGCCAAAAAAGTGGCTAATACTTTGAGCAAAAGGGAAGTATTAGTGCAAGAGGTGCAACTCCAAAGTGTGGGTATAGACTCACTCATATGTATGTACAAGGATGATGAATATTTTCATGATTATTTAACCATTTGTGAGCAGTCACAAGGGTCTTTTCATAGTGAATATGTAGACTATGTGTTACAAGATGGGCTTCTCTTTAAGGGGTCTCAATTATGCATTCCAAGATGCTCAGTGAGGGAAAATTTGGTAAGAGAGAAACATAGTGGGAGTCTAGGAGGGCATTTTTGTTGTGATAAGACTTTGGATCAGGTTAAAATATTCTACTACTAGCCTAAGATACACTTGGATGTTAAAATATTTGTGGAAGGTTGTGTCATCTATCAAAGGGCTAAAGGAACAAGCTCAAATGTTGGTTTATACAAAACATTTCCAACACCTAGCAAACCATAGGAAGCTATAAGAATGGACTTTGTCCTAGGACTACCAAGGACATCTAGAGGGTATGATAGCATATATGTTGTAGTAGATAGATTTAGTAAGATGGAACACTTCATTGATTGTAAAACCACCAATGATGCCTCTCACATTGCAAGTTTATTCTTCAAAGAAACTGTAAGAATTCATCATTTACCATTGTCCATAGTGTCTGACAAAGATTCCAAATTCATTGGCCATTTTTGGAGAACCTTATGGAGGAAAGTGGGAACCAAATCTGACCTACAGTCTTTCCTATCACCCTCAGATAGATGGGAAAATTGAGGTTGTAAATATATCATTGGGGAACTTACTAAGGTGTCTAACTAAAGAACATCAACAATCTTGGGATTTGATATTACCATAGGCAGAGTATTCCTACAATGATTTAGTTAACCGGACTATTGGCAAGAGTCCCTTTGAGGTTGTGTATGGGATGCACCCTAGAGGTTTCTATGAGTTAAGAGATATAAGTGGAGTGAATAATAGGAGTGCTCAAGGAGAGGATTTTTCTATGGCCATGCATGATATTCACAAACAAGTCAAGGAGACCATTGAAAGGAATGTGGATAAGTACAAGAAGAAGGCAGACATGAAGAGGAAGGATGCCCAATTTAAGGTGGGTGATTTAGTGTTGGCACACCTAAGGAAAGAGAGGTTTCCTAAAGGGAAATACACCAAACTTATGATGAATAAAATAGGACCTTGCAGGGTGCTCCACAAGTATGGAAACAATGCCTATGAAATTGAACTCCCACCAGGAGTTTCCATATCACCTATCTTTAATGTCATTGACCTATATCCCTATAAGGGATCTAGTTTTGTAGAAGAAGATGTAGCTGAACCTGAGAATGGTGAAGAGGACTAGATCAATGATCTTCAATCTACTCAACCCATGCAGTTAGAGACTATCCTAGACTCAAGGGAGGTGAAGAGAACAAGGAGAAATGTTTATAAAGAGCATTTGGTCAAGTGGGTTGTACTTCCTAAAGAAGAGGAAACCTAAATGACTAAAAAAGACATTGCAAAGCATGGAAAATCTGTTGTAGACCTCCTTTCATCTGGAGGATGAAAATTCTCCTCCTTGGTTTTATGGTGAAGGAGCACCAAATTGAGAATTTTGGGCATTAGTGTGTAATGAAGTTTAATGTGTGTGTAGGATGTTTATTTCATGTTGTAATAAGGTCATGAGACAACAAATATTGATGAAAACAATAGGTCTAGGAGTGTGTGGTGTCAAGTTGGTCCATAACTTAATGTAGGATTAAAGTTGTTTTGTGGATTTGGTGCCAAATTTGAATGGTAGTGAGAAGTTCAACTCTCACAACCTCTATTTTCTATTGTGAACCATTGGTATTCTATGAGAAACATCATAAAATACTCAAAACATCTCAAGGCAGGTTGGAATAACAAACTTTTGAAAGAAGAAAACATGTTGCTTTGTTTTTGGTGACATTTTCTGTGCAAATCTGTGTTTATTCTTTATGTACAATTATATACCACTTGTAATCAATCTGAAACCTCTGAAATCTTGTGGAGTCTTGAGTAAGCTTTCATTTGATCTATTTTAGAGGGGATTTCATTAGATTTGGAGGGAGAAACACACTATTTTTTGTAGGAAGTTGTAGCACGTTACAATATAAGTTGTAGATAGTTTTTATGATTCCAATGTACATATGTGGAAGTATTTGATCATGTTACAATATAAGTATTTATCATTTTGTAAATGGATAAAAAAATTTGTGGGAGTTACCTTGAAGTAAATATTTTGTAAGGGGGAGTAGAGAAAAGTAATGAAATATCTTTTTGGTACCATTTTCCCTTGCTGTCAAAGTGGGAGTAGTTTTGATCAGGAGTGTTACCATCAATGATAAAGGGGAGATTGTTGTAAGTTTGTTTATCATTAAAGAGATTGTTGGCAGTATGAGCATGATGATGTGAAGAGATGTAGTGCCCCTCATATATTCTCTATTAGACTGGTAGTTGATCTACTTAGGATCAAACATTATCATAATTTGTGTGATGTTGGACGTATTGCTATGATGATATTCTGATGACACATTGGTGATAATTCTATTACTTAAGTTTATGCACATGTTATGACTGATATTTGGTTTATTTGATTATGTGGACTAAATCTATCATGATCATTATGTGGTTATCTAGTCATGACTTTTATGTGATTAACTAGTGATTGTTTTTATCTTGTTTGTTATGCAATTGATTGTTATGAGTTTATGTGGTTACTTGTTTGATGTGTTTGGGTGAAAGGGACAATGTCACATTACTCACTTGTGAGTAACTTGCTACATTACAATTTAATTTCACAGTGTTCCTAATTGTATGATTGTATATGCTTGAAAATTTTGTGTGCTATAGGTTCCAGGTACTAGGCATTGACTCCACCTGAATTGGTAGGTCTGATTGTGCCTTAAACCCAATGGAGCAGTTGATCGGAGATAAAATTTGGTCCCCTACCCTAGCAATCAACCTTAAAGAGGATGAGTATCTATCCCATTACACCATCAACATTGTCAGATGTTTGTGGTTAGTTGGTCTTTCTTTTCAACCCTAGTTAGGCTTTAGGTAATTGTTGTTGATATTTGGTTTATTTCATTTAAATTTGTTTAATAAATGTTGTTTTTGATTAATTGATGTATTAAATAAATTATTGAGAGTATTTTGATAAATAGATATAAATATATTTATTATTGATTATGGTTTATTATAAATTTAAAAGTGTAATGTAATATTAAATAAAATAAAATAAAATTGAATTATAATGAAATGTGAAAATGGATAAATAGTAAAAATAATAGAAAAGATAGAAATAATTTTTATGGAGCACCTGAATAACTTCGAACTAATTGTTGAAAAGAAACTTGATTTTTTATTGGAAATTTTAGAGATTTTATTAGATTTTTGTTTTAAAAAATAAAACAACCTTCCTTTTGTAAATAATTATCTTTTTGAGAGATTTGGGAGGATTATTGATTTCTGTTTCTAGGAAGAAGAAAATTTTGGTCTACAAGAAAATTTCTTGTGCTATAAATTTTGTGGGAAATTGAGAAATTATTGGAAAGATTGATTGGGGATTTCAAATAGTTGTTGTTATGGAAGATTGATCTCGGCATCGGATTCCTATCCTAGCCTACATTGGATCTTAGTTCACTTTTTTTTTTGTTCTTTTTTTCATTTCTCCAATTAATGCAATTTGAATTATTTCTCTCTATTGGTTAAAAATGACTTCTTGATTGTTTGGATGTGTTTATGAATGTTTCTAAAATTCAAATATTTCAAGCTCTTCCTTTTAAAATTGATCTTGTTCATATTTGGCAGTTTAGTTTATGACGTCAAATTATTTCTTCCAACCATTTTTATTTTTCTTGAAAGTTTCTAAAGTCTATTCTTCGTATGTGATTGTGTGCCTCCCTTAATGCTTGCCAATTGTAGTTGTTTGAATGTTTCTAAGATTTCAACGTATCCTTCATTTCTTTCCTTTTTGGCTCATTGAAATTAATCTAAAAACCATCATATTCAAGCTATATATCAACATATCCCTACATGGAGTGTTCTACAAATTCATAGCCTTTTACTTTATTTTGTACACACCTTGTTGTCAATACATCTCTGGTGAAGAGGTCTCCCAATTCATCTAAATTGTTCCAGCTCAAAGTATGGCCACACCAAACCATGAGGCCATGGGCATTCCTTGATTGACGCAATGGAAGAGTGGCCAATGGTGCATAATCACATCTATTGTGATAGATTCGTGCTTGGTTGATATTTCTTAAGATGTTGATAAGTGCATGTGATTCCTTTCTGGAATTATATTTTTAGAAATTGATGGTCATACGTTTAGCTGGAATGCAGATTGTATGCTCTATATTCCTTGTTTTCGAAGATTTGATTTACATGCATCGTATTTTTTAATCGATGGATATATGGATATAGTGTTTGGAATTCGATGATTCTATAATGGCATGGAGTTTGGTTATGTATCATTTGATGAATACTTTTTACTGATGGAATTTGATTATTTTTAAATATTTATATAAATGTATAAACACACACACACACACACACACATATATATATGTGGGTGATCCCACAATAGTGGTTTACAATTTTTGGATGAACTAGACACTAAAATTATTATTTTTAACTAAATCTTCACATTTGGGCACCTATAGCAGCTAAACCATGAGGAATTTGAAGATGATGCAAACTAGAGTTTTGTCACATTTTTTATGTAGATTCTAAAAAAAAAAATTCAAAATTTTTGGAATCAGATTGCACTTCCTTTTCCATCTCCCACAAAAACTATTTTTTTTATAAAACAACATTTTTAAAAAGTGATGCACACCGTATAACACAACTTTTTTTCCATGAAGGATAAAATTCTAATTCTTTCAAATTTAGATTTGTAACTCTGATATCTAGTGCTTGCACTTGGTTAGATAGTTTTTTATTGAATATTTTTTCTTTAATCAAGTTTCAAAGTCAAACCAATTACAATTCAAACATAGCACAACCGTATAATGCATAATTTGTTTTGTATATATCAAAATTCTTTTTTTCTTTGTCAGATCAAGGACTTCAATATTTAGTGCACTCATATTTTTCAATTTTTTTTTGATAATCTTCTATTTTTCCACATGTGCAGAACAAATACCTTCATTTTCGATGAGAAACCTATGTTTAATAAAACTAAAAAAACAAATACATAATAGAACCAAAACATATTAAGGGTTGGGGCCCTAGCTTGGTTGGCTAAATCTTTCCTGTAGCAGGAGGTTGGTCACAAGTTCTAGTCTCCCCCACCCTCGTGGTACCGGAGGGCATGTCGCACCAGCGCCGCTGGTCACGTTAAAAAGTTTACCAGGTGCACTGCAGTTTATAGGGAGTCGTGCTACCCAATTCCTGTAGTCTAAAAAAAAAAAAAACATATTAAAATTATATTCATTGGATAGCTCATTCTAAGGAGTAGTTGATTCCGGTTGGGGTTGTGAAGACTCCTCCATTTTCATGTTCAAACTGAGCATCAAAGTGTAAAAATTTAGGTTTATTTTGTGCTTCAGGGGGAGAATAAGGAATTAGGGGGGTTCGTTCAAACTAGGGTTCATTCGAACCCCATTCAATATGTATTTTTCTTTTTTTCTTTTTTGGGCAATAAATATGGGCCCAGTAATTAATGGGTTTGGTTGAACCCCTTTTGGGTTCGGTCAAACTTGTAGGTTCATTTGAACCCCTAAAACCAATTTTTTTGCCATGGGGTCATTTTTTTCTCAATTTTCCTTCCTCCATCAAATTGTAAATCACTATTGTGGCTTCACCCATATGTATGTATGTATATGTATTATGGTGTTAGAAAAAGAAGAATACATTTTCCTTAGGACTAATGGAATATGTAGATAAACAAATTGGAAAACTAAATAAGGAAAAATAATTTATTTATATTTAAATAATTGAGAGATTTGTTAAAATGGGAGAATTAGATTATTCTTTTTGTTAATTAAGAATGTTGATTTCCTTTATAATTATTTAATAGTCGAATTGTATATTCACCATGTATTTCATGATTGCATTAAGGGATTGGGTTGCTTGGATTGAATATGTGTTTGATTAGTGAAATTGGGGTGATTTTGGTTATTGTTCAAAAGTGGGAGTCTTTTGTGCAAGTGGTTTAAGGTTGGCTTCCAAAGGTTTGGAGGGAGTATTTTTTATATATGGTTTTATGATTTTTTCATCTTGGAAGTTGTTGGTAATGTTTGAGTTGTGTGCAAGAGGTTCAATGCCTTGTAGTGTGTATGGATTTATTTGATTGTGATATGTGTGTGAGAGGGTCAATTCCTTGCACTCTGTTTGGGTTAAGTGTGCAAGATGGTAAATTCCTTGCTTGTTGTGTAGGGTTTACTAGTTACAAGTAGGAGGAGTGGCTCTTAATGGGGGCCGAATCCCAAAGTGATGACCAAGACAACACATTGGAGAGTTTCTTAATCTAGTGATAACCTAAATAATGAATTGGGGAGATGGTTAATTTTCACATAAACAAGACAATGGATGCCTCACCCAAGCATGTAGTGCTTGTTTAGGCTAAGGATGGGTTGAGAAGGCTTGGTTGGAAATATCAACTTCCTTGTCCTCATGAAAGGAATGTTGGTTCCACATGTTTCACCATATGGGGCAAAGACCTAGTGAGAAGTATACCAAAATACCATAGATGGAGGTCAAGGTCTAGTGAGAGATCGACAGGACAACCCATGCAAGGACCATGCAATGAAACTCTTCCTTATTATAGTCTAGCATTCTCTAGTTGTTTTTCACCTTCTATGGTATGTGTGCCTCTAGAAGTGAAGTCAATGTTGTAAGTGATGTTTGTCTTGTATGTGATGATAATGTTGTTGGAGCCATGTACAACCTTGCTTATGTTACTGTATTCTCTTCTTGACTATTTTATTGTAGTGGGACCTTGTGTTATCTCCTAGCACTAAGGGTGGACCTTAGGGTTCCACATGGTTGGGAGGTTGGTTCTTTTTCCTCCATTGGGTTTCCTTGTTGTATGTTTGTGTGCATGGAGGTTGTACCTTGTGTAGTGGATTCTAGTTCATGTTCCAGTTTGAGAAGATAGTCTTTCATGTATATGTAGTGGATTGTATCTTAGATATATCTCTTATTATAATTTGATGTATTCTTCCCACATGTGCTTAGGGAAGCATTATTATAAATAATGTAATGATATAATAGACTTTGATGTACTCTCATGTAATGAAATTTGTAAATATATTTGTTTGTTTATAGGAGTGAATTTGCACCCCTTACACAAATTCCAATTTTTCCTTTCTCCACTTTAAAAAAACAAAGTTGTAGGCTAAATACCACATTAGCTCATTTCCTTCATTCCATTTGGTGCCTGTTTTGAGCATCGGTAGAGGAATTTTCTATTGGGGATGCCCGCATAGTGTGCAGATGTCTGAATGTCATGCTTATGTCCTTGGTAGATTCCTACAGGTGGAACCTACAGAGGAGTTACACTTCTCATTGGTAGTCAACTTGTAATTCCCTCTTCAGCCAACTGACCTGAATATGACCGTTTTCTTCATTCTCTCCTTCAAATTCACTCCTACATTAATTTCCTCTTCTAATATTTCAAATCAACTTCTTCACACTCTCTTGCACTCACTACTTGCATTCCAAATCACTTTTAGAAACACTTTTTCACTCCATAGCAACAACAAGATCACTCCATCAATTCAGTAGAGCAAGTGTGGGAAAACACCATTGTAGCAGAGCTTTCTCCCCCATTAGCCTTGAGTGCTCTTGGTGGAGGTGGTAAGTTTTCCACTGCTCTCCTCTATTACTTGGTTAAGTAAGCACATTTACTGTTTTGTAGTGTTTTAGTGTTCTTTACTTCATTTCCTTTTTTATCTTACTATTTCTCCATCGTTACAAACTTGGTTGTCCATGGAGGTGGAAAAACCAAAGCGAGGGTCTGACTAAGACAAACCCCTTAATAGCCCCAACCAAATTTCCCTCTTCTTTGTGTGTAGCTAAATATGCTATTGGGAGTTAGCTAGCGAATAAATTCCTTTGTGAGATTATTCTTGCCACCCTAACTCTTGTGTATTTACTTTATCATATTAGATCATATCTCGTCTACCACATAGCATTGTTTGGCCCTTTGGAAGTAGTTAGCTAGGCAGTTAGTCTATTTTCTAGAGTTTAACCTTGTCTCTTTTGTCCTTTGGTTGTACAGGTACTAGCACACTTGAGAGATGCTATCACATCGCGTTGTCATCCTAGGACCACACTTTTATCCTTGGGCAAAGAGTTTCCTGAGGTGTAGTGTTGAACCCAAAAAATGTCTCACCTAGCCCCATTCTGAGTTTCAAGTCTGCAGAGTAATTGAAGGGCCTAAAGTCCTCATCATTCTTGTCCTAAATTTACTAACATCCCTTTTAGTTGAGGTAAGCTAGGGAATCCTTCTGCTTTTAGCTCTCCATGACATGTAGCCTTATACATTGTCAGTTCCCCTACCTTACATTGTTGGTGAACTCGACATGAACCATTTTAGTTTCATTTTGCGATACTAAAATTTCCTGTCCTTGTATTCTAGGAGTGTTGTAGGTGTGAGTGTTGTGAGGTTTTCATCTTACAACCCAACCTATGACCCCTAGTTGGCATATTTGGAAGGTTCTAAAGGTGTTGTGTAACGAAACCTTAATTGGGTCATTGTGTTATCCTTTGGCCTTTGGGGACTCCGTAAGAGTATTTTCTAGTGTGCATAATTTCCTCCTTCCTACATCAACATATCCCGTCTACATAGCATTTGGATAGTAGTACTGGTATAACCTTCACTTCATAGGACTTGTCGATGGATTTTAATAGGGAACCATCTCATCTCTACATCCCCACGTAGATCAAAAGAAACATCATATTGGGTGTTCTTGTTGACCTAACATCACAAGTAAACATCATAACTGAGGAGATCATGTTGATTAACTTCTTACATAAATATTGGTACGATGGACCTATGAGCACCATACACATGCATGACAGGATTTTCATGCCCCCTTTGGGTAGTATTGTCTTGTCAGTCTTAGCTGGACCTAAATCCATGAAGCTCCTGTTTAACATTATCCTTGGGCCTAAACTCTTTAGAGTGAAGTTGGGTATCCTTTGGTTAATGTCTATGAACACGGTATCCTTGATTGTGCATAAATTTTTAAAATTTATCCATGGGGTTTTTGTTTATGTAATTCATGACACTGGGTACAAACTGTTGGTTGCTCATGGTAGCTACACCTTTTACTACTCTTAGCTTGTTCCCATTAGTCCTCTTCCACCTATGATGGACCTCCTACATCAAACATATCATAATTATAAGAAAGGGTGGATGAGGTTGAAAGTGAGGTACCCTTCATTACCTTATGTTGTTTCACATAGGGCTTGCCTAAAAGCTAACAGTGATGCTGCTAAGGCACATAGGAGGGAAGAAGAGAAGCAGTCCCAAGATACTCCTTCTTCCTCTTCCATTGTTTAGCCTGATGCTTCCTCTCACCCCACTAAAGCACCATCGTACTTCATTCCATGTTTGCAAGATAATATTATGGTGCCCACTTGGCGAAAGCCCAAGCGTCCCATGTTCAAGCTTCCTATTTTTCCTATAGAGCCTAGGCCCATTCAATATAACAGGAAGAAAGGCACCCAAGGAGAGTCCTCCTTGTCTTGACGTCCATGGCATCGTACCACTCCTCCTAAAGAGGTGAATGAGAAGAGGCCTATTGCTGAGGCACATGAACTGACTCCCCCTGTTGCTTCTCAACCTACTCCTCTTGCTCCTGTACAAGAATCTATTTGTCTACTAGAGACGGTTGTAGTAGATGTTCCCTTGGTTGAGTAGGAGCTTTATGTTCCTTTGCAACCTTTTGCCTCTAGCTCAAAGAGTCATAAAAACTTCCCTGCATGCAAGTGCAAGTGCTAGTGAAAGGCTCTTCTGGCTGAGCAAGCCACCTCATAAAGGAAGGAAGAAGAGATGACAACCCATACTTTAGAGCCTCCTGTAGCATCTTCCTCTCTGCTTCCAACTTCCACTAGGAGTATGAATGCACTTGACCCCAAGGGGGTAAAAGTGTTCATCACTCCTTCTGTGAAGCTTCCTTTTTTGATGTCCATTCCAGATGTAACGCCTTTCACAAGACCCATAGATATGATGAAAACCTCAGTGGTGTCTATTACGATTTTCTCCTCCTCTTCCTCTGCACCTCTTGCCTCATTTGTGGGGAGCTCACATCCCCCAATGAATTAGAAGGTGGAGAGTAGTTCCTCTTACAATAAGGAATGAAAGAGGAGCCCACCTTCTTCACAAGGTAGTTCCATGCTGACTTGTTCTATCCTAGTGACAAAACTAGTCCCAGCTTCCCCTTAGTTCATCATTGCTCCTAAGTCATTCGGTGAGCCTAGTGATGAATCTCGAGCACATCCTTCCCTATCCATTGAAGTTAAAAATGGCACTCCTATAAGGTGCATGTTTAACTCTATGGATGAAGTTTTGGCCTTGTCAATGATCTTCATGAAATCACTGACCCTAGCTCCACAAGAGCTCAGTGGAGAAGACCTTGCGGGTCCCTTTTCCTTATCCCTTGTTGTAGGAGGGTCAAAAACTCCTCCCCTTAACATTACACCACTGTAGGCTTATCCTCCTTTCCCCTACGATGATCCAGAGTGGGAAGAAGATGACCTCTTCATCAATTAGTGTTAGGGGAGGTCCTCTTCTTGATCTTTGGATTAGATGTGTGTGTGTGTGTGTGTGTGTTGTAATGTGATTCCCCCATGATTGTGCTATGTGTGCCTAGATGACCCTTGTCACCCCTATTGGTGCTTGAATATAGGTGTGGTTTTTGTGTCATAAACCTTCCTCTATTTTTATCATCATTCTTCTATGTTTGTGCTTGATTTTTAGTAAATTGGGGATGATGCAAAGTGTTGGGGGCATTTAGGCTCCCCTTCCAAGTTGACCCAATTTTTTATTTTTACTTTGTCTTCTTGTGCATTCTTCACATGGTCTGATATAGTAGGGGGTTGATGGAAGTTCAATTATATACTATTACTATACAAATATATTTATGAGCAATTCTGACCCCAAAATATTAGGCTACCCATGTGCCCTTTTTTTAGGATTTCATCTTTTTCTTTCTCTTTATCTTTCTCTCTTCTTTACTTGAGTTTTCCCTCTCATGTGTGACAATGCCACTTCTTCAACATTTTGATTTTCAAGAAAATGCATTTGTTTTGAATGAATCTTTTCTTGGAAATATTTATAAACATTCATTTTCAAAAACAACATTCAGAATTAGGAATCCTTTTGAAAGAACCTTGGAATTTTCCCTTGAGGTGGGAGTGGCTATAACCTTCCCCTCATGTGGGGGCATTCTCTTCCTTTATGAGGTATTTCCTTGATGATGGATTGATTCGAGTTCAAGGAAACATTTACTTTCAAAATGTGCATCCCTTGAGTGGACCCCTTCTTTATGGTGTGTTCCCAAAGGATCCCTTTGAAGGTTTTCCAACTTGTTGACAGTCTGTGTGACTATCCACTTACTTTCCTACATGGCCACTTTTTGACATGTTCTACCTACGGATAGACATGTCACTTTGTAGGTGCACCTATGAAGCTACTTCCTAACTTTATAGAGCCCACTTTCTAGGTTTCCCTCCATGTGAGAGATCTTGGGGGATACCTCCCTGCATGTCTAAGAACCTAGAGGGTGCTTCCTTTGAGCTTCCTCCATCTGAGAGATCTTGGGGGTTGCTCCCCTATAGGTCTACGGGTTTGTAGGGAAATATCTTGGGGTTTCCTTCATGTAAGAGTTCTTGGAGGATACATCCTTTATAGACCTTCTAGTCTATAAGGTGCTTTCTTAGCTTCCTCCATGTGAGATATCTTGGGGGATGCCTCCTTGCAGGTCTACGGATATATAAGGTGTTTTGTCTCAGTTTCCTTCATGTGAGAGATCTTGGAGGGTACCTTTCTTGCAAGCCTAAGAGCCTATGAGGTGCTTGCTTCTTTGGCCTTCCTTCATGTGAGAGATCTTGTGAGTCACCTTTGTGCAGGTTTGTAGACCTGTAAGGTGCTTTGAACTTCATATTTTTAAGAAGCTAGTAAGTCCTTTGCTTTCCCTACACCTTTACATTCATTAGATCATGGTTTTCTTCCTCGATAGTTCAGGTATACATTTCTAACCCTACTATTCTTTGATCTACTTTACCGAAGCACTCATTAGTATTCATGCTTGCTAAAGTGGGGGAAAAAATTTATAGGAGTGAATTTTCACCCCTTACACAAATTCCCCTTTTTCCTTTCTCCACTATAGAAAACCAAAGGCAAAGGATAAATTCCACATAATCCCACTACCTTCCTTCCACTTGGTGCCTGTTTTGAGCATCGATAAAGGAATTTCTATCAGGGACACATGTGTGGTGCACAGACATCCACACAACTCACTTACATCCCTATTAGATTCCTACAACTGGAGCCTATATAGGTATTACACTTCTCATTAGTGGTTGACTTGTAATGCCCTCTTCGGCCAATCGAACTGAATATGGTCATTTTATTCATTATCTCCTTCAACTTCACTCCTACATGCATTTCATCTTCTAAGCTTTCAACTCAACTTCTTCACACTCTCTTGCACTCACTTCTTGCATTCCCAAGCTCTTTTAGTAGCACTTTTGCAATCCATAGCAGCAACAACATCACTCCATCAATTTAGTAGAACAAGTGTGAGACAACACCATTGTAGCAGAGGCTTGAGTACCCTCATTTTCTCTCTCATTAGCCTTGAGTACTCTTGGTGGAGGTAGTAATTTTTCCACTCCTCTCCTCTATTACTTTGTTGAGTAAGCACATTTACTATTTTGTAGTGTTTTAGTGTTCTTTACTTCATTTTCTTCTTTATCATACTATTTATTGATTGTTGCAAACTTGGTTGTTCATGGAGGTGGAAACACCAAAGCGGGGGTAATACTGAGGCATACCCCTTAACAGCCCCAAAAAATTTCCCTCTTCTTTGTGTGTAGGTGAACATGCTACTAGGAGTTGGCTGGTGAACAAATTCCTTTGTTAGATTATTCTTGCCTCCCTAACTCTTCTGTATTTACTTTATCATATTAGAGCATATCTTGTCTACTTCATAGCATTTTTTTAGCCCTTTGGAATTAGTTAGCTAGGTTGTTAGTGTGTTTTCTAGAGTTTAACCTTGTCTCTTTAGTCCTCTAGTCATATGGACACCAACACACTTTCATCCTCAAGCAGAGAGCTTCTTGAGGCATAGTGTTAAACCCAAAGACTCGCTCGCCTATCCTCGTTCTGTGTTTCAGGTTTGTAGAGTGATCAAAGTGCCTAAAGTCCTCATCATTCTCATCCTACATTTCCTAACACCCCTTTTAGTTGAGGTAAGCTAGGGCAGCCTTCCGCTCTTGGCCCTCTGTGACCTGGGGTCTTGTACATGGTCAGTCCCCCTACCTTACAATTTGTTATTTATAAATGATCTTTAATGTTGTATAGTCGATGACATGTTATGAAAACTCATATTTTATAATCATCTAATGAGGTGGATTAAAATGAACTTGATTATTAGATCAATTATATTAACATATTCGTTAATGAAATTATCCTAGCTCTTGACTAATAGATATGTTAGTAACATAGTCATGGAACCTTAGAGGACTTAGGTTAGATTATTTATTTATATATGATATGCATTTCACTATTATTATTTTTTCAAAAAAAAAAATTATTCTGTTATTTAGTCATGTTTGTGTGTTGTCCTTTGGGGTTCCTTGGCAAGGCATTACACCTGGTGTAAGAGCCCAAATTCTAACACTAGGTACTCTAGTTTCATATGAGCCCATTATGTTGTCCTAGTTGCTTAGACTCTTGAGCTTATGTTTTTTCTTCTCTGTCATCCTCACCTAATAATATGAGACTTGTCCTTTGGTGGTGTTGTGTAGGAAGATGCCTAGAGGTCAAGGTCGGGGTCATGGTACAAGTCAAGGTGGTGGTTATGGGGCTAACCACTAGAACACCCCTTCTCAGAATTCCCACTAGAGTGATTATGGGGAACAACAAGGCTCTTCGAATGATCAGGATTAGGGGTCAAAATCTAGGTCAGCCAGAGTTAGAGGGAGCTCAATTACATCCTTTTCTTGAGGAGATCCTTGTCTTATGAGAACCTAGATGGGAGGGTAGTTAGCAAGTGGTTAGGGAGAGAGGAAGGTCACTTGGGAGGAGAGAGGTTGCAGTAGAGTAGGAAACTATTTCAATAGGTCATATGAGGGATCTCTTGAGGGAACATCCTCTTACCTTCAATGGTTCTAGTGGTGGATTGGAGGTAAAGACTTGGTTGATAGATTTGGATAGGTGTTTTTCCATGTACCCATATGGTAGTAATACCAAAGTGAGATGTGTCATCATGCTCCTTAGGGGTTTTGCTTCTACATGGTGGTGGTTGGAGGAACATAAATTGCATTTGGATATTGGTTCAATCACCTAGGAGATGTTTCTGGAGAGGTTCAGAGAACACTTTTTGTCAAACCACTAGAGGAAGCATCGTGTTTATGATTTTTAGAAATTAAGGTAGATGGATATGTCTGTGGAGTAGTATGAGCATAGGTTCTATGAGCATAAGTAGTGTGTAGGTATTGGTGATGATGAGGCCATGTTAGCTCAACATTTCATTAGGGATTTCAATGCTTGTATCAATGGGGAATTCTATGTCTTTGAGCCGAAGATCATAGAGTTGGTAGTAGAGAAGGCTCATTTGGTGGAGGAAAATCTAGCCATGGCACTAGGAAGTTAGATAGGTGTGCAGATTGGTAGTGTACCTCCAGTAGGCTTCGAGTCTCAAGGTGGTCATTCTTAGACAGCGGATTCCTCTACAATCCATCAAGCACCTGCTAAGGGTGGACAACAATAGTAGTGTTCCCAGTCGAAACCTAAGAACTCCCAGTCTTAGCAAGGTAGTGGTTCTCAGTATTGGAAAAACCAAAATTGGTAGCTAGCCAAGCATTATCGTCCTAACTAGCTAGCTTAGAGCACACAGTTTGCAGTTAGTAGAGGTAGCTTCCAGTAGTCTAGTATACCCTAAAGTGGTAGGGGCTATGACAATGGTACATGATGTTTTTCTTGTAGCTAGTAGGGCCATATATCCAAGAAGTGTCTTCAGAAGAGCACATCAGGATTCAATTATAGGTCAATAGCCTCAGATCCAATAATGGGTGATGTAAGAAGGTCTCATAGAGTGTTTGCAATGGTTGACAATTGCCAGGTAGAGCATTAGGGCACAACTATGGAGGCTATAGGTATGTTGTATGGTATTGATATTTCTATCCTTTTTTACTCTGGTGCTTCTGATTCATTCATTTCCCCTTCTCTAGTGGAGCGATGTGGACTAGTGGCAACAAAGCAAGATGTTAGGTAGCAAGTTGAATTGATCTCCAAAGCTAGAGTAGCAGTAGAATCCATTGTGTATGTGTGTGGATTGAGGATTGGTTCTCTCCTTACCATAATAGATCTTTGCATCATACCTCTAGGATCTTATGACATAGTGTTAGGTATGGATTGGTTGGATGCTCATCGAGCAATGATAGATTATTGGTGTAATTTAGTGTGGTGTTTAGATGATTCAAGTAGGGAGGTAGATCTAGTTGGCATTTAGAGGACCGTCTCCTTTTGTATGATTTTTGTTATGTAGTTAAGGATATGTATGTGTTAGGGTTGCTAGTTGTTTATTATGATAGTTAATGATTTGGAATTAGGGGAGAATCGAGAGGTTCCCCTTGATGATCATCATATCTTTAGAGAGTTTGTTGATGCTCATAGGGTTGATTGTCAATTTTTTGTAGGTGACTGGGTACTTTTGTAGATGCATCCACAAAAGAGTCCGATTTGCTATGGAGAAGGCTCTAATCTCACACCCCATTTTGTTGTGCCATTCGAGGTTTTGGAGAGAGTTAGTCCTGTTGCATACCATCTTTCTTTGCCACCCAGTCTATCATGTATCCATGATGTATTTCATGTTTATGCTCTCAGGCCATATTATCTATATATTTCTCATGTTCTTGACTGTAATACTTTACAGGTAGAGGACGGGAAACTAGGTCTAGAGCCCATGTGCTTTTTGCAACATAGGAGACTCTCCCTTAGGGGTCAAGACATTGAGTAAGTGAGGGTCCAGTGGGATCCTAATGATGAGTCTTCAACCACTGGGGAGGATGCATCCTACATGTGAGAGTTATACCCTTTCTTGTTTGCATGCTTCCAAGAGTAAGCCTAATTTTAGGGGGGGAGGATGTAGTGCCCCTCATACTATTCTCTGTTAGACTAGTAGTTTATCTGCTTAGGATAAGACATTATGAAATTTTGTGTGATGTTGGACTTACTACTACGATGATATTCTGATGAAACTTTGGTGATACTTCTATTACTTGAGTTTATGCACATATTATGACTAATATATGGTTTATTTGATTATGTGGACTAAATATATCATGAGCATTATGTGGTTATCTAATCTTGAATTTTATGTGATTATCTAGTGATTGTTCTTATCTTGTTTATTATGCAACTAATTGTTATGGGTTTATGTGCTATAGGTTGTAGGTACTAGGCATCAATTCCACCTACATTGGTAGGTCTAAGCATGCCTTACACCCAATGGAATAGTTGATTGAAGATAACATTTGGTCCCCTACCCTAGCCATCATCCTCGAAGAGGATGAGTATCTAGTCCATTACCTAGTCAACGTTGTCAAATGTTTGTGGTTAGTTGGTCTTGCTTTTCGACCCTAGTTAAGGTTTAGGTGATTATTATTCATATTTGGTTTGTTTAATTTAAATTTGTTTAATAAATGTTGTTATTAATTAATTGATGTATTAAATAAATTATTAAGTAAAATTATTTTGATAAATAGATATAAATATATTTATTAATGATTATGGTTTATTATGAATTTAAAAGTGTAATGTAATATTAGATAAAATAAAATAAAATTCAATTATAATAAAATGTGATAATGGATAGATAGTAAAAATAATATAAATGATAGAAAGGATTTTTGTGGAGCACATGCATAACTTCGAATTGATTGTCAAAAAGAAACTTGATATTTTATTGGAGATTTTAAAGATTTTACTAGATTTTTGTTTTCAAAAATCAAATAGCATTCCTTTTGTAAATAATTATCTTTTTGAGAGATTTGGGAGGATTATTGATTTCTATTTATGGGAAGAAGAAAAAATTGGTTTGCAAGAAAATTTCTTATGTTGTAAATTTTGTGGCAAATTGGAGAATTATTGGAAAGATTGATCAGGGATTTCAAAGAGTTGTTGCTACGAAAGATTGATCTCGGCATTGGATTCCCATCCCACCCTGCATTGGATCTAGGTTGGATTTGTTTTTGTTCTCTGTTTCATTTCTCTAATTAATGCAATTTGAATTCTTTCTCTCTCTGCTTGTTGAAAATGACTGCTTGATTGTTTGTATGTGTTTTTTAATGTTTCTTAAATTCAAAGATTTCAAGCTCTTCCTTGCAAAATGGATCTTGTTCATATTTGGCAGTTTAGTTTATGGCGTCAAATTATTTCTTCCAGCCATTTGTGTTTTTCTTGAAAGTTTCTAAGGTCTATTCTTTGTATCCAATTGTGTGCCTCCCTTAATTCCTGCCAATTACAATTGTTTGAAAGTTTTTATTCTTTTTTTGTATCCTTCAATTCCTACCTTTTTGGCTCATTGCAATTAATCTAAAAACCATTGTATTCAAGTTATGGATCAACCTATCCCTACATGGAGTGTTCTATGAATTCATAGCCTTTTACTTTATTTTATGTGCACCCTGCTACCAGTACATCTCTGGTGAAGAGATCTCCTAATTCATCTAAACCATTCCAACTCAATGTATGGCCACACCAAACCATGAAGCCATGGGCATTCCTTGATTAACACCATGAAAGAGTGGCCAATAGTGCATAATCACATATGTTGTGATAGATTCATGATTGGATGAGATTTCTTAATATGTTGACCTTAGTTATTTATGTGTATCAAGCCTTGGACACGTGTTTTGCTAATAAGTGCATGTGATTCCTTTCTTACATTATATTTTTATAAATCGATGGTCATACCTTTAGTTGGAATGCAGATTGTATGCTCTATATTCATTGGTCATATTTCATGCTTGGTATTCCTTTTGTAAGGAATTTGATGAATAGGTTGTAGGCCTATGTTTTTCATTGTTTTATGGTATTAGATAATTGATGGATTTTCCTTATGCTTGAAAATTCGATTTACATGCATCATATTTCTTAGTCAATAGATATATGGATATAGTGTTTGGAATTCGATGATTCTATAATGGCATGGAATTTGGTTATATACAATTTGATGAATACCTTTTTATTGATGGAATTCAATTATTTATAAATATGTATATATATATATATATTCATATATGTATGAATATATAAATATATATGTTCTTACCACATTCTTTTATCTAGTTATTATATTAAATACAACATTCAATTTATAATATATACATATATATATCGATATATGTGTATATATATTTATATATGTATATGTATACGTGTATATGTATTGTGGTGTTAGAAAAAGAATAATTTTTCCTTAGGATTAATGGAATATGTAGAAAAATAAATTGGAAAATTCAATAAGGAAAAATGATTTATTTATATTTAAATAATTGAGAGATTTGTTAAAATGGAAGAATTAGATTATCCTTTTTGTTAATTAAGAATGTTGATTTCTTTTATAATTATTTAATAGTCAAATTGTATATTCACCATGCATTTCATGATTGCATTATGGGATTGGGTTGCTTGGATTGAATATATTTTTTATTAGTGAAATTGGGGTGATTTTGGTTATTGTTCAAAAGTTAGAGTCTTTTGTGCAAGTGGTTTAAGGTTGGCTTCCAAAAGTTAGAAGGGAGTATTTTGTATATATGGTTTTCTGATTGTTTCATCTTGGAAGTTGTTGGTAATGTTTGAGTTGTGTGCAAGAGGGTCAATGCCTTGCATTGTGTATAGCTTTATGTGATTGTGATATGTGTGTGAGAGGGTCAATTCCTTGCACTATGTTTGGATTCATGTGATTAGGTTAAGTGTGCAAGGTGGTAAACTCCTTGCTTGTTGTATAGGGTTTACTAGTTGCAAGTA
This sequence comes from Sequoia sempervirens, assembly GCA_007258455.2. Taxonomy (NCBI): domain Eukaryota; kingdom Viridiplantae; phylum Streptophyta; class Pinopsida; order Cupressales; family Cupressaceae; genus Sequoia; species Sequoia sempervirens. The sequence goes on from VDFB02281492.1 coordinate 591,035,705, forward strand.
GGGGAAGTGGCTCTCAATGGGGGCCAAATCTAAAAGTGGTAACCAGGACAACCCATTGGAGAGTTTCTTAATCAAATGACAACCTAATTAATGAATTGGGGGGATGGGTAATTTTCACATAAACAAGATAATGGATGCTTCACCCATGTATGTAGTGCTTGTTTAGGCTAAGGATGGGTTGAGAAGGCCTGGTTGGCAAGATCAACTTCATTTTTCTCACAAAAGGAATGTTGGTTTTGCATGTGTCACCCTATGGTGCCGAGACCTAGTGAGCGGTATATCGAACAACCATAGATGGGGGTCGAGGTCTAGTGAGAGACCACCGGGAAAATCCATGCTAAGACCATGCGATGGCAATCTTCCCTATTGCAGTCTAATATTCTCTAGTTGTTGTTTTCCTTCTGTGGTATGTTTTCCTCTAGAATTCATGTCAATGTTGTAAGTGATTTATGTGTTGTATGTGATGATAATTTTGTTGCAGTGTTGTGTTGGATCCATGTGCAACCTTGTTTATGTTAGCTGCTTGTATTCTTGATTGTTTGATCATAGTGGGACCTTGTTTTATCTCCTAGCATGGGGGTGGACTTTAGGGTTCCACATGGTCAGGCGGTTGGTTCTTTTTCCTCCATTGGATTTCGTTGTTGTAAGTTTGTGTGCATGGAGGTTACACCATAGTGGATTCCAATTCATGTTCCAATTCAAGAAGATAGTCTTTCATATATATGTATTGGATTGTATCACATATGTATCTCTTATTGTAATTTGATGTATTCTTCCCACATGTGCTCAGGGAAGCATTATTGTAGATAATGTAATGATGTAATAGACTTTGATGTACTCTCATGTATTGAAATTTGTAAATATATTTTTTTGTTATTTATAAATGATCTTTAATGTTGTTTAGCTGATGACATGTTATGGAAACTCATATTGTAGAATCATCTAATGAGGTGGATTAAAATGAACTTGATTATTAGATAAATTATATTAACATATTAGTTAATGAAATAGTCCTAGCTCTTGATTAATAGATAAGTTAGTAACTTAGTTATGGAACCTTAGAGGACTTAGGTTTAAAGATTATTTGTTTAGATATGATATGCATTTAACTATTATTCTTTTATTTTTTATTTTAAAAATTGTTATTTAGTCATGTTTATGTGTTGTCCTCTAGGGTTCCTTGGTAGAGCGTTACAAGAGATTGTTGAGTGGGGATATTGATGAAGATTGATGAGCATGATAGTACATAACATTGTCATTTATGACAACCCATGAAAGATATGTAGAAGCATTATTCTCGAGAAGATCAAATTGTTTGGATATTTTCCTATCTTGGAGTGTAGTTTCAATGTTCAATGAACTAGTTTTGAGGTCTAATTTTCTCCACTATGAAGCATCTATTTATACGGTTTTAATGTAATGTTGGTGCATGTTGCAAGAGTCTAAATTTAGAGTTTCATGACTTTATTTCTTCCATAGTAAAAGATAATACTGACAATGTATCAGCTCTAGAAATGATAGAGTTAGTGGTGGAGAGTATATGTTGGAATGCTCTGCATTCCACCATGGATGAATATTTTATTATGAGGATTTGTAGTAATTTTTACTAATGTCAGTATTGTGTACATTCCAAGTGGCAAGTTTTTTGGTGGTTTGCATGTCAATGGGTGGATGAACAATTGGTTCATTTATTGTTACTTCACCAATTTTTCTATCCATTATCAACCTACATTTTTTGGGGTAGTACAAAGTAATTATGGGTCATGCTAAAGTATTTTAATTTTTCACATTTTGGTTCTATTCACAAGGTGTTTGTGTGTGTGTGTTAATGTTTTTCGGCCAACAGATTATGTGGTGCATAGTACATTTAAGTAGGCCAACCTAATTGATGTTTTCATAGTTGTCATATATATATATGGTTGAATCATTGTTTGAATTGGTGGATAGAGTGTGTAGAATGTGTGTGTGAGAGAGGTATTTGGTGTAGAAAAGTGTGAATCATAGCTGCGGTGAAGTATGAAGTGTGTTAAATCAATTTTTTGAGCTTTAGTGGAATTGTATCTTTAACATATGTTAGATGCATTCTTAGCAGTTCATCATTGATAGTGAGCTAGCCTTTCTTTTATCTCTTTTTATTCTATGTAGTGATCCCTTTTGCAGTGAGTCATTCTTATTTTTTGGGCAGTGAGTCCACCTTTTCTATCAAACATTATAACTAGTTATAATATATTGTGAGCTACTCCTCACCATGATTTTTCCCTTTTTAGATTTTCCATGTAAATTTGGTGTTCTTGTGTTCCTTGATGTGATGCATGCTTTATATGTTCATTTCATTTAATGCAAGTGAACTATGATGCTTTGAATGGATGTTTGAATTGAAAAAGTTAATGAGTTTTAGTGAATACTGATTCACTCTCCCTTTGAGTATTCCAAGTGTTCAAGAAATAGTTACTCACTTCTATTGTAAGTATGAATGTGTTTTCATTGATGTCAACAAGCCTATGTTGTCATTGATATCAACTATGTAGTAGTTGAGAGAGATTGTTGCATTATTATGTTTTGGTTTTACTTTGCATTTCTTTTAAGTTGAAGATCTACATATTTGGTTTAGATATGTTGGTTATAGGTGTTGAAAGATGCTATATTCTGAATTTGTAGTGATGGATCATTGTATAAAAGAAGTTGTGTTCACCAGTGTGTGAAGTGTGCATTATAGAGGTGTTTGGGATAAATGTATTTGCTTCACGTTTCTCCATAGTTGTGTTTTAGGACTTGTGATTCTGAGTGAGAGTTGATGGTATTGGTTTCTTTCTTGTTTCAAAATGATTCAGGGTTTGGTGTTCTAAAAGATGGTCTTTTGAGTTATAGTGTGTGGTAATGTTGTCAAGATGTATTGGGCTTGTACAATCTTCAACTAAAATTTGTTATGAAGTTTGTTAGTTCTTAGGATGTTTTTGGATCTTTTTTAGGTGAATTTTGTTATTTAGAAGTTATGGATTGATCAAAGGAAGTGTGTACTTAAAATTTTAATGGTGTTTGCATAGGTAATAGCCAACCTTGTATTTACACTACATGCAAAGCATCTTTTAAGTTTGTGGAAGTGTGTTAAGGCCCATTAGGACAGATTCTAGTCCTAGCTAAGGATTTGTGTGGTCCATCTTCATTCGTATCCACTATGGGAATGTTTTAACGTTGACCTAATTTGAATTTGCACATTTGAGGTACATTATAGACCATGGAAAGGGTTTCAAGGTTGAGGACGATATAATTATGAGTTTAATTATTAAAGGAGGTGAAGATAGATGCAAGATAGATGAAAGATAGATATGTGTGTGAAGTGTATAGTGTGAGTGATGTGAAATTGAAAAGAGTAGTGCAAATTTTCAAGTGCTAGATTACGAGATGTATTGAGCAAAAGGTATCTACAATCATTCAAATAGACTATGAAGGAGTTGGAGCTATTGTGTTGGAATCCATTTTTCATTGAGATCATGTTCTCTTTGTATCATGTCTTCTCTATCTTCTTTTCATTTTAGGAGTGATCCTTAGCTATGAGCCTTTCTATATAGTGTGTCCTATTTTGGTAGTGAGCCTTTGTATCAATTTTTTTATTACTTATATTGTGAGCTAATCCTCACCATGATTTTTCCCTTCATGGGTTTTCCAAGTAAATCCAGTGTTTTCTTGTGCATGGTTTTGAAATGTTTAAGTTTTTGTTATTTTATTTTCATGCTAATTCATCATAACAAATTAAGGTTTTAATGAATGTTTGTGGATCTAAATGTTAATGAGGGTTTTTATGTTTTGATAAGATACAACTAATTCACCTCTCCCTCTTAGTTGTCTTGTTCGTTCAACAACTAGTATCAGAGCAAGGATCCTTGGAGAAAATCTAAACAACTTGAGGTAGATCTCAGATGGTGAAAAAGAAGAATATCCCTATGTTTGATGGGACAAAATATACATTCTGGAAGGTTAAGATGGAATGCTATTTGGTTTACCTTGGATATGATGTTTTGCAAGCAGTGAAGACTAATTACACTATACCTACAAATGGACCAAGCACAAGTGATGAGATCAAGGCCTATGAAACAAATGGTAAATCAAGGTTTATTCTTTTAAGTAGTATTGTGAATTTTGAATAAGTGAAAGTTATGGATTTGAAAAATACTAAAGAAATTTGTGTTAAGCTAGAAAATAATTATGAAGGAGATGATAAGGTTAAAAAATCTAAAATGTAGAATTTGAAGACACAATTTGACAATGTGCAAATTTCTGATAATGAAATAGTTACACGTTACATGTAGAGGGTTGATGAATTTTTTGGTGCAATGAGAGGTCTTGGTGCAAAATTCAAAGAAGCTGAAGTGGAAAAGAAAATTATTAGAACTCTTCCTGATTCATATGGTCAAAAAACATTTTCTAGTGAGGAGTTGGAAATTTTAATACTTACACTAGAGTCAGCTGTTTGGAACACTAACTACATTTTAAATGAGAAAATTTGATCCAACTAATGATGCAAAAGTAGAGACTTCTATCAAGGTTGGAAAATCAGAAAAGGTTGAATATTTAGATGGAGATGATCTTGATGATGTGGAAGCTAAATTTTTAATAAGGATGAAAATGGGCACTGACAAGTACAGAGGTAAATTACCTTTCAAATTTTTTAGTTGTGGAAAAGTAGGTCACTATGCTTCAAGATATCTAAACATAAGTGTGAACAATAAGAATAAGGAAAAAAAAAGGTAAGATGATAAAGAAAAGCTATTATGTTAGAGAGGATGTTGGTATTTTTTATGATGAATCTGATTATGGAGATTATGATGATAATGAATGCTTGTTCTTTTCTTTAAAAGATTATTCTATTTATGCTAACTTTGAAAAATGTGTGAAGGTAAGTACTCAAGAGACAAAGGAGACAAAGGAGACAAAAGCTAAGGCTAAAGGTACTTTGGTATCTACTTTTTATGTTAGACAATATAAGAGCTATTGGATCCTTGATAGTGGTTGCTCAAATCATATGACTAGAGACAAGGGTAAGTTTCTCAAACTTGAAAAATATGACAGAGGACTTGTTAAATTATGAGATGATTTAGGTGTTAAGGTCTATGCAATTGGTTCAATTAATCTTGATGGAAAGCATAACATTGATGATATTTACTATGCCAAGGGTTTAAGGAATAATATTTTGAGTGTTGGACAGATGTGTAGTAAAGGATATAATCTTATGTTTGAGTATGATGGATGTGAGATTAGAAAAGGGTTTAGAACTATGATTTCTACTTAAAGGATAGATGGAAATGTTTATCAACTCAAGGTTGTTGATGGTTGTTTCTTTATGAATTAGATTGATGAAAGCTAGTTATGGTACATGATAATGTGTCACACCAATTTTTATAATTTGGTTAGATTCAATTCAGTTCAAGCAACAATATATTTTCCAAGGATTACAAATCCTATCAATGTTGTCTACAAGGAGTGCCAAATTGGAAAGCACACAAGAAGAAGTTTCAAGGGTAAAGAAGAATCTTCTATTTGATTATTGGAATTGGTGCATACAAACCTTTATGGTCCTACAAGAGTGAGAAGTCAACAAGGTGATAGGTATTTCATGTTTTTAATTGATGATTATCTTAGAATGACATGGGTTAATTTTATTAGACAAAAATGTGAAGCTCTAGATAGATTGAAAGCATTTAAATTTATGGTTGAGAAAGAAATGGATTTGAAGATCAAATGTTTGAGGTCTGATAGAGGTGGAGTATTCACCTCCTATAGCCATCATGAAAAAATAAGCGGATTAATGCAATAACAAGAAATCAAAATCTAATGTAATCTATGGTAAAACAACAAAGCACAAAGAAAGCATAAAACATAAACATAGAATTATCTCACCCAATATCTACATCCTTCCATGATTGACCTCAATTGTCCTTCCTTCTCCATTTCTCCTTGATGGTATTCTTTCCCTCAAATTTTTAGTATCCATGCAAGTATAGCCTTGATGTATATGATTATAGAAAAATATCGAAGATGTGCTTCCAAAAGTCATAATATTTTGGGAGAGGTAAAATGTTCGAATGAGAGGTTAGGATTGAAAGATCAACAAATGATTTAGATTAAAAGATTGTACATGCATTGAGATAACTGGTAGTACTGATGTGAGTGATAAAACCTAGAAGATAGAGATAAAGATTAAATAATGATTTAATCTCCAAGTTTGGTATTTGAAAACTAGAAGAATTATCTTTGCGTGACAAAGATAAATATAGATTAAAAGCAATGTTTTGTTCAAATGCACATAAAAGATTTAATTAATTAAATAAAGATATTTAATTAATAAGCATGTGCATTCATATGAGTTAGAACTAGATAACTTACTAGTTCTGACAGAGAGTTCATTCACAAAAGACACTCAGACATCAAATCAAGAGATAACTGGCTGATTTAAATAGATCTCGAGTTGAGTAAGAATGAATACTTAGATAACTTAAACATTTATCCAAATATAGAAGAATGTGTTCGAAATAGACTTTTTATGAATTAAATGATTTATTAAATAATTAAGATTTATTTAATTGAGTGAAGAAAAGGTTAAATGAATAATTAAAGTATTAAAGTATTTATTTAATTATAGTTGAAAATATAATAAAGATAAATTAAATAAGAATTTATTTAATCCAAGAAGGAGGATAAAGTTAATTAGTGATGTAATTAACTAAAGAGCGTTTATTTAATTAATCCATATAGAATAAAGAACATGTGAATTAATTAAATAATTAAGATTATTTAATTAATAGTTGAATAAATGTTTAATTTTTGCTTCTGGATTTGATTGTGTGAATTAATTAAATAATTAAGATTATTTAATTAAATGTTGAATAAATGTTTAATTTTTGCTTAGTTGAATAAATGTTAAAATGAATTACTTAAATAATTAAAAGATATTCAATTAATAGATGAGAAAGGACTTTAGAAAATAATTAAATAATTAACATTATTTAATCACAACCATGTCAATGTGAATTATGAAGAAATTGAAGTCGCATGCTTAGACCAAATTTTAGTGTTTACATTTTGACCCTCTTTGATACAATGTCATTTTGGCATTGTGTCAAAGAAAATCGATCAAATACATGCCCCAGTCATGCCCCAGTGTAAAATAGGTGAAGGTGTGCCCCCTCAAAAAAATTGACAAATTTTTGAAAAATTTCAAAAAAATTGGAAATAGTTATGATTAGTCAATTTAATAGCCAGAAATGTAGTGGAGTTGATAGAAATGAATTTGGAGGTGTTAGGGACATTTATGGGTCGATTGAAGTTAGAAGTTTATGTGGCTAGTAGACAAGGTCAGAAGAAATGCCATCAAAACCCTAGGTATAAATAGCAATGGGGTGGAAAAAAAATTCACTTTCACCCACCTAATTTAAAAATTTGAAACTTTTGATTTGGGATCCTAGTGATGATGTTTCTAGTTCCACACACTCACCATCGCACATATCGTACTCAGACATTCTGGTGACCTACAAATGCGGACCCCCCGGTATGTTGCTTGAAACTAACTTTTGAAATTTTATTTTTCATGTCGGGTTCACCAATGTAACCATCATGGAAACATAAGCAGATTAATGCAATAACAAGCAATCAAACTCTAATGTAATCTACAGTAAAACAACAAAGCATAAAGAAACCATAAAACATAAACACAAAATGATCTCACCTAGTATCTACATCCTTCCATGATTGACCTTGATTGTCCTTCTCCACTTTTCCTTGATGGTATTCTTGCCCTTGGATTTTCAGTATGCATGCAAGTATAGCCTTGATGTATGTGATTATAGAAAAATATCGAAGATGTGCTTCCAAAATTCACAAGATTTTGGGAGAGGTAAAATGATCAAAGACAGATCAATTTATAGAAAATTGATCCTTCGAACAAGAGGCTAGGATTGAAAGATCAACAGACAATTCAGATTAAAAGATTGGACATGCATTGAGATAACTGTTAGTACTTATGTGAGTGATAAAACCTAGAAGATAGAGATAAAGATTAAATAATGATTTAATCTCCGATTTTGGTATTCAAAAAGTGGAAGAATTATCTTTGCATGACAAAGATAAATATAGATTAAAAGCAATGTTTTGTTCAAACACATGCAAAAGATTTAATTAATTAAATAAAGATATTTAATTAATAAACATGTGCATGCATATGAGTTAGAACTAGATAACTAACTGGTTCTGACACAAATTTCATTCACTAAAGACACTCAGACATGAACTCAAGAGATAACTGACTGATTTAAATAGATCTTGAGTTGACTAAGAATGAACACTTAGATAACTTAAACATTTATCCAAATATAGAAGAATGTGTTCGAAATAGACGTTTTATGAATTAAATGATTTATTTAATTCAGGATTTGACATTTAAGGATTTAAAAAATAAATAAGATTGATTTAATTGATTCAAGAAAAGGTTAAATGAATAATTAAATAATTAAAGTATTTATTTAATTATAGTTGAAAATATGATAAAGATAAATTAAATAAGAATTTATTTAATTCAAGGGGGATAAAGTTAATTAGTGATGTAATTAAATAAAGAGCATTTATTTAGTTAATCCGGATAGAATAAAGAACATGTGAATTAATTAAATAATTAAAAGATATTTAATTAATAGACGAGAAAGGACTTTAGAAAGTAATTAAATAATTTACATTATTTAATCACATTCATTTCAATATGAATTATGAAGAAATTTAAGTCGTAGGCTTAGACAAAATTTTAGTGTCTACACCTTCGATGAATTTAACATGTTTTGTGAGAATCATGGTCTAAAGAGGCATTTTTTTTCCCTTATGACTCCTTAGCAAAATGGAGTGATTGAAAGGAAAAACATGACTATTCTAGAAGTTGCAAGGTATATGATGAAAGAAGCGAATCTACTAGAAACTTCTACTAGAGAGAAGAAATTGGTATTTAACAGAGTTCAAGGAAAATAAAACATCACAAAGACTCCCTATGAGTTGTGGTATAGAAGAATCCCTATTGTCAAGTACTTTAGAGTGATTGGAAGAAAATACTATATTAGAAGAGATGAAGAAAACTTAGGAATGTTTGATGCAAGGTCTGATGAAGGAATATTTCTTGGATATTATACTAACATCAAATATTATAGATGTTACAATAATTGATTGAGAAATATTGTTGAGAGTGCAAGTGTTAATGTGGATGAATATCTATAGAATTTAGTGGTGATAGATGGATATGAATCAAATGAACCTACATGTAGAGAAGAAGAAGAAAAAGCTAAGGAATAGGAAGCATAGGATGAAGAGGAATAAGCTCCAAAAAAGATCCCTAGAACCCCTAAGTATGTGAAGAGAAATCATTCCAAAGAATAGATCATTGGAGACAAAAGTGAAGGTGTGATGACAAGAAGGAAAGCTTGTAAGGTAGAGGTAAATTTATGTCTATTTTCTAAAGTTGAACCTAAGATAGTGATAGAGTCATGCCAAGATGAACATTGAATGAAAGCTCTGGAAGAAGAGCTTATGCAATTTGAGAAGAATTAGATTTGGGAACTTGTCCCAATACCAAAAAACAAAAACATAATTGGATCTAAGTCTAGGTATTTAGAAACAAACTGAATGAGAATGGAGAAGTGGTAAGAAACAAGGCAAGGCTTGTGTGTAAAGGATATGCACAAGTTGAAGGAATAGACTTTGACGAGATATTTTCTCTAGTGGCTAGAATGGGAGCAATCAAGATGTTTTTTTAGCTTTTGGAGCACATAAGGATTTCAATGTTTATTTGTAACATCCTGCTACGCAACCCCAAAGGGTAAGAGCCAAAAGAGAACAAGATAATTTTTTTTTTGAAAAACATAAGAATAACTTGCACACAAAGCGGTTTACAATACAATAAATCAACAACTTGCATGGCCAAGCATGGCCAAACACAACCCAAAGGAGAGGACTAATCTACCCTCTATAGAAAATACAAATAAGAGCAAACATAAAAGCTCTAGAAACTTTGCTCCAGAACTTCCAGCTATGGAACTTCCAGCTCTGGAACCTCTTCTCTAGAACTTCCAGCTCTAGAATCTCTACTCCAGAACTTTAACAACGTTGCTCTGGAACCTTTTGCGCTGCTTTGGAACTTTAACAGTGCTGCTCTAGAACCTTAACAATGCTACTCTGGAACTTCTGCACTGCTCCAGAACCTTTGACAAAATTGCTTCGGAACCTTAACAGCGTTGCTCCGAAACTTTCAGCGCTGATCTGGAACTTTAACAACACTACTTTGGAACTTTAACAGCACTGCTCTGAAACTTTCAGCGCTGCTCCAGAACTTTAACATCGCTGCTCCAAAACTTTAATAATGCTGCTCTAGAACTTTCAGCACTGCTCTGAAACTTTAATAGCCACAACACAAACTATTAACAAAAGATGGCGTTGCTATGAAACTTTTGTAGACTAAAACATGAAGGAAAAAATACAACCAAAACTCAGACTTTTTGCATGGAAAATATTGAAGAAAAAGCCATAATGATCATCCTAATACAAGTGAGTTTGATACCAACACCAAAACTCATAACCCAAAATAAAACATTGCATTTCTTCTCATTAATCTATATGATTTTATCTTCTCTTTCAAGAGAGTACAATATACATAAATGAATGTACATGAATAAAAAAGGCATAGCCATGAAATAAAATACATCAACATATAAGACAAGTACAAGAGGGATCAACTTCAACTAGTGCTCCAATAACCTGTACGCCAGTCCCCAATGGCGGTGGTAACGTCTCCCTACCATGTGGACTCAAAAGAGGCCACCCCACCTTGCTTGGAGGTAGTCACAAGGCCCAAGTAGAAACACAAGGCAAGGGTAACATATAGCCAAGTACACTCACATCAGACACAGAGCAAACATGGAATACAATGCATTGAAGACAATATCACAACACGAATATGCTTGAAAAATAATATGTCGGGTACTAATCATAACTACAAGGTATGAAGCACAAGAGTATAGACTGGATGAAATGTCATCGTGTGTGCTCAAAGGGATGGCACCACATGGAACTAGGTACTCTTCTTATACAGACGAGGTGACTCAATTATGCCCATATCAAAGCCCTGCAGACAGATGACTCAACGCCCTACAGATGGATAGGATTTATTGTTTAACCAAATGAGGAATCCAAAAGAAAACATGAAACAATGAAAAATCCATGGAACTCCATCATAAAAACCATGTGAAACAACCAAGCAAACACTGTTGCTAAATCATTTAAATAGTTGATCACATCCACTAACATATAGCTCAAATACCATCCAACATTTATCATTAACTTAATTAAAGAGTCAAATCACATAACCAGTATAAACCTCATTAAATCCTCCTGAAAATCACTTTTAAATCAAACAAAAACCTACCAAGTGGCAGTGGAACAAAACATAATTTTAGTTGTCATGCAAACGTATGAGAATGGGGCATAAAATTTCCATAAGAGATAGAAGTGCCCAGATCTAAAATCGGACAACAAACCAGTTCATTAATTGATGTTTCTAGTTAGATTCCACCTTTATTATTTTATTCTATGACCCAAAATAGGGTGTTGTTCAGAAAAAATGCCATTTTATGCATGGTTGGGCAAATATCATGAAAAATGAAAGTGTCCGGATTAAAAATCAAACAAAGACCCAATTCATATTTTGACGTTTCTACACAGAATCCAATTTTATTTTACATTTTTATCAGATAGTTAAAGGGCATCAAATAAAAATGCCATTTAATAAGAAGGCACAAATTTGGGCAAAAATGAAAGTGCCTAGAATTAAAATCTTCCAAAGACCCAGCTGAGATCTTGGCAATTCTACATGAAATTCCACCCTTAAAATTCATTTTTAGCAAGGGTATAATGAGCAAAAATAAAAAATGTTTTTAAGCAAGTTGGGCAAAAAGAGAAAAGAAATGAGAGTGCCCAGAAATCAAATTTGACAAAGACCCCATTTCAGATTTACAGGAATGCATCAAAAATCTGCCATAAAGCATGACTATAGAACTTCAAATTGAATTCTAAACACACATCATTCATCCCCAAGGTATTCATAAATGAATAGAGAAATAATTCTACAATAAAGAAATTACAAAGCTTCCATTCCCAAGCTGATTACATTCAATAGCACTAGAAATTCAAGGATTCAAGAACCACAGAAAATACCTCCATAATGCCCCAAAACTGAAAAGATAGATTGCTCTTAATAGAAGGTGTGACTGGGTTCCAAAACATGGCAGCAAGGAAGAAATGGCATGTTGAAGTCAAGGATCAGATGCCCACAAATTTCTTCTTAGCCAAATCTCCATGTTCTTCCCCAACTCAGCTACCCAATTCGTGGGGTTTTCTCCTTCTTCCCAAAACAAAATTTTTCTTTCACCAAAAAGATTGAATCTCCCCTCAAAACAAAATGAATAAAAGTAGATGTCTCTCAAAGACAAGGCTGCCCCTTTATATATTTTCTCTCCAAAAATAAAAATAAAAAAATAAGGCATTTGATAAAATTAGCTATTAAAGCACCCAAACAAAATTTAATAAAATCATTTAAATTTTTTGAATGAAATATATCATTCTCTCGAATGATCAATAAAATAATTTAAAATAACATATTTTAAAATCTCATGGGTAAAACCATTTAAATCTCCCATCAATGAAATACTATAAAATACCATATTTAAAATCACGAAAAGATACGAATGAAGACCCATCATATCACTGACAACCAAAATATATAGCCATAAGAAGGATTCATGAAAACCATAACAAAATTCCTTAACATGACATACTGGTAAACCACATACAATAGAAAGGTGTGCCAGAACATATAGCTAAAAGGTGCTTTGGACGTTACCATTAGGTAACCAAACGGTAAGACATCAACAAGGAAAACACTTCCCTGATAGGGTACAGTGGGCTAGGGTAGGGGACATTTGGCCTATGACTACCTCCAGTAACCACCATTGGAGAATAGGAGTACGCTCAGGCCTGTGGATCCAGGCGGAGTCGATACTCAATACCTACATCACTTCCAATTACATGTCAAAGTACATGTGCATATAACATATATCATATAGTCAAAGTAACATCATTCATCCTGAAGGCAGTCATGATATCATAAGCCTCTCAAATATGAGTGTTACGAAATCATCCCTTTCCTTCCAATAATCATACAAAGCAATGATAACAGTATATAAACATATAAGCTTGTAATCAAAAATAATAACTAACCATGATATACTTTTCCCATAATCACCAATGTCTAATCTCATTATGATAACATTTAACATTTTAAAATATCAAATAAAAAAAAAAATACTAGCTTACCTAGGCTGGAGTTAGAGAGGTGTTACATTATTAGATGGATGTGAAGTATGCTTTCTTAAATGTAGGGTTGGAAGAGGAAGTATACATGGAACAACTAGAAGGATTTTAGTTGTCAGATAAACCTAATATGGTTTGTAGATTGAAGAAGGCATTGTATGGATTGAAGCAAGCTCCTAGAGCTTGGTATGGGAGGTTGGATAAGTATTTGATACAACAAGGATCTAATAAAGGTACAATAGATAGTGTAGACACTAAAAAATATCCTATATGATATCATACACTCGAATCAAATTTACTAACATCATTTCCTCTCGAAACCCATCCTCTTTTCGCTTAACTAATCAAATTAGCCTAGCTAATTAATTAATTGCATAATTTTTTTCTATTAACCTAATTAATTCAAATCCGATTAATTCACCCCCTTTCACACTAAAATTTCATCTCATTAAATTAAATAGATCAAAATAGTTCATTTAATCTTCTAATTTAATTAAATAACACTAAGTTATTTAATTAAATATCATTTCATCTCTTCCCCATTCATTTAATCATTTAATTTAATGAATACCCCTTTAATTCTTCTATTCACTTAATTGTGTGATTAAACCATGTTTAATTAACAATTAAACTAATTATCCTCTAAAATGGGAATATTCCTTATCCCTTTTTTGCACAATTAAACTTTCTTTTAATTTTTAAAATATCTTTATCCTCACCCATGAGAATATTCCAAAGAATATTCTCTCTTCCAATCATCTCACTTGGCTTCTTGAACGAGCTAAATCTTTGAATTGTTGAGCAAGTCACTTGGTGACCTATGTGTGTAGGTCAAAAGTGTGTTTGTTTAGAACAAATGTGAGCCCTTGATTAATTTTCATCTTGTATTATCATCTATTGATGAGAATCCATGATCCATGTCTCATATTTCCTCCATTCTTAACTGTTGATTGATCTTTTCAATCTCAACCCTCTATTTCTCATTTGCTCTCCTATAAATATAACACTATTTGGAGATAAATGGATCCATCTTTCAATTGTAATCTTATGTTATTGAACTCACTTGCATTCACACTCATAATTTACTCACTTTTGTCTTATTTTACTTCATTTTAGTTGCATAATAGCTTAAAGCATCCATTAATGGATTCCATGCATCCATCTTAGCATGTTTATAAATTGGGGTTTCCATCTTTTAACTTAGAATTAGCTTAGCTTAGCTTAGAATTTGCATAGTTAAATCAATTTTAGCATAAAATCATGTTTAATTTAGCATAAATCAGGTTTTCATCCATTTATCGCAATGGTTTCATCGATTCTCTTCCATAGAATCAATTGAAACAAGCTCACTAATCACGAGATTGGGAAATGATTGTTGTTCCACATCAACACAACAACAATTCTAAAATAGGATAAGTTTCAAATGGGTTAGAGTAGGAATTTAACTGTTTTCATAGTTTGTAATTTTCAATTTCAATAAATGTTTAGTTTAACTTTAAATTTGAATGATATTGTTTGTGATTGAGGTTTACTAGCTAAATTATGCTTGGATTCATCATGGATCAAGCATAATCAACCCACACTAATGATCCTCACTCCACATTCTAGTGCTACAAGGAGGGGAAACCATCAATTTAATCAATTTTTAGCTCAAACTCGATTTGTTTGCTTTTTTGTAGCATACACCAATGCCCAAATCAAATATAGTGACACTCTTTGAAGAGCATCACCATATAGCGACACTATCTCAATTTGAAACAATGATGCTAATTAAATGCACTAGTGCTGATTTAAATCTGATGATGCTAATTTAATATAGAGGTATCAAAGACTTCAAATGGTGACACCCCCTAATTCATTAGAGCGATGGCTGAAAAAATCCCAATGCTATCATGCTCTTTGTTTTTTTTGTACAGTGACACCCAAATTCACCAGAGGGATGCCCAAATTCTCCAAAGCAACACCTAGATTTTAAAGCGATGCTATCCTATTCAGCAATGCCCAACCAGGGTAAGAAATTTTACGATCATTTTTTTGACATGTTCTTTAATTTTCTTGATTCATCAGATCACTAACACACTTCTAACATTGTTTTGGTTAGTAGACTAATAGGGTTTGTAGGTTGGATGACATGGAGCTAAAGTGAAGAAAGCCTTTTATCTTGAAATTTTATAATTGTAACAAGCATTTGATGCTTTTCGGAAAATGATAACTCATCTTTTTATGATTTCTACTTTCTATTGTAGGACCTCACTATTTTTCAATTGGGTTTAAAACAAATGTTCTAATGGGATTAAAATTGAACCCTCATCTTATCATTGTCTTTTGGGTTTAAAATTGAACAAAACAACTTCATATTTCATTTGGTGCATAAAATGAAGTCATCTTAGCCCAGGGGTTAAAATTTACAATTGTTTATCATGTTTTGTGGTTTACAATATTGTTATTAAATGTGTATGCAATTCACTCATGCCATTCGGTGATCTTGAGAAACAAAAACATTCCTTGACACTTTGTATATTCACCTACGTCTTTCAATTTGGATTAAAATTGAACCCCTTTGCAAGTGTGAGAAAAATGTATAGTGAGCATTCTCTCTTTTTTCACACAAACAAAGATGATTAAACTATAGATGCACTTCCTTTCTATTGTTTACCTTTAGAGGGCCTACCTCCCTGCTTCAAAAGGAGGGAACGAGCTAAATCCAAGCTCTTCCAAACCGCTATATAAATTTGTGGTTGTAATGAATATTACGATAAATGGGAAGTGGTACATGATAGCTCTCGCCCAGTATCTTTATGATGTGTAATCCCTTTTTCTAAGTGTTGGGAGACCTCTTGACGAAGTTTATCATTGCACGCCTTAAATTGGAAGCCCTTACTACAAACCCTTGTTTAGAAGCAAAAAATCCTTAATACTTGTTGGTGCAAGAACAGTCATTCTGAAGCCACCCCACATTTGTACTATTTAGTTGTAGAAATAGAAAAATACTTTTTATCTCTAGAGTTTAAGGATATTGAGATCTGGTGGTCCTGAGAATTGTGTCCCATGAAAGGGAGCCAGTGTCTCCAATTCTATAAATGTTCGCATTGTTTAGTGTTTCGAGGAATATGAGTGGGGATTCAATAAGTATAGCCATTTTAAACCCAGGGTTGTGAATGATTGTAAGTTAGTATAATACTTTGCTTGGTTCTAAAATGATAAAAAAACAAACATCCACTATCTTCCTCAAAATTTCAAACACTTTGGCCTAAATATGGATACATCTTGAAAATAGCCTTGATATTACTACTTGTCCTAAGGATTCTATCCTTAGAGATTTCTAAATATCTTGACTTATGTCAAAAACCATATTTTCCAAAGAAAACATAGGAAATTATGGCTTCAACCTCATGATTCTCACAAAATGGACATTATGAAAGTTATGATGTTTTTGACATAAACGTTTAGTTTGAAAACTTAATCAAGACAAGTGATTGTGGTAAAATAAACTCATTAAGAAAGATAAATTAAAAAATGAACCAAAAATGACTATTTGGAGACCAATTGTTCCCATTAAACAACATGATCTTCTAGGTGCTATAATTCAACCAAAATTTGAACTCATTAACATAGAACAAACCAATCTCATTAACAGTTTGAGAAGCTTCACTTTTGAAACAAAAGAAACAAATACCTAGTGGAGAAACACAACAACAATTTTACACGAAGAAGAGGGAAAAGTTGATATTGAGGCTGGAAGGCCCACATTACTACCATTTGCATGACAATAAATATCTTTCTTTCTTCCACAAACATAAACTGTTTCTAAATGATCTCACATAAAGTCAGGATCCCTAAAGTAAGGTCTATAGGTCATCATTTTAGACTTAGGCATCTCAATCCAAAAGCTCTCAAGAAACACCTTTGGGAACTTCATGTAGCTAGAACTAGGTTGGTTTACAAATTTTACAAACATGCTTCAAGACACATCCAAACTTGTATTCCTTCTATTACTGTCAGAATCCTAAACTTTTCCAATGTTTACAATTTCTCACATAATCATGATCTTGAACTCCCCTAAATGATCTATCACAAAATAAAAATCTATAGGAGAAGATCCATGAATCACAATTATAGATGTAGGTATCATAATTCCAAATTCAGTAGGAAGTGGGTCTTAATACTTTATCGCAATTGCAACCTCTTGTTAAGAAACAATTATACTCGAGCTAGGAGGAACCAAACAGATTTACATATCCATAATCTTTAGGATTTAAAAACTTTAGAGGTCTAGCATCATTCTCACTACCTTGGTCTTATCAAAATAAAGGTTCACTTTAAGTCAACATTGGGTCAAACATCTCATTCACCCCTTTCATTAAAATTTCATCCTCCACTTCACCTATCTTTGCAAAAAAAAATTGGATACACCAACATTTTGTGACTTGAACATTTATCAAACCAACCCCCTAATTTGGATAGGTTGCATGTGAAATGTATCCTTTTCCATAGATTTAGTGAATTTAGTTATCATCTTTGAACTAGTTTATCTTGAAGGTCACAAGTCTACCATAAAGATTTATAGGTTCATCAATATTCTTTATCTTAGCATCAAAACATCAAACTCAAGTCAAAAGTGTTGTCCCAAAATAGTTGCAAAGATCACTCTCTCATATCATCCACCTTTTCATCCCCCATTATCATCATTGATCCAAAAAATAATTAGAGCATCCCTTTTACCTAGATTTGAGTCAACTAGAGAGTTCAAACATTACAAATCACAACACAACCCTCCCAAAGGTGACACAAAATTTATGGTAAAGACTAGATCACAACACAAGAGAATCATGGAGAAAGAAAAAGTTACATTTACCTCAAGTGATCCAAATCCTTTAGAATTTGATTTTAGAAGTCAAGTTATACCATCACAACAACCTTCAACCCCATCAGGGCCATATGAGATAGAAGATATCACAAATAATCCATTTGAACTCACTAGGGAAGAACCCATGGAACACCAAGCCTTTGAAAATTTAGCTCCTATCTCCCCATCATTTGTTGCATAGAATTTGACATAGGGATCCACAACTCCATCATTATGGGTAAATCAAACCTACATTCCAACTATTGCAACAAGCTTTGGTCAATACTTTTGTCATGCTCTTTCATTTGAAAACAACACACTAGTGGGTACACTTGAAACCAATCCTCCATCTCACACAACCATTTGGAAACCTACCTTTGGTGCTCCTCCTATTCCTGAAGATCCTAAATGGAAATACACATATCTTGAACTTCATTATTCTACAACTACATCAACATATCGGGGACACCCTTCTTCATCCATACCCATGAGTACCACAAGTATGCCTACCATCACGTAAAGAAATGTGGAACAAGTATCTCAAAACAATGTGCAAGGGTATATTAGTACCATACCACAAAATCAACCCTTAAAAAAAATACTCATATCTTGAACTTCATTATTCTACAACTACATCAACATATCGGGGACACCCTTCTTCATCCATACCCATGAGTACCACAAGTATGCCTACCATCATGCAAAGAAATGTGGAACACGTATCTCAAAACAATGTGCAAGGGTATATTAGTACCATACCACAGAGTCAACCCTTAAAGAAAATAGGAATATCCTTACCCAATAATCTAATTGGTTTTGAAAAACACATCCACACCATCCATTATCAACCCATCCCAAAGCAATCCCTTAGTAACAAATCCTGTCAACATAGGTAATGCATTATCTACATCCCTAACACAAGGGAACCCTCCAGACATGGGACAAGGAAACCTTTTTAATCAATGGACTCAAGGTCCTAGTGTGTCATTTCCACCACATAATCTAATGGAACCATCCTTATCTTTTCCCATTGTCCCCTTTACTATGCCAAATCAAACAGGATCTAAAACCTACATTCCTCTGCCCAAATCTACTATCTTACAAGGAATGTTGAACCAAGGGAATCCTCAACATCCCATCACCAATCCATTACCCACTCACAATATAAATATCAATAATCCTTCATCAATGTCCCAACATACACCTGATCCCTCATTGCAAGCACACACCTTAGCCTTACAACAAATACAACAAGCCTATCAACAAGCCCTTGCAACACAACAACAAGAAGCAACCATAGTGGCACAACAAGCAACTTTAGCACACCAACAACAACAACGATATAAAGTATCCTTAGTAGCACAACAAGCAACCTTAGCACAACAACAACAACAAAATAGAGCATCCTTAGTGACACAGCAAGAAGCCTTAGTAAGTCAACAACAACAAGTAGAATTAGCATTGCAAGAACAATATCAAGCTCATCAAGCAGCTTTAGCAACACAACAACAACAACAAGCCTAAAAATAAGCCCTAATGGCACAACAATAATAGAAATCTCAACAATAATTCTTACAAGCTCAATAGTATGTCCAACAACAATAACAAAGTTCCTATTATAATCCTAAATTGAACATTGTCAATCCAAATGTATTAGGAACATATACGTCAATACCCCAATCACCTTCACCAAATCTCACACTATCGTACACCCCATACAATTCATCCATCATCCCACCATATGATCCTCCTCCAAATTTTCAAGATGATCTAGCATCACAATTTAAGGCACTCTCACAAGAAATGTAGGACCTTCACATGGGAAAGTAAAAGAAGACCCATACATAGAACTTGTGTCCATATCCATTTGATTGAAACATTGCAATGGTGTCATTCCCTTCTAGTTTAGAAATCCCTAAATTTGAAAAATATAAAGGGAGACGAAGTCCTATGGACCATATCAAATAATTTAACATCATGTGCATGGAGGTGGCCTACAATGATTCATATTTGATGCACCTCTTCCCTCAAAGTTTAATAGGTCTTGCTATGGATTGGTTTTCTCATCTGCCTCCCGGTATCAAAAATTTCCAAGAAATAATGGATAAATTCATAGATCACTTCTTTAATCTTGACATGGATGTCAATCTAGAGGAATTATACACTATTAGACAAAACAAAGGAGAAAATTTTGCTAATTTCTTACAATGGTGGAGACAGAGAGCTGGTAAGAGCAAGTGGCCTCTTCTTGATGAACAACAAGTGGAAATCATTGTCACTAATCTAGCTCTAGATCTATCTTTCCACTTAAAAGTGTAGTGCATCACAACATATGATGAGCTTGCCCCTAGATCCCTTAATATTGAGATATTTCTAATCTCATAGGGAAATACTCAAGCTTACAAAGACAACTTCCCATCAACTAGATCAAATGATAAGCCTCATTTCTGGGATAAGAACAAGAACATAAAAAACAATGTTGTGGTAGATTCTAAGGTAATCCTAAGTGATCCTAGACCAAACAAAAATCAAGTTGCTAACTGTTGACGTCCCAAATGGCACAACAACATTGCAACCAGAATATTGCTATCCTGCTTCTCCTGAAAGAGAAAGACAACACATGGATGTCTTAGCTCCCAAGGTCTTGGTAGTTGGTTCTCAACTATTCTGATGTCCCTCAGTGGTCAATGTAACAGTAATAATCAAGGGTCCTGTAGGTGTTGAGCTTCTAGACTCTTGTGGGTTGAACATGAATTTAAATATACTCTAACCGGGGTTTTAAAGAAACAAAAAAAGATAGATCAGGGCTTTGGAATAGAAAAGAATAATAATTCATCTGAATTAACCAGACATGTTTCCTTTCGAGGAATTCCTAACTAAACTATAGAACAAAACTAACCTGCGACTAACAAACAATTTCCTTCATTCACAGTGTTGATTTTAACAGCAGATTGAAAATTACCATTTTAAATAAAACACAAAATCAAATCCCATTCCTTGAAAGCTTCCCAAATCAAATGATTAACTCAAAACAAACACCATTCTGAAACACAATCTAAAGTAGATTAAAATATGGTTGCTTCTACTACCCATAAGACAGATAAGCAACATTTACAAATCTGGCGTAATCACCAATGTACAAAAAATCTGCGATTTCAAATTGTTTCCATTTACTCTAAGAAAACAAAAAGATACATTATTCTATTTGGATTATAACTCCTAACCGAGAAGACAAAAGAAGCTCTCATTACTAAGAATCAAGATCAGCTTCTATCCTCTCTATTCCTATTCTACTGACTCTAACTCTAAAAATTCTAAACTAGATGCTCCTTTCTTCCAAAGAGGCAAGAATGCCCTCTATATGTCTTCCTAAGAAGAATGTCGATGCCCCTTTTTAGGGCTTACAAAAATATCCCATGGTGTTAGGAAGTCGGCACCCAGATCTTTAACAAAAGTGGATTCTATAGTAAATCTGAATCTTGGCTATCTTATGTCGGTGAAGATTGTCTTTCAAGGTGCTTGGCAGATCTTTTGCAGCTACCACACTTATTTTTGGCCTCTGTGTCCATTTTTGACCTCAAGTGGAGCTGCTTTGAGTGCCCCAAAATATCGCCATTAATGTCAAGCCACCTCTATCAGTAGATACCAGCTATCCATTTGACTCACGACTTCATCTTCTCCCTCATTTGGCGCTCTTCCTACTCTAGATCTGATCTCCACAAGCTCATCGATGTAGCATGGACCAGTTGGCATGACGTTTCGGTGAGCCACAAAGATCACACTGACCTCACAAAGACCCTCGGCAAGACTGCTTCCTCTTGGCCAGAAAACATGGTGAAATCGCGTCCTCTCAGCGAACTCTATTTCCTCCAGTGGGCCTCTCTTTTGGTCAGCAAGACATCCGCCCTCGACAAGATGTTATGGCGGGCGCCAAGAGCTACAATCATAAGTTATTTCATTGGTGGGTTCATTCTGCATCAAGGAGACCTCGTGGTTTCGGGGAGACCTTACCTTGAATTATTCTTTTCTTATCGAGCCCATCCCTGTTGTCTGCATGACCCACATGAGTTGACAAAACCTCATGGTGAGAATGCAAACCTGCCCCGAAAACCCTCTTCGGTGCGACCTCCCTATTTGGTGTGACTTCCCGCAGTCGGGGAGATGTTATAGCGACCCAATGTCTTCTTGGTGATGAGCTCATTCCACTTTGGTGTAGCTCCCTATGGTTGCCCAAACCTTATGGTGAAGCCACTCTACTTTGGTGAAAGCCCATTTTCCTTCGGGGAGACTCTGCTTAGTCAGTGAGACCCTCCACCAAGCTTCAAAACTCTGGCTGACATGCTTGAGATAGATGACCACGTACAGAACCTGACCCTGCAAAACAAGGTCTCCATTAGTCTTTTGAATCACAAAAATATCATTAATATTATGCCCTTTTACCAAAAAAGAAACTTAACTCCGATGGAGGCGGAGCCAACACGGGCATGGGAAGCAAAATTTAAACAAGTCCCAGCGGAACTGGGACCGGGACAGAACCTGACCCAAGAATGACATCCCTCACCTTCAAAACTGGAGGGGGCAGGGCCAAAAGAAAACCGGAACCGGGACCCTAGTCAAGGCAAGAACGAGCCAAGAAAATAATCAACATTCCCGAGTTCATACCCCATCCCAGCTCTGCCCCCACAAAAGAAACCAAATGCGAGGGACAGGGAAACAAAATGAACATGGTAGAACTGGGACTGGAATGAAACCCAAACCTAAAACTAATTAAAGTTTTAGGATTCAGTCTTCGTTCCGGTTCCGAGTCCGCCTAAACAAAATGAAAAAAAACACACAAGGCAGAAAAAGACCAAAGCGGTAGAACCGGGACCGCGGAAAGAAAAGACAATAGAACTTGGAAGGAATTCCAAGTTTAGAATCTGATTCGGTTCTGGGCCTGCCGAAACAAAAAAAAAAAAGATGCCTAGGGCCGAAAACATCCAAGGCATAGGACACAAAAACCAACAAAAGGCCAAACAAAGAAGAGAGAAAAAGGAAAAGGCGGAGTCAGACCCGGGATGGAACCCAAATGAGGAACTTTGAAAAATTTCAACATTTTGAATTAGACCCAGACCCGACTCCGACAATGAACAAAGGAGGAAGGAAAATAACAGTTGGAACTGGAACCGGGGACGAAACGAGACCAAACATAAAAGGGATTTTGAAGTCCGGTATTAGTCCTGATTCTGCCTCCGACATAACTTTGAAAGAAAAATGCCTAAGACAGAAAACCAAAGGCCAAAGAGAAAAAGACAGAAAAAGGGGGACCCATTTTATTCCAAAATAAAATGGGGTGGTTATGCAAGGCATAACAAATGGCAACTTGGTTGGGAAAATGGTTAAACCATTTTCGTGAATCTGAAGGATTCAGCTACCCAGAACTCCTGGTTTATGAACACCACAACTCCAGTTGGGTCAGCTATTTCAAGCAAGGTAGAGCTAGAATCTCATATGTAAGTCAATCAATGACTACCCCTGAATCTATGTGTGTGCTTGATTGTGCATCACTCTTTTATAAAGTTTTCCTCATCTTTCAGATAATAATGTGTAAGATTTGAGCTACATGAGTTGATTTCCTTTTAGCTATCATGCAATGATATCCTGGGTATTGCTCTGCTGGCAGTCAGGCATCCATAGCCCCGACGGAGATACCTCTAGTTTTCTCATAGCATTGCTCTACTACCAAACAGGCGTCCATAGCCCTGATAGAGATACTGGAATCACCCATTCATATTGAATCCTCTTCTTTGGATAATTCTTTTCTTTTATTTTCTCAAAGCTTCAGATATTTGATTCATTTCTTTTTCAATATGTCAAATGTTAAACATCTGATCTGGGTTGAAAACTACCATGGACCTCATCACAGCACTTGGGAGATCAAAAATTTCACTCCAAATATTACAACGACATAGTCCTAGGACAACTATACCCTTACAAGAGGAGATGATCTTTTTAATTTGTGACAGATTGAGAGGAGCTAATGAAGGTCTCTTACTTGGCACCTTGTTTTAAAACTTTCCACAACTTTTATTGACAATAAGCATGAAACAACGAATTGAGGATAAAATCATCCAATCAGAAAACATGAAAATATCTAAACCACTTCTCTCCTAATGACCACAATATGCTTCAGATAACAACCACCATTCCAAAGATGGAAGGAAACATATGAACCCCAAAGAACAGAACAAACAAAGACCAAACCGCAAAGAAAACAAAAAGGATAGAAGGAAGGAAAAAACAATAGCAACAAATTATTTACAAACAGACAGAATATTTACAAATAGAGAAACAAACTATCTATAGGCAGAAAAAGAACCAAAGGAACAAAAAAAAGGAAAAACACAGAGCAAAAGAAAACTAACTAAACTAAGAAAACTAAAACTAACTAATCCTATCTCTAAACTAACTCCAAAGCTAAACTTTGCAAACACAAGACTGTAAAAATTTGTACATTAATTTGAGTAATTTTTTATTATGTGCAACAATATCAACTTACTAGGCACAGTTCTAAACCTAGCAAATTTATCTTTATACTCAGAAATATTAAGCTTGTGTGCAATAAGTTCATTCTGAGGGCATAAAGCTTGAAATATTATCAGTTGCGGGTTCTCACTTTTGTCATGATTTACCCACAAACATGTCCTACTATCCCCAACGCCATAATCAAACTGAAAATTATTAAAACACAAAGGATAATGAAAGGACACCACCTGGTTTTGCAGATTTCTAGTTACCAATGTAGGCTTGTGTTGTATGATTTCCCCTTCACACTGCTTCAGCTCATGGAACACCACTAGATCAAGGTTCATCTTGCAATTAGGATACTCACTCACCAGCTTCCCTGTATTCATCTCGGGCACAGAGTCAAAAAATTTCTGAATTTCTTAAGATGAACCCTCCCTTTGAACATTCTCTTGAAACATGTCATCCCTAAGGGTTTGAGAACCTATCACCAGCTTATCATCATTGATGTTAGGAGTGTTGGCACATGGTGAACAAGGATCTTCTTCAAAATCATTTGAATGGACGGAGTCAGAGCCAGGAAAACTTTTCACTTCATATTCATCCATATCATTAACAAGAATATGTCGCTTAGCATCAAATTCATCAGTATTAAAAACACATTGATTAATGGATACTAAGCAAGGACCTTCTTCCAACAACACATTTGAGCAATCAAAATCAAAATCAAGAAGATACTCCCTTGTCGCATTCTCTTCGCTATGCTGAAGAGATTCAACTGCTGAGATAACCTCCTGGTTGCTTTCTAGGCATTCCCCTGCTTTATCCAAATGTACTCCGTCATGAACTTCCTCAAGGAACACTTGACTGATCTACACATCAACTTGAATTTCTTCCCTTAATATTTCATTTGGGCATTTGAGTCCTTGTCTTTGACCATCAATCTCCTTGGCAATCTCTCCTTGAAGTGTGTTATCTGTTTCAACCTATCCTTGAAGTGTGTTATCTGTTTCAACCTATCCACCACTTAAATCAGTAGAAATATCTTCTTGCACTAACCCGTGAAGGTGTGTCTCTTCCTCATTCACCATCATGAAAGAAAATATGAATGCATGGGTGAATCCATTCTCAACTTCTATCAAGTGCTCACTAGGTATAGGAGTTTCATCAGTTGTTGAATTCATCTTGATGCAAGGATCAAGATCACTAAAGGGTGAGGAAGAATTAAACCTTTCCACATAGTCACTCTCATCATTTTGGATGGAAAAGCCATCGGCAGTACTAGAATTTTCAACAAAGCTGGATTTTGTATTGAGATTTCTATTATGCTCTAAACTTACATCCTTTTCATGCTTTTCACCAAACAAATCATCAAAATTATATTCTGGTGAACCAACTGTTTCATCTCGGACTTCATTGAAAAGTGGAGTACTTAACTCTGTGATTGGATTTTACAGGGATGAGTTCTCCCAGTGGTCTTCTATGTGATTGACCTAATATGGGGTGTTGGAGAATGCAGTGCTTGGAACCTTAGGAAGGTGGTAGCTGCTTGGCGAGAATGATTGCACTTGGGCAAGGATGGTGGGTGAAGCGGCATAAGGCTGCAAATGATGGCAATTTGCAAGCACAAGGGGATTATAACCCTAAGTTTTGCTATCTAAATTTCTAGTGTCACCTCTGAATTGTGCCAATAAAAGAGATTTTTTTAAAGCATCATGCAAATATGTAGCCTCACCACAACCTCTGACTTTGGTTGCGAATGAAAAATTTAAACACCAATAGCAATGTTCTATCAATACATGATCATCAACAACCAAATCCAAGGATTGAACCCTTTAATACATGAACAAAAATCTGTGATTAAATTGACAAATGGGTTCTAATGGTATCCTTTTTGTGGTTGCAAACTCATGTAATGGGTGTAGAGTATGAAGATCAAACTGATCTAAGAATGAGATTTCTAACTCCACCCATGAATAAATAGATTCCAGTGGAAGATTAACATACCATTGTCTTCCTAAACCTTGAAGTGTTTTGATGAACAACTGACATACGACATCCTCATGTTGCACCTAGAAAAAAGTAATTATACGCCTGCAAGTTTCGACATGTTCAGAAACATTTTTCCCATTGTCAAGGAAGAATAAAGGAAGCCTATCATACAGATGACCAGGGATTTCATGGACAAATCCTAGTGTATACAAAGGGCTACCCATTAGAGTTGGGCTTTCCAAGACCTGACCCAATTCAACTCAGAATGATCCAAAATTACTCATAGGCCCTCCTTCTAGCACTAGTTCCTATTGACATCCCAAATGGCACAACATTGCAAGCAAAATATTGCTATGTTGCTTCTCCTAAAAGAGAAAGACAACACATGGATGTCTTAGCTCCCAAGATCTTGGTAGTTGGTTCTCAACTATGCTGATGTCCCTCAGTGGTCAATGTAATATTAATATTCAAGGGGTGTGCTGTTGTTGAGCTTCTGGACTGTTGTGGGTTGAACATGAATTTAAATCTACTCTAACTGGGGTTTTAAAGAAACAAAAAAAGATAGATTTTGGCTTTGGAACAAAAAAGAACAATAATTCATCTGAATTAACTAGACATGTTGCCTTTCAAGGAATTCCTAACTAAACTATAGAATGAAACTAACCTGTGACTAACACACAGTTTCCTTCATTCACAGTGTTGATTTTAATAGTAGATTGTGAATTACCATTTTAAATAAAACACAAAATCAAATCCCATTCCCTGAAAGCTTCCCAAATCAAATGATTAACTCAAAAAAAACACCATTCTGAAAGACAATCTAAAGTAGATTAAAATCTGGTTGCTTCTACTACCCATGAGACAAATATGCAACATTTACAAATCTGGTACAATCACCAGTGTACAAAAAATATGCGATTTCAAATTGTTTCCATTTACTCTAAGAAAACTGAAAGATACATTAATCTATTTTGATTCTAACTCCTAACCGAGAAGACAAAAGAAGCTCTCATTACTAAGAATCAGGATCAGCTTCTATCCTCTCTATTCCTATTCTACGAACTCTAACTCTAAAAATTATAAACTAGACGTTCCTTTCTTCCAAAGAGGCAAGAATGCCCTCTATATGTCTTCTTGAGAAGAATGTTGTTGCCCATTTTTAGGGTTTACAAAAATATCCCGTGGTGTCAGGAAGTCGGCACCTAGATCTTTAAGAAAAGTGGATTCTATAGTAAATCTGAATCCTGGCTAACTTATGTTGGTGAAGATTGTCTCCTGAGGTGCTCGGCAGATATTTTGTAGCTACCACACTTAGTTCTGGCCTTCGTGTCCATTTTTGACCTCCAACGGAGCTGCTTCGAGTGCCCCCAAATATCGCCATTAATGTCAAGCCACCTCTGTTAGTAAATACCAGCTATCTATTTGACTCACTGCTTCATCTTCACCCTTGTTTGGCACTCTTCCTGCTCCAGATCTGGTCTCTGCAAGCTCGTCGGTGTAGCATGGGCCAGTTGGCGTGACGTTTCGGTGAGCCACAAAGATCACACCGGCCTCGCAAAGACCCTCGGCAAGACTACTTCCTCTTGGCCAGATGACATGGTGAAATCACATCCTCTCGGTGAACTCTATTTCCTCCAGTAGGCCTCTCTTTTGGTTAGCAAGACATCCGCCCTCGGCAAGACGTTATGGCGGGCGCCAAGAGCTACAATGATAAGTTCTTTCATTGGTGAGTTCGTTCTGCATCAGGGAGACCTTACCCTGAATTATTCTTTTCTTAACGAGCCCCTCCTTGTTGTCGGCATGACCCACATGAGTTGACAAAACCTCATGGTGAGAACGTAAACCTGCCCTAAAAACCCTCTTCGGTGCGACCTCCCTATTCGGCATGACTTCCCGCGGTTGGGGAGATGTTATAGCGACCCAATGTCTTCTTGGCAATGAGCTCATTCCACTTTGGTGTAGCTCCCTGTGGTCGCCTAGACCTTATGGTGAAGCCACTTTGCTTTGGCAAAAGCCCATTTTCCTTCGAGGAGACTCTGCTTAGTCGGCGAGACCCTCCACCGAGCTTCAAAACTCTAGCTAACATGCTTGAGATATATGACCATGCACATAACCTAACCCTACAAAACAAGGTATCCATTAGTCTTTTGAATCACAAAAATATCATTAATATTATGCCCTTTTACCAAAAAGAAACTTAACTCCAGCGGAGGTGGAGCCAACACGGGCATGGGAAGCAAAATTTAAACAAGTCCCCGTGGAACCAAGACTGGGACAAAACCTGACCCAAGAATGACATCCATCGCCTTCAAAACTAGTGGGGTGGGGCCAAAAGAAAACTAGAACCGGGACCAGAGTCAGGGCAGGAACGAGCGAGGGAAATAATCAACATTCCCGAGTTCATACCTCATCCCAGCTCTGCTCCCATACAATCAGGGCATACAATGACCAAGAACAGGTATCACAAGGAATCATTGCACTTCACATCCAAGTAGGCCCTCTCATTAAAAAAACATGACAAGTGCTTGATCTTGATCTCCCTTGTAACATCTTGCTTGGTCAACCATGGATCCATACTTTAAAAGTTGTAGCCTTGACTTATCATCAATGTGTGAAGTTTCCTTTCAAAGGCAGAGAAATCAACATCCATAAAGATCCTGAGCCTTTCTATTATTGCAAGAATCTTGAGGAAAAATTCTATAAGATACCCCAAATACCCAAGAATGATGAAGGACCTACACCATCTACATCATTTGTTGACCCATCATCCCTTGCATCTACCTCCTAAGAAAAAACATCTATTGTGCAAAGTATACCCGATGTCAAAGTTGTAATCCAAGATGATGGTTGTCGGAACTACAAGCTATTGAAAGACACCTTTTTCTTAGGAGAGTTACCTATTTTTCCTCAGTCTCATGGGAAACCCAAATCTAGCACCAAAGAACCAGAAATAATCAAGATGGCAGCTACTACCTTCAGCAAGTGGGGGGATTTGAACTAGGAAGATATCAATGAAGAAGATATCTCTAAACTCTCTACCAAGATGAATGACCTATCCCTGTACTTCCCATGGAAGATGATAACAAAGGCTTGTAGATCATGCAAAAGTGGGGATATAACAAGAAGGAGAAGCTAGGGAAAAATGATAATGGTTTACTAGAACCGATCATTCCTAATAAATGACTAAAAAATCTACACTTAGATTGTACTACTAGCAAGGTCACACTTATTGAAAAAATTACTTTTGCTAAACGGGTTGAGGATTCGTCTTTGTTACATACATCATGTGATACAACCTTAGATGAATTTCCCC
Organism: Sequoia sempervirens; assembly: GCA_007258455.2. Classification (NCBI taxonomy): domain Eukaryota; kingdom Viridiplantae; phylum Streptophyta; class Pinopsida; order Cupressales; family Cupressaceae; genus Sequoia; species Sequoia sempervirens. The sequence goes on from VDFB02281492.1 coordinate 591,065,752, forward strand.
TATATGTTGTGAAACTATTTGAGAACAACACCCTCTTCATGATATTCATTACATCTTTTACTCCAAGAAATCAACCGATTGAAATATGCCTAGTCTACCGACGAATCAATGACATGGACCAACAAGGACCACCAATTTTGGATTTATTCAAAAACAATGAAGCAACCTTAAAATTCATGAGACTATGTGACAACTTACCATGGGAAAATCACAAAGCAGGTTTTGACATTGAGCTAGATATAGAGGAATACTATGGGGAGATGATTGAGTCCTTTAGATGCAAAATTAATGAAATGCAACTAACATGTAGATCCTTAAGTGAAAACCACACTATGGCACTTTATAATCCTAAAATAGTAAAAATAAAGGATGCATCCAATGGTGAAAACCTCTCTGAGGAACCCAAGGATGAGGTTTTCAATCTCCTCCTTAGTACAATGCATCCAAAAATGTCAGCAATCCTAGTATAAAAGGCCACACCATTCAATGCAGGAACAAAACAAGCACCTAAGATAATCTTCTATGCTAAATCCTTGTTGGATGAAGAACAAAAGAACCTAGCAATATTCCTAAAAGAGAGAAGAGCTAACTTTGCATGGCCATACACATATATGCTAGGTCTTGATTCTAAAGTAGTTGTGCATCACTTAGCAGTCTATCCTGAAGCCAACCTAGTAAAAAAAAAAAGATGCACCCTCAGATAGCACTCTTGGTCAAACTCGAGTTACAAAAGCTTCTTGACGTTGGATTCATCTGACTGATAGATTATCCTAAGTTGGTTTCAAGCCTGGTACCAGTCTCAAAACCCACCAGGGGTATTAGAATATGCACTAATTTTAGAGACTTAAACAAGGCATGCCCGAAGAATGATTTCCCTCTTCCTAACATTGATCTCATTTTGGAATTAATAGTTGGGCATGAAATGTTGTCGCTCATTGATAATTTTTTAGGCTACAATAAAATCATAATCACCAAGGAAGATCAACACAAAACTATGTTCACCTATCCATGGGGAATCTATTGCTTGAATGTGATGCCATTTGGGGTAAAGAATGCAGGGGTAAGCTATCAAAGAGAAATGAACCTCATCTTCCATGACATGATTCACAAAATAGTCAAATATTATGTGGATGATATTTTGGAAAATCAAAGAAAAGAAGTGAGCAAGTACAAGTTTTAGGACCTATCTTTGACTAAATGGAAGAATACAAAGTAAGGATAAATCCAAAAAAGTGTTTCTTTGGGATCACATCAGGGAAACTTTTGGGATTTATCATATCACAAAGATGGATAGAAATTGATCAAGAAAAGGTAGTATCCATCCTCAACATGGAACCACTACAAATTCTAAAGTAGATGATAGGGTTAGAAGGAAGATTGCAGCCCATCAAGAGGTTCATAACGTAGCTATCAGATAAGATCCACCCCTTTTCTCATCTTCTTTTGAAAGGGATAACTTACAAGTGGGATGAGAAGTGTGATAAATCTTTCCAATAGATCAAAGACTATCTACTGACACTTACAGTGCTCATGCCACCAATACCAAACATGCCATTGATCCTGTATATCTTTGCAACACCAAAAACACTAGGAGATCTTTTGGGACAACATGATGAAAATAAAAAGGAAAGATCTATTACTATATCAGCAGAATCTTGGTAGGCTATGAAATGAACTATTCACCTATTGAGAAAGCATGCCTAGTAGTAGATTTTGTTTAACAAAAGTTCAAGCACTACATTTTGTCACATCAAACCAAACTTAATGTAAAGATTGACACACTCAAATACCTATTATCCAAAGCAACTGTCATGGGGAAAATGGCTAAATGTGTGATGATCTTAATAGATTTTGATAGAGAGTATGTAGACTGCAAGGAAATCAAAGGACAAGTGATCATAGACCAACTAGCAGAAGCATCCATCTATACATAGAACCATCTGATATTTGAGTTCCTAGATGAATCATTGTTCCTTATCAATCTCACAGCTCAATGGAAGATGTAATTTTATGGATCATTCAGCCAACATTGATCAAGAGAAGGCATTCTTTTCATCATCCCTCAAGGTGATTGTATCCCAAAATCCTATTGACTATCATTCCTTGTACTAACAACATTGCTAAGTAGGAAGCCTTAATAATAGGTTTAAGGATAGCAGTTCAATAGCATATTCAAGACATGAAATTCTATGGAGACTCACAATTGGTTATCAACCAAGTCAATGATGACTATCAAACTAAGGATGATAAGCTCACTCCTTACAAAAATATGGTGGAAAATATCAAGGACCTTTTTATAGACATAACTTTTGAGTAGATTCCTTGCATAAACAACAAAGTAGTAGATGCCATGGCAATGATTAGATCACTACTAGACATGTGGAACAATGCCCCCTAATGTGAATTCTTGGTAGAACAACTTCTTATACCAAATTTTGAAATACCTGAATCAAAATTCTTGTGTGTCATTGTTGGTCCTGGATCCTCATGGTACCATGGCATCTTTAACTACTTAAGTAGAGGAACTCTCCCATCTCATATCACCTCAAACCTTAATAATAAATTTGTTAAAAAGGCATCTCAATTCATGATCTTAGGTGATACCCTTTACCGTTTAAGCATTGAAGGCACATTACTTTGATGTCTTAACTAAGAGGAAGCCTTAACTAATTTAATAGAAGTGGGAAATGGCATATGTGGGTCCCAGTCTAGTGGTATGATGTTAGCTAAGAAACTATTGAAGATTGGGTACTATTGGTTGACCATGGAAAAGGAAACTCATCAATACATGTAGAAGTGTTTCCAATGCCAACAACATGGAGATCTTATTCATGCTCCAGCTCAAGAATTGCAACCCATGATCACACCCTAGCCTTTTTCATAGTGGGGGCTTGATCTCATAGGGAAAATCACACCAACCTCATCCAATGGCCAAAAATTTATCATAACCACCACTATGTTCTTTACTAAGTGGGTTGAAACCATTTGCATGACCTACATAATAGGGAAATAGATTGCCAAGTTTATCCTAAACTATCCAATCTACCATTATGGTGTTCAACAAACCCTCATCTCAAACAATAGAACACCCTCTAAGAATCAAGATGTGAAGGGGTTCTTCCAAATATTTAATATCCACCACCAATTCTCTACTACGTATTATCCTTGAGGCAATGTCCAAGCTAAGGCTACAAACAAAACTATCCTCAAAATACTAAAGAAAATAGTCAATGAAGTTGGTTGTGACTGGCATTTGCAGCTGAATCTCGCTCCTTGGGCCTATTGAACTAGTATCCACACACCTACAAGTGAAACTCCTTTCTCCATGGTCTACGGATCAAAATACATCCTACCTATTGAGGTTGAGCTCCCATCATTGTGAGTGTCACTATAGAACCTGATCACAAATGAAGAATACAAAGTATCTTGGCTAAATAAGCTAGAATTTTGGGATGAGCATTGTCTTGATACCCTAAATCACTTGCAAGTATATTAGAACCAAATGAAATAGAGCTATAACAAGAGGATCAAATGTCATTCTTTCCAAGTAGGGGATCTTTTCCTAAAGACAAATTAAAAGAACCTTCCAGATTAGGACAATAAAGGAAAATTTGACCCTAACTAGCTGGGTCCTTTCATCATCATAGCAAGCTATGGATTAGGAGCATATCAACTGTCAACTCTTGAAGGTGAACCCTTGCAAGAACCAACCAAAAAAATTCATCTTAAAAAGTTTTATGCCTAGTCTTGAAGGGTATAAATCTGAAAATTTAGAAAAAAATAAAAAAATGATCAAAATTCAAAAAAATCAGAAAATGGATTGAAAAATTATAGAAAAAAATAATCCTCTAGTGAAAACCACTTTAGTGGCACTTTAGGCAAGTACCTTGGTGAAAACCTGGAAAACATGAACCTTTTGTAAATAAAGCACCTCCATTTGCTCTTTTGTCCTATCATTCTTTGCACCACCATTTATCCATCGCTTACCCATGACCTTATCATAGCTTGATGTTGTGAAGTATTGAAATCCCTCTAGTACTACTTGTAATATTCCAAAGCTCAATTTTTCCTACCTATATCGAGGTAGTCTATCACATGTCACGATGGGGAAATTCATTATGGATCATATCAGAATCTTGTATATCTTTATGGTCATCAAAAAGTACCAAAAATATCTATAAAATATCATCAAAAATACTAAAAACATTCGTAAAACATCCACCAAAAAATCCATAAACATTTGTAAAATCTTGTACAACTAAAATCCAAAAACATTTATAAAATTGTAAAGGAAAAATCCATAAAAATCCTAAAAAGGTCGAACATCAAAAATCTAAAAAATAGAGTCCCTACTGTTGAACTATGTCATCTCTAAGCTTGAATGTAGGAAAGGACATCATTGACGTGCCCCTGAGACACCTAGGTCAATCCTTTAGAAGTCTATCATAATAAATTGACATCTCTCAAATGTTCATATCCCATCTTGTTAGTAAGTTGAGTTGGTCGAACTATGTTGTCTCTAAGCTTGAACGTAGGTAAGGCCATCATTGATGTTCTCCAAAGAAACCCTTAGTCAATCCTTTAGAAGTCTATCATAATAAATCGACATCTCTAAAATGTTCATATCCCATTTTGTTAATAAGTTGATTCGTTCAAATTACATGCTCTCTATATGTGTATAACATAGGCAAGGCTTATCTTTGATCGGCCCCTAAGACCCCTAGGATAGGTCTTTAGGTTAGGTTATTGGTCAAAACTCTCAAAAATCCCTAAACATTTGTAAAATATTTGAAAACACAAAAACATCCAAATATTCTAAAAAATCCCTAAACATTTGTAAAATCTCATAAAAACAAAAAAACACCCAAATTTCTGATAAACACAAAAACATCCAAATATTTCAAAAACAAAAAAACACTCAAATATTAAAAATCCAAAAACATTATAAAACATTCAAAAACCCTAAACAACCTCAATTAACCAAAAACAAAAAAATCCACATAACCTTTCAAAAAGACCAAAAACATAGAAATATTCCAAAAAATCCAAAACCACCCATCCCATCTCGCTTTCACCTATAATAAACTTTCATCCATAATAAATCAATTTTCACCATCAAACTTTGGCAAAACAAATAGAAAAAAAGTATAACAAGTCAGACAGTGAGAACCTAAATGTCAAAATCTAAAGTCTAGATCATAGATAAATGAGTCAGTGAAGTGTATATCAATAGCTCATCTTAGCATCATCATCCTAACATCAAACAACCATCTGATCAACATGTCCTAGTATGTATCATTCATGCGATGGACATCAGTATCAGGCATCACCTTAGCTATACTTAAACTAGGAAAGAGATATAGATAACACTAATAGTTTTTCTTTGATATTTTCTTATGATTTATCTTAATGATCCATTTCAAGGACCTCTCAATAATGTCTATCAAAATGGTTTAGAGAGAAAGGAATGGGGCATCAATCATGATCTTTCATTTGTTGTGCTTGTGGATACTCTTGTAAAATAATCTTGGCACATACTTTCTTAGTTGTCTGTGGGGAAGTTGTTTGGAGTATGTTGTTGACTACTTTGTATGCTTTGGTCCAATATATTATAAGCTTCTAACTTACATTCCAATGAGGTTTTTTTATGTCAAGATGTAAACAAGAACTATCCTATCTTTTTTTCAAGTCAAAGTCCATTACACTACATACAACATTTTCCTAGTTATCGATACCTTGATGCATAGTGTCTATATGTTGTATCAAACAATAAGGAACAATAAAAAATCCCAGTCCAAAAATGTGAGCAACTCATCACCCTGCATTCATCCTAATCATGCATGTCTCATCACAATCTCTAGTAAATTCTCAATGGATCACAAACTTGTTGGCTCTTTTGAAGCAATCATCGCAGTCAATAGTCATTCATTCTTGTTTCTTCTATCTTCTCTCCAGGCTAACCTACTATCATGATAGTAAAAAAAAAAATCATTAATCAATGCATCTTGCATCCACAGATCATCAACATACACGCATTTCATAATCATAGCATAATCATAAAACATCCATCATAGCATATCACATCATATATCATACATCATACATCATACATCCTACATTATCATTTAAGTTGTGACGAATAATATAGATTTGTTATTCTAAGCATCTTAAATTGTTGCACAAGCATACCTTGCATATCATATCATGAAGCATAACATTTGCATTATCATCCATACATCCATATGCATACATAATCATTACATCATAAAAATTCCTAGAAAATAAACAAAGAGCAATGCATCCATAACATTTGCATCTCATATCATATAGCATATCATGAAAATATACTAAAACAAAATATAACATCACATAAATCTCATTACATCTCATAAATAATCACATATCAAATATAAGAATCTCATATCAGATGCATCCATACATCATAAGCATGAAATAAGATGAACACATCATATAGAATTTGTATCCATATCATGTATATATCAAAAAATTAGTGTCATGGTACAAAATTTGGATCATTGTATGTATATTGATGATAAATACAATATCCACGAGGCTATAAAAAATGAGGCCATGAATGTATATCTATGAAAGAATGAGGCAACAAAATAAAAAAGTGTCTATACAAAATCAGGCTAGCCCTGATGGCTACTACCCTATCCGGCCTACCTCTCTGGTCGATCCTTAGCCTTGGGCCATGAATCACTACATTGTGAATAATTGGGCTATCTCAGAGGCACTAGCACATCCTAGTGATAATGCATCCTATAATACGTTGCCTCTGTCACAGCCTCTCTACATAATCTAGTGGATACAACCCTACCCTGCATAGCTATCATCATTTCCTCTAACTACTACTGCCACCCAATCTCTTAGTCTCTCTCAGTAGTTACAAACTAAACATGTTGTCTTGCATGATCCATCTCTGCTATAATGGCCACCACCTACTTCCTAGCATGGTTCTGCTCAACAATAATAGCCAAATTCTACTACTAGGCCTGATCCCCCTCACTTGTCAAAACCTACACCTCCTACTGCAGCTACTAGATTTGTATATCTTTGGGATCTAGTGGTGGCTAATGAGCCTAGCTTTTGGTCAAATTTTGAGTAGAATTTATAGTCCATTTGTTGGCAGTGTCATGAAATTTAGTAGTTAAGTGTTAGTATTTGCATAATGTTTCCCTCAAACCATTGACATTGGGTTTAACTCTATCTCTATGAAGTTTTAATGACATTGGCATATTATGTGGATTACCTATATTGATTTTTTTGTATGGTTGAGGAATGTTGTTTAAGGTGATTATAGATGTGAAATTATTATGCATACTGACATTGCTATGTAGGACACAATTTTTGGATGCTAAGTTGAGAAAAGAAATCATCAGATCATCATGTAGGGGAATCATTCAAAGGAGTCAACTAAAGGATGGCAGAAGTAGATTCCCCATGATAGTCAATTGTAACCACCTTGTATTTATGGAATTGAGAAATCGTGGGTGTTAATGTAGTGTTGAGTCCACATTTGGGCATGCATGTTTAACTGGATTCCCTGTAGACGTAACTTCTCTACCACTCTTTCCATTGCTTTCCCTAAATGGCATCCTCTCAGTTAGTTGGAGTTGACTGCCCTATTTAGCTAGTAGAATAAATAAGGATTTGAATCTTCTTCTTGGGGGGTTTTTAATTCTTGATTGTTGTTGGTAAATGATATTGATAATGTATTAGAGAATTCTCCACTTTTCAACATAGCCATGTTGTTACTCTTTTTATACATTTTTCAATGAACGAAATGATAGTATGAGTTTAAGCATTTGACTTCATATTATTCTTAGTGGATACTCATCTAAGGGGGCCCAGTTGGTGAGTAATCCATTCTTTAAAGTAAGTAGTTTAATTATTATTTCTTATTTTGTACTTGGTGGAAATATGGCATTGACTGTTCCTATAGCTATTGGAAGTCCAACTTTTGTATATTCCTGCAGCCAAAGTAGATAGAGTAGTTATTGTTTGTTGCCCAGATCTTATTCCTATTATGCATTTTATTTTAGCATTGTTGTTGGTTGATGTTCAACATTTGCTTTATTTCCTTTCAAGCAATTTACTTCTAGTATTATGTGTTTCTTATTTGTAGATTAGAAATGGCTACTTAAGAGTTCCTAGTGAACATACTATGCTGGCCTATTTCAAGTTCACGTCCCTGGGTTGATAGTTAAAATGCACCTTCATGATGATGAAAATAACTATATAGGTTAGATGTCCAATCTCTGAATCATGGTTGTAAAGATTGAGTTATCAGATCATTGTAGGAGGCTGACATTTTTGGCTTTGTTGCGAGGGATGGTGTCAAGCTAGGGAAACCTTTGGAGTCATTGCTAGTTTCTCTACCATAGCACTTCTCTTAAGTTACTCTTAGAGTACCCCCTTTGCTTAGACAAGTAATGATCTTCCATTCTTTTGCTCATTCTTTGTGTGAGTTAGTTGATGCTGATTTGATATCGTATTTATAGAAGAATGATCCTAATCCATTTCAACTAGTTGAGAGCTTCCAAATCTTCCAGAAAAAAAAAAGAAGAAAGAGGAACCATTTCCATTTTACTGATGCATATCCTAATCTGACTAAGTTCTGAAGCCTCCACTAAATATCCAAAACTAGATTAATAACCCCTTTGCCTTGGGAAACCATCAAAAATACATGGGTGATACCCTCTTTTTTGAGTTTGACATACTCTTCCAAAGCCATGACTATACCATTGATGATCCTAGGCTTGAGCTATTTCCTACCACTTTAAAAGAATCTACACTAGGATGGTTTATGAGTCTAGGCAGAGATTTCATGGAGACTTGGGAGGACATGAAGACAAAGTTCCTTAGAAAATACAAGGAATATTGTAGGGGTAGTGATACAAGAGGAGGTGATGTCTTTAGGATGTAGCAGAAGGAAGATGAGAGCTTGGAAGATTACATTTCAAGGTTTCTATTTTGCTTGCAGAAATATCCACACCATACACTCAGTGAAGAATCACAAAAAAATCTTTTCTTGAGAGGAATCAATGAGAGTTGCACTAATACTTTGGACCTGATGGAAGAAGGAGATATCACTCAAGTTCCTTGGGAAGATATCAAGAAAATATGTCAGAACTATTCTAGAGAAGCTTCAAAGAAAGAGAGAGCTTACAAATCTTCTATGGGTAAGTTATCTACCAATGGAATTTCAAGGATGGAGATTACTAATTTTTTGGTAGACTTCAAGCAAGATATTACAAACAATCTAGCTCCTTGGTTGGATACACTTCAGGCCAAAGACAAACATGAGGAGGTAGAGGCAATGTTGACAGAATATTTCCCTCATTGCAGACAAAAGAAGAAGGACTACAAATGCAAGATAGTAGCTAACATTGACAACAAGATTCCACCTGAACCAATTCAGAATGAGGAAGATTAGGTCTACTTTGTTGCATAGAGGAAGCCCTGGGTTACAAGACAAGGTATGCAACCAGATCCACTTCCATCCAAGAACTACTTTACCAACTCCTTCCACACTCACCATCACTGAGCTACCTATGGAAGAAAAAGAGAAACCTTTGAATGATCTTGTCTAGCCAATTGTACCTAAATATCGCGAACCAGTTCCAACTAGGAAGACTACACAAGAGCCACCATTTCCTCATGGATTGAAATTTTCCAAGCATAAGAAAGGTAAGGAAGATACAACTTTTGACATCATGGATCAGCTAAAGTATACATGAGTTCAGATAACCCTAATAAAGGATGTTCCAATCTATGACAAAGCTATCAAGGAGGCTTGTCTTAAGAAGCCAAGTAGGAAGAAGAAAGACCAAACTATAGTTCATGTGGTGGGCCAGATCACTGATATCATATTAGAAAAAAATTGACTATTCCCAAGTATAATAACCTAGGAAGTCTTGTGGAAGCAATTATTGTTAAGAGGATCAAAGTAAAGAATGCCCTGATTGATTTGGGGGAAGTAATCAATGTGATGACTAGGGACATCCTACAACAACTAAATATTGCAAGTACAAGATCTACTCCTACTATCCTATAGATTGCTGATAATTCTACTATGAAGCCCAATGGTATAATAGAATACCTTGTGGTAATTATAAACTCTTGGGAGTATCCACTAGATTTCATGACCCTCTCTCCTAAGGCCACCCCAGAAGGATATCCTACCATTCTTGGAAGGCCATGGTTTGCAACAACAAACACTTATATTGGATGTCGGTCACGGGATGTGACTATTTATGATAACAGGAATACTAAGAAGCTTGTTCTTTATCTTCCTACTTAGCCGACCCATAATGAAGAGGATTTTGTATGGCCACAACTTGGTGAAGAGGTTGAGTAAGTTAACTTAGTGGTGCAGCTCATGATGTTATATAAAATTCCTCTCATGTAGTTTCAAGATGAAGATAAAGTGTTATCTAGTATAATTCAGAACCATTATGAAGTGGAGGTAGCATCATCATCTACTTCAGTCAAGACACTTCTACCTGTTCTACTTGCAGCCATTGTTCCTACAGACATCCTTATTGCAAATGTTCTTCCTGCAGCCACTCTTCCTACAGATGTTGTTCCTATAACAATAGACTTACTAAAGTCTCATTAGGATGCAGTTGCATGGGATTATCATGATATGAAGGGACTAGATCCTAAGTTCTGCACTCATAAGATCTACATTAGAGATGATTTTCAACCAATAAGCCAACCTAAATGTGAAATCAACCCTACATTGAGTGAAATTGTTAAAATAGGATTGCAAAAATTATTAGATGGTGGATTTATCTATCCTATTTTAGATAGCCAGTGGGTGTCTCCATTAGTGATCAAGCCAAAGTAGGGAGGAAAATGCCAGGTTTGTGTTGATTATAGAAAACTTAATGCTACCACCTAGAGGAGTCACTTTCCTCCACCCTTCAGTGATCAAGTTTTGGACACACTTGTAGGAACGTAATACTTTTCTTTCCCATTCAGATTTAGTGGCTACAACCAGATTTCAATTGCACCTGAGGACCAAGAGAAGACAACCTTCACCTGCCCATGGGGAACATATTCCTATTCAGTACTTACTTTTTGCCTATACATTGCATCTGCAACTTCCCAAAGAGTAGTCATTAGCATATTTTCAGACATCTCCCTTGATTGCATGGAGATCTATATGGATGAATTTACTACCTGTGGTGTTGATTTTAATAAAGCATTAGATAATCTTAGGAAGGTCCTACAAAGATGTGAAGACCAAAACCTATCCTTGAATAGTGCAAAGTGCTTCATGATGATACAGAAAGGTGCAGTTCTTGGACACTACGTTTCTCACAAAGGAATCCAAGTTGACCTTGCAAAAACTAAGGAAGAGCTCTTGCAGTAATTCACCCAGCGTTCAACACGTAAGCTTCTTGCAGCCAAAAGTGGTGGACCTAGCATCCCACCTTTCAACTAAATTAAGGTACGTACTTTAAATAATAAATATTTCCACTCTAGTGGAAATCCATTTCTTCACCCATCCACCCATCCATCCATCTGTATCACCTTTCTCTCTCTTCCATCATTTCATTCCACCTCACTTCACTTCACGTCACTTTCATTAATTGCTCAATTATATCTAAAAAAAGGTGAATGGTACTTTCTCTCCATGATCTTTGCAACACATATTTCACATGCTCAGGTATGTATGCGGTAATTCTCATCTCTTAATTACCTTTTAACTGCATTTATTTAATCATAACATGTTACTATAGGTGATTGCATAATATGTCATTACTTCTTGTCAAATCATCACTCCCTTCTCACATTTGTGGACACATGTCCAAATTTAGGTTGGGGGGAATAAAAAAATGCAAATATATTGCTTAAGTGTCAATTCATAATTTGGCTATGTCAAAAAAATTAAATAAGCCTATTTGAAAATATGGCTCACATGTGTGAGGTGAGGTTAACTGAGCTACCAATTCTTTCCATTATCACTCTCATTTATCACCCCTTTTCTTGTCTTAATTTCCCTGTTGTAATCTTGAGTTATAAGTAGTAAATGGTAAAAAAAAAAAAGACAAAGAAGGAAATTCAGTTGGAATTGGCAATGAAAATTAAGTAGAAAGGTGGTGGCTTTCAAAATAGAAATTGTTGAGGAAAGAAATTTTGCAGAGTAACTATGATTTCAGACAATGGGAGGTGGCTTAATTAAGAATGAACCCACATTTCATGATGTTTTGCTGCAAGATGCACAATTCCTAGCAAAATTTCAATGTTGTGGATGGTTTGATTATTTCATGAAGATGGATGGTTTTGAAGAAGGCATTGCACTTGAATTTGGTCAAACATTCTCTAAAGTCAAAGCCATAGTAAAAGGGTTAGAAGTTGTGGAAACAAAGGAGAGAATTGCAGAAGTTTCATGGTTACCTACTGGTGGAGAGCATTAGCATGCCTCTAGGGATGTCGGTTCGGGTAGAGTAGAATTTACAGTATATGGCATCTTGCCAATTAGCATAGACAAGCAGGGTGTAAAAAGAATGTATCTGCCTAAACCATGGAAGTAGGAAACTATCTACATTATAAGGTATATCAATATGAGGGATATTTTTCAAACCTACATTAAGTACATTTCAATCTCTTGAGCCACATGAGGCACAGAAGGAGGATGAATGTGCCCAATGTTCTATATAGTCTTCTCTCCATCATGGCAGTTGAAACACAAAAAGGTAGGGATAACTCTGTCTCCCACCATTGCTTGATAAAATTATTGGTTAAGAAATATTTGCATAGTGTATCTGAGATGTCCTAGGAACAATTTTTAAATGTTGATCAATTTAGACCCGAGGAACTACAACCTAGGGTTTTACCCCAACCCTGTAGGGTTAGTAGAAGATTAAACATAGCTGAAGCCACTCCTGGTGCTTCAATTTCTAGAGCTAGTTCTAGTATGAAACCTCCTGTATCAGTAGAAGAATCCATAAACATTAGTTCCTCTGAAACAAAATATTTAGAAAAAATAAGCTCTTCATCTAATTCTAATGATGATGTCCCCCTGCAAACCCTAATAAGAACTAGGGAATGGAGGAAAGAGGCTAAAACGAGAAAAGAAAAAGAAAAGGAGCAAACACGGCCTATAGAGAAAGAGGTTTTGAGTGCTAGGAAGAGAAAGGCTAACCCTATTCATCCTGCAACCAAAGGAAAATGTAAGAGCACCCCTAGGAGGTTAAAACCGGCTAGGCATACAAATTATAAATCATGCCCTGGATTGAAGCTGTCTACATTGAATATGATGTCAAAGCAACATGAAAGGAGGAGCTTGTAAGAGGGTACCAAGCCCAATGATGGAATAGTTTAATAGATGAGTTAAAACAAGCTGAGCCCCATTCTATTCACAATTATGCTACAACATTGAAGCAAATTGATAGGTATATCTAGATTGGTAGAACAAAGGGGAGATTTTGGCTTCCCTTAACTTTCCAGCCACCCATTCTCATGTGGCCAGTACCAAACTATAGATTCTACCAATATGATATTGCTACAGAAAGGAAAAGATGGAACAAATTTGACAAACTAGGAGGATTTTATTGGGATCTAGACTCACGCTCTGCTAAGACATGCTGGCTAGCTAGCAGTTGCAAACTTCAGAGCCTTGACAAAACAAAAGAACAACCCTTCCACTATTGGAGGACCAACAAGATGTTAGGTTAGGGGGGATGATGAGCCTAGTTTTTGGTCAAATTTTGGGTAGAATTTATAGTCCATTTGCTGGTAGTGTCATGAACTTTAGTAGTTAAGTGTTAGTATTTGCATAATGTTTCCCTCAAACCATTAACATTGGGTTTACCTCTATCTTTGTCAAGTTTTAATGACATTCGCATATTATGTGGATTACCTATATTTATTTTTGCATATGGTTGATGAATGTTCTTTAAGGTGATTATAGATATGCAATTATTATGTGTACTAACATTGCTATGCAGGACATAATTTGTGGATGCTAAGTTGAGAAAAGAAACTGTCAGATGATCATGCAGGGGAATCATTCAAAGGAGTCAATTGAAGGATGGTGGTAGCAGATTCCCCATGATAGTCAATTGTAAGTGCCTTGTATTTATTGAAATGAGCAATCATGGGCGTTACTACAGTGCTGAGTCCACATTTGGGCATGCATGTCTGATTGGATTCCCTGCAGATGTAACTACTCTGCCACTCTTTCCCTCACTTTCCCTAAATGGTGTCCTCTCAGTTAGCAGGAGTTGAACAACCTATTTAGTTAGTAGAATAAATAAGGATTTGAATCTTCTTCTTGGGGAGTTCTTAGTTCTAGATTTTTGTTGGTAAATGATATTGATAATGTATAAAGAGCATTCTCCACTTTTCAACACAACCATGTTGTTACTCTTTTTATACATTTTTCAATGAATGAAATGATAGTTTGAGTTTAAGAATTTGAGTTTTTATTAGTCTTAGTGGATACTCATCTAAGGGGTCCCACTTGGTGAGTAATCCGTTCTTTAGAGTAATTAGTTTAATTATTATTTCCTATTTTGTACTTAGTTGGAAATCTAGCATCGACTGTTCCTGCAGCCACTGGAAGTCCATTCTAACTCTGTTCCTATAGCCAAAATAGATAGAGTAGTTCCTATTTTTTTCCCAGATCTTATTCCTATTATGCATTTTAGCTCAACATTTTCTTTATTTCCTTTCAATCAATTTACTTCCAGTATTGTGTGTTTCTTAATTGTGGATTAGAAATGGCTACTTAAGAGTTCCTAGTGCACATACTATGTTGGCCCATTTCAATTTCATGTCCCTTGGTTGACAGTTTAAATGCACCTTCCTGATGATGAAATTAACTATTTAGGTTAGATGTCTACTCTTTGAATCATAGTTGTAAAGGATGAGTTATCAGATCATTGTAGAAGGCTGATAGTGGTAGTGGTGTTGATTGCTATTGTCCTACCTATTACTGCCTTGGCTATTGCTAAATTGGAGGATGCTGAGGAGGCTATTGTCCAACTAGTGGAGCCCCCAAAAATTTTCCATCATGTCCATCTTGGCCACCTTGTCCTCTACCTCTACCAGCTCCCCTACCTCTATGCCTCCCTCATGGAGCAACACCCACTATATTTATAAGTCTCTAAGGAGTGAACCAAGCATCATAAGTAGATGTAGTTTATGCTACCACTTGACCCTAGTCATAGGACCATGGCTAGGCCACCAACTATCTAAATCCCTCTACTACCTCTGGAGCTAGAATAGTAGGTCCCCATGTGGGAACCTCTCAAGTAGACCACACAAAAATAGCCCTATAGGCATCATCTAGCTTGTCCTATTGCTCTCTTAACTACAATGCTACTCTATCTAACAGGTATCACTCAATAATGATATGCTCGTGACCCTGCATGTATTAGGTCTGTCTCACAAAGAATAAATGTTGAGCATTATCATACCATGGTGGCATCTATAGCCACAGATGCCACCTAAATATTGTCACATCATCCAAAACCTTGCACAAGTAGGGGAGCCCAATATATCTAGTGTGTCGTAGAGTGATCACACCTCTATACTACCAAATCATAGAATCATCTGGCTCGATGTCTGCCATCCGTATTATCAATCAGATCACAGTGATATGCTCCTATGCCTAAATATGAAGTAGAGTCACCCCTGCACCAATGGCTTTCCCATCATAATAAAAAAAGGCATGCATATCATGATATAGTGAGGCCAACATCATTGGCCCCCATTCAAAAAATTTCCTCCTATGTAGTATCCTATGCCATGCTAGGCCCCATCCTGGGATAAACCCTCTATTGCATCCATCAAGAGAAACCAAACTTAAAATGATTGTTGCAATGATTAATCAAAATGTGGGCATGAGACCTCTATACATCTCGAGGTCGATCTGTGATGTGACTAAGGCAATGTTCTCTAACTCCATCAGCTCATGACAGGAATTGTACCTGACAACGACATCAAAGATCACTTGCTTGAAATGTATCCGCAAATGTAGAATATTCCATACATCCTCCAAGGTCACCGTTGCCTCGCTAGTTGAAAGGTGAAATGATGAGGTCTCACTGTGCCATCTCTTGCACAAAGCATTCATCATCACTAGATGAGTCCATTAGATGGGCACATATGCAACATACCAAAGGCCAATATCTCTGAGGTTCTCTTGGTATAACTTAGAGAAATCACCTAGTCTCTCCAGCACTATGGGCCTGTGCTTGCATGACTTCAATGGTGCAATGACCTTTTGCACTCACAAAGCACACGATGCCAAAAAATAAAAAAAATGACTCAATTTGGATTTGTTAGCTTAATAATCACACTAGCATCACTATATTTAAATTTTAAACTATGATGCCAAAAGTTATTTCAAATTGTAAATTGAAAAGTGTGTCACCATATACATGTGTGCCATGATTTAAACTTTTGAAACCCTAACACTAGCTTTCAAATCAATAGATGTATCACTATATAAGTATGTGTCACAATTTAAAATTAGAAACCCTAATTTTAAATCATGAACTATGTCACCATATAAATATGTGCTGCTATAAATCATTTTACCATCACCGATTTTCAAATGGGAGTTTCTATATAGCAATGTCACCAATGTTTAAAGTTTAATGTGTAATAAATACATCAAAAATTCAAATTTCAAATCTAGTTTTGAGTTACATACTAGTGGTCTTGAGCCTAGAATTCATTGATACTCTCAAACTCGGTTGGAAATGTGCCTAGGGAGCCCTTCTTGCACCATTTCATCAGAGGGTCAGAGCTCAAAACAACAATAATCTCCAAGGTGTGAATGTAAAAACAAATTGAAAGTGACCTTTCTTTGATTATTAAAGCTAGAAAATTAGGGTTTTTGCCCTAATTTCATCTTGAATCTAGGGTTTATCATCATTTACACCAATTTTTCCAATATGGACCTGATTCTACATTATTTTTTGCATTTTTGGCATAATTCTTACATCCCAGAGCCTTTCTAGACCCCTAGGGCAGCTTTTCATCTTTATCAAGAAATCAACCCAAATTTCAAAATTTATGCCTGATTTCTCAAGGGGACAAGGAATAAGCTTTATCCTTGCACTAGGGCATCTAAAAATTTATAAAAAAAAATGATTTGGGCAATAGTTCTTATCTAAGGAGTGTTATTCTTTGAATCGAAGTAGCAAGTACCTCGCTTCAAAGAGGGGAAAAATCTAGACACTGAAAAATGTCCTAGATGATTTCATACACTCAAAACAGGTTTACTAACATCATTTCCTCTCGAAATCCATACTCTTTTCACTTAATTTATTGAATTAGCCTAGCCAGTTAATTAATTACATCATTTACATCTATTAACCTAATTAATTCAAATCAAGTTTATTCACCCCCTTTCACACTAACATTTAACCTTTAACCTCTTGAGCAAGTCACCTAGGTAGTAACCTATGTGTGTAGGTCAAAAGTGTGTTTGTTTAGAAAAATGTGAGCCCTTGATTAATTCTCATCTTGTATTCTCATTCGTTGATGAGAATCGATGATCCATGCCTCCTATTTCCTCAATTCTTGATCGTTGATTTATATTTTCAATCTCAAACCTCTATTTCTCATTTTCTCTCCTATAAATAGAACACTATTTGGAGAAAAATGGATCCATCTTTCAATTGCAAACTTATGTTGTTGAACTCACTTGCATTCACACTCATAATTTACTCACTTTTATCTTATTTTACTTCATTTTAGTTGTATAATAGCTTAAACATCCATCTTAGCATGTTTATAAATTAGGGTTTCCATATTTTATCTTAGAATTAGCCTAGGTTAGCTTAGCAATTGCATAGTTAAATCAATTTTAGCATAAAATCATGTTAATTTACCTTGCATCATGTTTAATTTAGGATAAATCAGGTTTTCATCCATTTATCACAATGGCTTCATTGATTCTCTTCCATAGAATCGATTGAAACAGGCTCACTAATCACGAGATTGGGAAAGGGTCATTTTTCTACATCAACACGACACCAATTCCAAAATAGGCTAATTTTCAAATGCGTTAGAGTAGGAATTTAACTTTTTTCATAGTTTATAATTTTTAGTTTCAATAAATGCTTAGTTTAACTTTCAATTTGAATGATCTTGTTTGTGATTTAGGTTTTGTGGCTAAATTATGCTTCAATTCATCATGGATCAAGTGTGATCAACCCACACTAATGATCCTTAGTCCACAAATAGTAATCTTTACTTTAAGGTTGAGAAAGATCAAATCTTGATTGTAGTAGTGTATGTTGATGGTAGAATTTTCAAAGGCAATGAAACTATGTGTATGAAGTTTGTAGAAGAAATGTAGAAAATGTTTGAGATTTCTATTTTTAGGGAGATGGATTTCTTCCTTGTGCTACAAATCAATCAAATAAATAAAGTCATATTCATTTCATATTCAAAGTATGTCAAAGAAATGTTGAAGAATTTTTGAATGGAAGAATCCAAACTAGTATGTACTCCTAGGGTTACTGGTTGAAAATTGATCAAGAATGATGAGTCCCCTAAGGATGATCAAAGAAAATAAAAAAATCTATGATTGATGGACTACTATATCTAACTGCTACTAGATTAGATGTCATGCATGTAGTTTATCTTGTGGTTAGATTTTAAGGAGATCATAGAGAGTCACACGTAGCCGTGGAGAGGATATTAGATATGTAAAGGGCACTTTGAAGCATGGCTTATGGTATCCAAAAGATACTAATTTAACATTGAGTGCTTATGCAAATGTAGATTGGGTTGGTTGTATGGATGATAGCAAATGTAGAAGGAATGGTGCATTCTTTCTTGGATATAGATTGGTGTCATGGCTAAGTAAGAAATAAGATTTAGTTTCTTTATCTACTCTAAAGGTTGAGTATATTGTATCAACATCTTTCCGCACACAAGTGTTATGGATGAGGAAAATATTAAAAGATATTAGAGTGGTGTATGATCAGCCTATTTCTATCTTTTGTGACAATACAAGTTCAATAAACATTTCAAAGAACCTAGTGATACATTCAAGGATAAAACATATTTCTATCAAATATCACTTTCTAAGAGTGAAGGTTATGGAGAATGAAGTGAAGCATCAATATGTTCCTACAAAGGATGAGATTGGTGACATATTCACTAAGGCTCTTACTAAGGATATTTTTGAGTATCTTTGAGAGAAGTTGGGGGCCATTGTCTCTCCTCTAAACTAGATGCATAAGGAGATGAATCAGTCTAATGGATCTCATGATCTATCCTTTATTCTAGACTGATGTTGATGGCTACCTCTTAGGGGAGTAGGTAGTGACATTGTTGCACTATGGAATGAGTGTTGTCATTATGCAAAGGTTGTTGATTTGATACATGCTGGTGTGTACTCCTAAGGGGGGGTGTTCAGAGAAGTAAAAGTATGTTGCAAAACAATGGTGGGTAGTTTATCTAGATATCTTGGATCAATGTCAAAGGGGGAGAGAGAATTATGTGAAAAGGGAACAAATTGATAGGGGGAAAGAGAGTCAATTGGAGAGAGAAACATGTGAAAAGTGCAAGGAATCGAGGGGAGAAATTTTTGTATGTTTTCTAATCATTATTGTCAAAGGGAGAGTGAAGCATGTAAAAAATAATAAGTTGAAATGGTGAGAGACAAATGTTTTGTAAGTTTTATAATTAAATAAAGGGGGAGAGTTTTCTTTAATGTTTTTTCACATCTTGTTTTCCCATCAATGAAAAAGTGGGATATTGTTGCAAGTATGAAGTTGTTGTCATTGATATCAACTACGTAGTGGTTGAGAGAGATTGTTCAAGTATTGTGTTCTAGTTTTGCTCCACATTTCTTCTAGGTTGAAGATATGGTTGTCTGTTTCAAATATGTTGGTTATAGGTATTCAAAGATATTATATTCAGAATTTGTGGTGATGGATCATTGTACAAAATAATTTGTGTTCACCATCATGTGAACTATGCATTATAGAGGTGTCTAGGAGAAATTTCTTTGCTTCGTGTTTCTCTGTAGTTGTGTTTCAGAAATTGTGATTCTGATTGAGATTTGATGATGTTGATCTCTTGTGTGTTTCATGAGGATTACCTGTTCTAGAAGATGATCCTCTAAGTTACAATGTGTGGTAGTGTTGTTAGGATGTACTGGGCTTGTGCATTCTTTAGGTGAAATTTCTTTGTGAATGTGTTTTTTACTTTTTAGGATTTTTTTGGATCATGTTCAGGTGAAGATTTCCTTCTGGAAGACATGGGTTGATCAAAGGAAGCATGTACTTAAAATTTTAATGTTGTTTGCATAGGTAATGACTAACCTAGTGTTTACACTACATATGAAACATCTTCAAAGTTTTTGGAAGCATGTTGATGTGTGTTAGGACATATTTGGGTCCTAGCTAAGGATTTGTGTGGTCTCTCTTCATTCCTATCCATCATGTGAATTTTTTTGCATTGAACTAATTTCAATTTACACATTTGAGGTGCATTTTCAATCTTAGAAAGGGTTTTAAGGCGAGGATGATATAAGTATGAGTTGAATTATTGAGGAAGGTGAAGATAGATGTGTGTGTGAATTCCATGGTGCAAGTGATCCAAAATTTAGTAGAGTAGTGTAAAATTTTAAGAGTTGGATTACCAGATGTAGTGAGTAGAAGGTGTCTACAATCATTCAAATACATTGGAAAGGTCTTGGAGTGATTGTGGAAAAATACCTATTGCATTGAGATCATGTTCTCTATGTAGCATTTCTTCTCTATCTTCTTTTGATTTTGGTCATGAGCTTTTCTTGTGAGCCTTTATGGATAGTGTGTCCTATTTTGGCAGTGAGCCTTTGTAGCAGTTTTGTTATTAGTTATATTTTGAGTTAATCCTCACCATGGTTTTTCCCTTCTTGGGTTTTCCACATAGATATGGTGTTCTCTTTTGCATGGTGTTGAGTTGTTTAAGTTTCTATTATTTTCTTTTCATGCTAATTTATCATAACAAATTAGGGGTTTAATGAATATTTGTGGATGTGAATGTTAATGAGGGTTTTGATGTTTTGATAAGATACAACTGATTCACACCATGTCTCTTAGTTTTCTTGTTTATTCAACAACTCAGCATGGTATTTGATCTTTGAATCTCACAAGCGCATTCATTTTTTTGATATTTTCTATCATCGTATTTTCTATTGTAATTTGTGTTTTTTGTAAGAGTGTGTAAAATGTTTATGCTCTTCTTATACATTTCAATACAATTTGAAAAATCAAAATGGATTTGTAAATATATGTTGATCCTTTATTGCATGTGTGTTTTTTGGTGATATTTATTGATTGTAGTTCTTTTGGCTATAGTGGCAATATTTTTGGTTCCCATTGCATCCAGGAGGCTCAAGAAAGTGAATTTTATCTTTTTATTTTAGTCAATTTGGCTACCATTTGACACAAGATAAAACAAGGGTTTAAAGCTTAGAATTGGTGAATATCTTTTGACTAGAGCACTTTCAACCCAAATTGACCTTACCATTGTGCTCAAGAGGTTGATTAGATGAATTTTGATATACAATTTTATCATATTTGATGCCAAGAGATTTTGTGGAAAAAAATATCTCCTACCAATTGTAGTTGTATTACGATATTTTAAAGAAATAAATTAAATATATATATATATATATATATATATATATATGTATTTAAGTGTTGAGAACTTCATAACACTCCCAATGCTATCATCTAGAGAACTTTTTAGGGAATTATAGTCCTAAAAAACCCCTATGATCCATTGTATCTTGTGAAGTTATTAGGGTTACGGTCCATTGCTAAGCTTCTTTGCAAACCACCTATTGTGCTAAGTTGCTAGTGGCCTTTTCAACCTACAACACCAAAATACTAGTCACATGATAAAACCATGAAATTTTCCACCTCTTCATGCTGACAATGCCACTTCACCACTACTAAGTGACCTCCATCATTGACAACGTCACTCGAGAGCCACTAGGGATCTCCCTCTTTGCCTATGATAGAATTTTTTTTCAAATTTGCACAAATTTTTGCCAGAGTGTTTGATTTTTTTGAACAAGTAGTTGTAAAAATTTGATTCGATGAAATTTACTATTGTAGCTCATTTTTTATATATTTTTCCATATTTTGACAATTTTATCAACCTAAAGGTACACTTTGCTTTTATTTTTTATAACTACCATAAATTTTGAATATAAAGTCAAATTTTGGAAATTTTCATTTTGAAATTGCTTAAAAAATCACAAGATATTAGATTGTAAGCTTTATTTTTGGTTTAACAAGTGAATTTTCTAATTTTTAAAACCACCTTATGTTATAAATGGTTGATTTGATCTTTTCTTTTGTAAAAAATGCAAAATTATTCATTGTACTTTGTAAGGGGTTGTAAAATAGTTTTAATACACTAGTACAAAAAAAATGACTAAAAAAATACTAAAAATAGGTCACACGACCATTCGTAGTTTATTGCCAGTCATTTATTGGTTATTTTGATTGATCAATATGGTAGTATATTTAATCATTAATTTAGTCATTTATTGTTGTTAATTGATCATTTATTTAATCATGGTAGTCATTTATTTAGTCATTGTATTCATTTTTTAGTCATGGTAATAATTTATTTTAGTCATGGTAGTCATTTATTTAGTCATTGTAATTATTTATTAGTCATTATAGGGTATGTGCAGGATCATCATGGAAAGAATAGGCCCTTAAGTGGTGAAAAATTTAGAAAAATTAGAGTTAGGCAACTTATGTAAAAATTTGAATAAGTTATCTATATTATTTCAAAAATATGTAAGAATAGAATCTATAACAAATTGACTATAGTTTCTAAACTACTAGGTTTATTTAAAAAATATATATTTGGTGAAAATTTGAAATTTCAATGTAGTAGTACTTAAATTTCAGGGGAAAAATAAGAAGTAGGTGTTTGTCTAACCACCCTAACAACAAAAAATGATAATATTTTTTTATAATATTTTACATATAAGTAGAGGACTCATGTCCCGATGTGATGCATATTTTTTGTAATTTTTTCCAACTAAATAATTAATTATGAATTTTTATTACAACTTTTAAAAAATATAAAAAATTGTATGTCTAACCACCTTAACTTGGTCAAAACTTCATGATTTTTTTTTTTTCAATCCTATAGTATGCAAAGCATAGAATATGACACATGTTTCAGATTCAAAAATTGTGATACTATTTGAAAGCTATAGATGTTTTTCAATCAGATTATCAATTAGGAATTTAGTCGTAATTCAAATATAAAATGAATAATAATTATTTATTAAATTCAAAGTAAAACATAATTTATATTAGTGGAAAGCTAAGAATATCCTTTAAAAACATTTTTTGTTTCATCAATTTTGGGTAGAAAGAAAGTCATTAGCCACATACCCATCATATGACCACTTTTTGTCCCATCATGATCATGCACATACCCTGTAGTTATTTATTTAGTCATGGTTTAGTAATATATTTGGGTGAATCAATTATTCAAGTTACAAATCAAATCTAACTTAATTAATCCTCACAAATTTATGCATATAAACTTCAAGTATCATAGATACTCAAATGTTGAGAGAAGCACAATGAAATGAAGATTAAAATGCTTGAAAAAATATGATTGATTAGACACAAACATACCACAAATCAAGAGGATTCACAACATAATATTTATTAGTGGAAAACCCTGTACAGGGATAAAAAACCACTCTAAAAATTTACTTCATTAGGCCTCATTGGAAAATCAAAACCTCAATGGTTACAGCCCCATTGGCAATTCAAAAAATATAAATGACGTGCCTCATTGGAAACTTGTCTCAGTGATTATTTTACAACATTTATTAAAGAATTGAAGAATTCAAAAAACATAAAAAACATAGAATCACTTTGTATCAATGAATTTCTTTTCTTGAAAGCTTCATTTAGATTTGAAACTCAAGAACCTTTACTTTTTCACCCACAACACAATGAATACAATAAAATGTGTTTCTCCTTATTAAAAAAAACCCATCTCATCCCATGCATTGTTAAATAGTGAATTTGTATCAGAGCATTTCATTTGCATTTTATTTCTTGAGTATTTCAATTAGATTTGAAACTCAAGAAAGCTTTCATTTTCTTAACAATTTAACATTGTGCTCATCACTTTTTCTTAGTGATCAAGAAGCACCAAATAAAATTTCATCAAAATTATATTGTGTTCATGGTGGTTGATCACACAACCCATATTTGCAACTATTTTTGAAAACAATTTCATAACTGGAAAACCATCAAATGTTGTCATAATTGGAAAACCATCAAACACTATCGAATCCACCCCTGTAAACACATATATTGTTAGCATGCATCCTCCTCCTTACCTTCAAATAAAACCAATGGCTATCCTCCATAATAGATTTCAACACTATTTTTTGTTGGTCCAAATCATTCACTATTCAATTAATTGACTGCACCATAGAATCTCATTCAAAAAAACCTAAGATACACAACAATCAAAGCAAACTTATTAATACCTTCATTTTTTAGTATATAGCCTTTCGAGCCTAATATCCTGAAACAAACACACTTCCAGTTAATTTCACATGTTACATTTCCTCCTTTCAATATCTTAGCATTCCATAATGTTATTAACCCCCCAGAAGAACCTTGTACTAGAAAATGAATAGCTTTCCATTTATACCACTTTTTACTGATATTATCAAAATATTTCATTGATGTTTTAGTTTCCTGGAGAACTACCACATTTTCTCCACAAGAATCCAGATAATGCTTGATTTGAGCTCTCTTATCAGAGGCATTAATGCCTCTAACATTCCATGAAATTAGTTGCATTACACCCTAGGAGAGCAACTTGCTCTCCTTGGCCTTTTTTGATTATCACTACCACCAAATACTTTACAATCCAATGTAGAATGAATAATTTCCTCAATTTCCTCCTGTAATTTGACTTCCAAATATTTCCTTCCCACTTCACAGGGGTTTTTTGTTAGTGAATGGGGAAATAGAATTTTATTTTATGGACAAAGAATTAGAAAAATAAAAAAATTCCTCTTCTGCCAAAACTTCTGATGCAATTTCTTCAATTAGTTAATCCCCAACCGATGATAAAGATTTGTCTACAAAACTTTCAAAATCATCATATGAACATGAAGAATGAGGATCTTTATCACTTTCTACCCCATAGTAATTACTCGACATTAGAATTTTATGATCCTATAAAAGTATCAAAATCGCAACTGGGACCTTTTAACCTAGTCTTTTGATATTTAAAAAGTAAAAATCTGATTTGTCTTTTGAGACAAATCTCTCAAAGTAACCAAGGTTGTAGAAGTTTTCAAGTCAATATTCTAACTTGCATTGTAATATTTTTGAACCTTGGCTACTAAAATGGATTTTGTTTGATTAGCAATAGATCCCTTAGCCTTACCTGATTCCTTACTCATTGGGAAACCTAGATTAGTCACCTCTAGACCAAAAGAGTCTACTTTGCTTCAAGACCCCCAGAAAGGCACTTTAGGTTTAATAACATTGCTTATTAAATCAAAAGCCTGAAAAGTATCATGTTCCTTATATGAGCACTTCAAAACAAATTATAAATAGAAAATGGATTTTTCAAATTCCCTATCTACTTTGTTTTTAATACCCATGACCAGTTGATAGTTTTAATTTTCCTTTGACAATATATCCTTGTCCAACTAACAAGAATTTTATGGATGTAATGGAAAATGACATTGAATAGAAAAGTTATCTATACTTTTAATGATTAATTGCTTTTTCCATACCCCAATCTTAGATTTTATAAGAAACTGTGAGGGAAAGGTTTTAAATACATCAAGAAGAACACAAACCCTAACTAGATACAAAGGGTTAGAAAATAAATCCAAATCTTGTTTCAAGAAAATTCCCAATTGATTTTCCAAAATTTCAATGAGTTTTGTTTCTCTATATTCCAATGATAGGTAATGCAATTGAAGCCAAAAGGGAATAAAATTTACCCTAGTGTCAAATGGACTGAAATTTGGAGACCATGGTAAATTGTAAAGGCCATTTCCCTCACAAATACAAGATTTAATAGAATGAATAGAATCCATTCTTCCTTAGAGTTGAAAAGAACAATAAGAAAACCATTTTCCCTTATTAAGATAAAACACTTGAGTAGAACCCACCCATTCATCAAAACTCCATTGTTGAAAAAAATTAATATTTGGGGAAAAATTCTAGAACTTACAAATAAGGGTGAGACATTGAAGATCCTAAATTTAGAATTGCAACATTTTATCAAGAAATGTAACAGATACACTTTCCTCATATGATTTGATAGGATCCCTTTGCATTTTTGGTATCCAAATTTTCTTTGGAAATCGATTGAGAGAACAAGATTAATTAACCTTAGTCAGAGTTGTATTCAACTTATGATCTTGAAAACCACCATCTTTGATTGAAATGGAATTGGGGAAAGTTGACGGATTCCTATATTGAGGCCAAAAATCAAAAGACCTCTCATGACTAATGGGAATAGAGTTAGGAAAAGTCGTAGGATTCGAAAGTTGATTTGGATTGAAGGAAGCCACATGAGAAAGTGGAATGCTATTAGGATATGAAGCAGGAGAATGTTGTTGAGATACTGCATCAAGCCAAATAGAAGAGTGAGAAGATCTTGAGGAAATAGCAAGACTTTCTGATACACAAATGAAGAAAATTTGTTGTTTTCCCTAAAAGAGAAATTTCCTTGAATGGTGAGGCAATGAAACATGGCTGAAAGTGGAAAATGAATGGGTATAGGTGTTCCTACTAGGCCAATAAGCACCATTGAACACCCATTATATCACAAAGGCTTGAATTTATCAAAAAATGTTCATTCTAAGTATTGCAGTCCATTTCCCCCCCTCCATTTTTTTTTAAAATTATCTAACCTCAATCCATTCATATACCCTAGTCAACAAAGCAAGACCTGGCACAATAATTGTGACCCTTGCCTTTCCCACTATGAAGTGAAGTCAAACTTGTGGCCTCAAACCCCAAGCCCCAACCAACTCCACTACAAGTGGTGGCTAAAATTATCTAACCTCAAGTAGGTTAGGGACAAAGTCCATTCCTATACCCCAGGTCACTGGAGAAAGAACTAGCACAATAACATTGACCCTTGCCTTTCCCACTGTGAAGCGAAGTCAAACCTATGACCTTGAGGGATGAAAACCCCAAATCCTAGCCAACTTCGCTACAAGTGGTGGCTAAAATTATCTAACCTCAATGAGGTTAGGGGTATGTGCAAGATCAACATGGAAAAAATAGGCCCTTAAGTGGAGAAAAATTCTAAAAAATTAGAGTTAGGAAACTTGACGTAAAAATTTGAATAAGTTATCTATATTATTTCAAAAATATGTAAGAATAGAATTTGTAGCAAATTGAATGTCATTTCTAAACTACTAGGTTTTTTTTTTTTTAAATCTATTTGGTGAAAATTTGAAATTTCAATGCAGTAGTACTTAAATTTTAGGGAAAAAATAAGTAGGTGTTTGTTTGAACACCCTAACCACAATAAAATGATAATATTTTTTTTATAATATTTTAGATATAAGTAGAGGACTCATGTGCTGATGTGATGCATATTTTTTGGTAATTTTTTTCCAAGTAAATAATTAATAATGAATTTTTTATTACAACTTTTAAAAAATATAAAAAACTAGTATGTTTGACACCCTTAACTTGGTCAAAACTTCATGAAATTCAATTTTTTTTTAATCTTGTAGTATGCAAATCATAGAATGTGACACATATTTTGGATTCAAAAAATGTGATACCGTTTGAAAGCTATAGATGTTTTTCAATCAGCCTATCAATCAAGAATTTAGTCATAATACAAATAAAAAAATGAATAATAATTATTTATTGAATTTAGAGTAAAGCATTATTTATATTAGTGGAAATCTAAGAATCTCTTTTAGAAACCCTTTCCGTTTCATCAATTTTGGGTAAGAAAAAGTCGTCAGCCACATACCCTACACATACCCATCATATCACCACTTTTTGGCCCATCATAATCCTACACATACCCTTAGGGAAAAATTCCATTCCTATACCCTAGGTTAGGAGAGCAAGAACTAGCACAATAAGACTGACCCTTGCCTTTCCCACTACAAAGTGAAGTTGAGCCTATGACCTTGAGGGATGCAAACCCTAAGCCCCAACCAACTTTGCTACAAGTGTTGGCTAAGATTATCTCACGAAGAAATATTAAATATGACTCTTGAGGAGGATTTGTTTCATGTAAAGCCTAATATATCCTTATTCAAAGGGTTTTCTAGTGCTTCACTTGGTAATTCATTCCAAATGATTGGCATAAAGCAATGCACAATAAGAGTTAGCAATTCATTTTTGTTGGCTATTGTGAGGATGTGAAAGCTTAGTGATTATTTGAACCTAATACATGAGAGGTTAACTATCATCATGATGTTCATTTCATTGATTCCTTCACACATATGGATAATCCATCACCCATTTCTTCATCACTATCTATTCAATCTTCTTCATTTAAGGATTTTTCTCTTATAGGGGTAGATTTTGTTGATGGTCTTGATCAACCAGATCTAGATCCATCAAATAGGCCGTGATGGTCTTGTTATACTCTCAAGAAGTTTGGTCCTCTTGTTGGTGATCCCATAGGTACCCATTCTACTCATTGAAAAACTTTAGGTATCATTCTTTTGAGTCATGCCATTTTTTATCCCTGAAAGTCATATGCTTTAGGTATTCTAGAATGGGAGACTATTATAGTTGAGGATTATTTCTCTTTGATTTAGAATCATACTTGGAGGCTTGTAAGTCTTCCTAAAGGAAGAAATTTGGTTCTAGGTGAAATTGGGTGTAACAAACTGAATATGATGTAGATGGTTTTATTGACAAGTCTAAGGATTGTCTTGTCGCAAGTGGATTTTTATAGGTTGATGGAGTTGATTATTTTGATTCTTTTTCTCCTATTTCAAAGATGGATTCAATTCATCTTGTACTTCATTTAGCTTTCTCTTAGGGATGGGTGGTGTATCAAGTGAGTATGAAGAGTGCTTTCTTGTATGGGGATCTTCATGAGGAGATATACATGGAGCAACCACTTGGTTTTGTAAAAGGTTATTCCCTTTTTTGTAGGCTTGATCTTTAATTGTATGGTCTCAAACAAGTCCTTGAAATTGGTATACTAAGCTGGATAGTTTTTTTCTTGATTTCAAGTACACACATTACCATTATGATCCAAAAATTTATACTTACAGTTATTGGGAGGATCTTTTGATTCTTTTTCTCTATGTGGATGATTTGATTCTCACAAGGAGTTATAAATTTAGTGATTTGGTATACTTAGAAAGAATTGATGGAGTATTTTTATATGACTAACCTTGATAGTTTGAATTACTTAATTAGGCTTTAGGTTCATGAGTATTCTTACGATATTTTCACTTTCCATTAAAATTATTCTCTAGATTTGTTATAGAGATTTGGTATGGTTGATAGCAAGCCTACACCCATACCTTTTAATTCAGGTGTTTTACTATCTAGCATTTTAACTTCTCAACTTGATCCTACCTTGCATTAGCACTTGGTTGGAAATATTTTGTACTTGACACATATTTGTCCTGATCCTTCCTTTGTGATTGCACTTGTCTCTCTTTTCTCTCAGAAGCCTCTTCAGATTCATTAGAAGACAATGAAACATATCTTGAGGTACATTTAGGGAACTTAACATTTTTGCATTCATTAAACATTCAAATCTTCTAAGATTGTGAGCTTTGACTAATTTTGATTAGGCTAGTGATGTTAATGATTGAAAGTATAATTTTTTCTCTGTCTTTTTCCTTGGTTCTAGTTTGACTACATGTTCCTTTAAAAATAAGATAGCTATTTCTTTATCATCTATATAGATCAAGTATTGAGGTTCAATCTTGGCTATTCAAGAGATTTTTAGGCTTCATAAGTTGATTAATAATTTTGTATTTCCTCTTGATCATCCAACTACTCTCTGGTGTGACAATAGTATTGTCATTCATATATCTCACAACTCATGGGAGTATCAGTGTACTAATTATTATTATATCCACATACACTTCATAAGGTAGCTCATCAAAGATGGCGTTCTCACCTTGAAGTGCTTGTCTATGAAGGAGTAGGTTACATACATCTTCAATAATCCTTTAGAATCAGCTCATTATTTTTAGTTGAGATCGATTCTTGGGGTGAAATAAGAGTATGTGCAGGATCATGATTGGCCAAAAAGTGGCAATATGATGGGTATTTGTAGGGTATGTAGCTAACAACTTTTTTTTAACCCAAAATTGATGAAATGAAAAGGGTTTTTAAAGGAGATGTTCATATTTCCACCAATATAAAATATGCTTTACTTTGAATTTAATAAATTATTATTATTCATTTTCTATTAGAATTACGACTAAAGTCCTGATTGATAGGCTGATTGAAAAACATCTATAGCTTTCAAACAGTATCACATTTTTGGAATCCAAAACATGCATCACATTCTATGATTCACATACTATAGGATTAAAAAAATAAAAAATGAATTTCATGAATTTTTGACCAAGTTAAGGTGGTCAGACATACGAGTTTTTATATTTTTCAAAAGTTGTAATAAAACAATCATAATTAATTATTTACTTGGAAAAAAATTATAAAAAAATGTGCATCACATCCAGACATGAGTCCTCTACTTATGCCTAAAATCTTATAAAAAATATTATCATTTTATTGTGGTGAGGGTGGTCAGACAGACACCTACTTCTTATTTTTTCCCTAAAATTTAAGTACTACTGCATTGAAATTTCAAAATTTCACCAAATAGATTTTTTCTTTTTAAATAAACCTATTAATTTAAAAACTACATTCAATTTTCTACAGATTCTATTCTTACATATTTTTGAAATAATATAGATAACTTATTCAATTTTTTAAGTCAAGTTGCCTAATTTTGATTTTTCTGAATTTTTTGCCACTTAAGGGCCTATTTTTTCCATGATGATCCGGCACATACCCATAATTTATCCTTGGGTGGTGTTCTTGAGTATTTCTTCCTTCTTTTTTCATGTTTTATTTACATGTTTTTCTCTCTTTTGGAGAATTTTTCTCCACTGGGTTTTCCTCCTTTTATCTATTTGTGCTAGAGTTGTATTGTACACGAGTACCTCATCAAGCCTTATTGTCAGGACCCATATTTTGCATCTTTGCATTATCTTGTCCTCCCTAAGTTTCACTTAAGTGATCTATTGGTGTGGATAAGACATGTTTTCCATAACTAGTTAACCTAGTAGGTTATATTCATGTGTTAAGTTTACTTAGGTCCTAGGAATATTTCTATAAGTATTAGTTTTTTTTATGAGATCTTATACTATATTATGTCAATTAATTCTTGTTTCCTAGGTCATTTCATATTTTTATGTTAGTTGTCTTATTTTATAGGATCAAGACACTTGTCATGATTTTGTCTAATCCTATCGCTTACCTTTCCTATATAAGTAATGTTTTTCTTTTATTGTAAACATATTGCATCATATTGTATACTTTTTTGGTGGAATAACATATTTTATTGTTACTTCTATCTTATTTGTGTGGAGGATATTTGGTTTTTTAAATTAAATATCTTTTTTACTCACTTCAATATTTGGGCCATTATAATCAAGAGAAAACCTAGTTGGTGTTTAGTGAGGTTGTTATTATAAGATGAAAAATAATTTTCAGACTTCTTATGGATTATTTATCACTACTTATTATTGTAAATTCCATAAGGAAGTCCTTTTTGAAAGAGGGATATAGCTCCCAACAATATGCCACACTTTTGATGTTATTCTTAACCTTTATATGTTAGCTATAATATATTTTTATGAATATAATATTTTACTTTTTCATAATTAATACTTGAGAGTATGCCATGAATTATTGATAATTTTGACCTTGAATATTAATGTTTGATTTGTGGAAAATATATTTTATCTCATTTATCTTTGAAATGAGCCATCTATATGATGCAGGAGCATCCAGTGGTGTAAGGGAAATCTTGCATCACCCAAAAATATGCATTCCATTTATGTTTACTTTGGTTATCCTTTTGTAGATGTCTTTGCAATTATGAATACCCTTTTCGTCATAATGTAAATCCCCACTTTCAGTTTTTCTTTTCTACTTTTTCTATTTAACTGCTATTTTTAGTAGGTATTAGAATTTGAAGGTGTTTGGGGACAAAAATGGGAGGATTCAAAATAGAAAAATAAGAAGATTGGAGAAAGAATCAGACTGAGAGCATTCTCGGCTTGAAGGATATTGTAGTTTTAGTGTTCTAGAAATGCACCTGGAAACCTTCTAGATCAGGTTTGAGGCACCAAATGTCCCTTAAATAGCCCAAAAACTTACCAAATTTGGCATAGCAGATTTCAAGCACATTCTTGACTCTGAGACCTTTCTGATGGTTCAAACGATTCAAAAAATGGAGTCCTAGATCAAAAGTTATGGCTCCCAAAAGTTGGTACACTTTCAAAATGTGCTAATTTTTAAATGATGTTTTAAATTTTGAATTTCAAATTGTAATTTGTGGCGGAAAACTACCAGAATATGATAATTCAAATGTTTTTTTGGCTCCAAAATAGAAAAGGAGCTATTTATAGGGGGGGGTTTTCTAATTTTTGTAGCTTTTTGGGGAAAAAGGGTTCGCATGCTATGAAAGGGGATTCTGGAGTGACTGTAAATTTTCGTAGTTTGCATGTATTGCAGAGCTTGAGGATTTGTGATCCTCTACATGTAAGAAGTAAATTTTCTTAATAATAAAATTATTCTCTAGTTTTGTGCGTAAATTTTTGTGTCTCGGGTTGCACTCTCGTCACTATGAGGGTGTGAATTTATCTATGTGATAATGTTTAACATCAATGTATATTATTATGGATTATATTTTTTGAATGGAATATTAAATAGAATGTATTAATGGATGAAAAAAGTGTGAATATTTTAGGAGGTTGAATTAAATGATAAATATGAGATATAATATTTTTAATAATAAAATATACTAGCCTAATATCACCCCATGTAACCCTTTTATATTTCATATTTTATCTTTACCTTTTGTTAAATATGGTGAATAAATATTTTTTTATTCTTGGTTGAGTGTTTATTTTCATGACTTGGTGGATATTATAATAAGTATACCTCTATGGAAATTTTTTATTTCTCCCAAAATCAAGGATAGTTCTCTTCCCATCAAAATTTATTTCCATTTTCCTCTCCAATCTAATGGATTGGCTTTAGTATCTGAATGAATTAGAGGAAATTTCTGAGAAATATGTCAAGGAGAGATTCCTAGAGGATAATTCTCTTTTGAAAGTTTTTCAAGAGTATGATGTTTGCAAAGGTAAACGTTTAATTGGGGGTTTGTTTCCCTCAATGTTTCTAAAACAACATCAAGAGTTTATTAGAAGTCTATGATGTCATAAAATCAACACTTCAACATAAGAGTGATAGATTTCTTTTAAGGGGGTTATAGAAATTCTCATATTGTCTTTTCCCTAACATGTAAATTAACACTAAAGAAAAGTATTATGCTATTACTTTTCTAAGAGACCACGATCTCCATCCTCTGTTCAATGTTCCTTTAGTCAATTCTTTGCCATTGATTGCTCCTAATCTAAATGTTCCTTTGGAGAAAAATAATGTTGATGCTAAAGAAGGGTAGGGTGAGAAATTTGTTGGCTCTAGGTGTATGGAAGAATGATCAATGACTCTACAATAGCTAGCTCTAGTTGTACATGGAAGAATGATCGGTGACTTTTCAACAACTAGTTTTTGAAATCTTAGTAGTATCCTGCTAACGCCAATATAGTATACATGAAAGTAAAAATTCTTTTTTTTTTGGTATGATTTTGCTTCATTTAATCAATGTTATTATCTGATATTGTATACTTACAAAAAAAAAATCCTTTATTCAATTAAAAGGTCTTTTTTTGGTTTTTAGAAAAAAATAATGCCAATCTTCTTAGATGGTGATCTAAATACAATAAATTCCCATATTTTATATAATATAATATATAAAGGCTCTACACTTTTGCTATATATATATAAACCCATTAAACTATGTTATGAATACTTTCCACTAAGTTAAAATTCTATTTTCTTAATTCTTTCATTGTTGACCATGGATTTTTTTTCACCCTTGTCAAATATTCTAACTTTTAATTATATGTTTATGCTTTATATTTGTAGGTACATCCCTTAAATTATATTAATTTAGAGAGAGTAATTAAAAATAATATTTCCTAGATATTATTTTTTTTCCTAAATTATAACCTTAAGGAGGACTAAGAATGACCTAAACATGAGAGTGCAATCTAGAACTGTTAAGATTAAAAGAGATGATCTTAAAAATGTATGTATAAATCCACTCTTAGTAAGGTGAATTTGTAATGTGGTCCAAATTTATGTTCACCTATAGGTATAAAGTAGAAGGGATATCATATTAGTGGAGAAGGTCCATTGAGTATATGTTCTAAGAATACAATCCAATTTATGGGATTAGAAACAATGAATGATTTCTCCTTGAAATTTACATGAAGTGATAAACTATTAAATAAAATAGGGAGAACATAAAATTATTCATTCATTAAAAAATAAATAAGAACAATAATAAATATAATTATAGATAAAATTATAGACAAGAAAAATAGAGAAAGTGATAGAAAATTAAGAGATTTTGTCGTAAAAGGATGATAGTACAAGAGAAATGAGATAGGATTTTATAGGTCATCCAATTTTCCACACTATTCCCTATGAAAGGGTAAAGAATATTGATCTTACAATATCTTTGTGGAATATTTCAAAAAATTAATGAAGCTTTTGGAATTCTCTAAAACTCTTCTTTCTCTTACTTCTTATGACTATCCATCATGCATTTAGTTTTTGATATTGTATTGATCCACTATATTGAGGTCATGAATGAATGTGTATATTACATTTATATTTATATTATAGAAACAAACAAAAGTGTTTTATGTCTTTTAATTATATACTATAGTTCATTAATATTTATTTAATATTCGATGGATATAGAAACTAGGGAGGAAATTTCAAAATGGAGTTGGTAACAAATATTCTTATACAAGGTTATGAGGGGATTACCTTCCACTAGAATTTGTATCTATAAATTTATTGTTGCATCTAGAGTGACTTGATGAGACGATCCTACTATAATGTGATGTTATAAATAATATTGAAGGTTTAATCATAACATTGATATATGTGTGTGTAAAAACATTTACCACAAATATTTTTGAGGGGATATATCTATCATTGTAAACATTTGAATCAATTATAATTTACAATGGATGATGTTAACCATTTCTATTCATGCATGCATTGATCTATAATTAAATAATTATTTTACTTTGATTTATTGAAATTTAAGTCAATAATCTCATGTGAATAATTATTGAATCCTTTACCCTCTATGTGACATCCATGATGTAAAAATATGCAAGATTAATTTTCAAATATCTATGTAGAAACATAATGAACATAGGAAATGGAATAACTATGTTACCTCTATTTACTGAAAATTAATTATCTAATTATTATATTGCAAGGATTTGATAGAGAATTTCCCTATTTATAGTGTTATTAAGTTTTTTAGGTAGTTATAAGTATTTATTTAAAATAACTAAAATATTTCCTAAGATCCTTTCTAACTAATTTCTCCTTTCTGTGTAGAAGGTGTCTTATCATGAATATAATATTTAGAATGATACAAATAATGGTGTAATAATTATATTGATATAATCATATGTTCTAACATAAGTAAAACATAATTTGAAAAATAGTTGTTGAAGTAATAAGAAAAAAATGTTATCGAAAAAAAAATGCAAGTACATGTTTATAACAACAACTAAAATTTGTCTAAATAAAAAATGAAACTATGTAGAATGATTGGAAATAATCTACATTCCAAAATTTTAATGTATGTGACCATTTTAATTGTCATACGGACAAGACATGCTAGTTGACAATAAATTTCATTTGATGTAGGGGCATCCAAAAGTCCTTAGAAAATTGAGGCAGTTGACTATGAAGTTTAGTTTAGCCAAAAGATTGGCTAGCCTAGTATGTTGATGAAAAGAGGTTGTGGATTAAAGGGTTTGTGGTTGAGTGTACCTAATTTTACCATGTCGAGTTTCAGAGATCTGCATGAAGGATCAATCAAGTTGTGAAGATCTGTGTCCTAACAGTTGTTTAGTTGTTCTAGTTGGTGTTCCTAAGGGAAGATGATGTGATTTTGTAGCTGGAGTTGTTGTGGATATTTCAATGGTGATTTGTGAGGCTTCTAGATGTTTCCTAATCATGTGGTTTTGGTCCACATTGATCATTGAGCTCGCGATTGGTGATTTTCTTTTGAGAGTTTATGTTTTCCATGTTCTTGGCTGACAGGGCATTGTGGTGTGTTGTGGATCTTCGAGGAATAATTTAGAAGGTTTTTTCATGATCAAGGATGTTGTTTTGGGTCTTGGCTTTGTTGTGTCTGACCTTGGTTGATTCACATTGTAAGTTGTTATTATTTAGGGCCAACCTATTTGGGTATGCACATTATATTATTAGCCGTTGTGATTGGGGTGACATGTTAAGGGTTAGATGATTTTCATATGATATAAATATAAGAGAGAGGATTTGTTACAAGTGATAGAAGGGAGGTAGATTGACAAGGTGCTTGATAGTGTGAAGTATGAAGCCTGGTGATGAAGTATTCTGATCCAAAAGGATCTCAAAGCAAAAGGAGTGTGGAGCAGAGCCAAAGGAGTTGATGAAGATTGTTATCATTTAGGTTATTTGTAATCCATGGGTTGCGGCCTTGAATCTGTAAGCTCGAGAGCCATATGTAATTTTTTTTTAGATTTAATGTAATGCGTAATGAGCTTTGAAGGCTGGGTTTTTTCCCTATTAGGGTTTTCCTAGGATAAATCTTGTGTCTAGTGTTCATGAATGTCTTTTTTTATTTTGGATTAACTATTAATTTCTATTATGAATCTATTGTGATCATGGAGTTAGTAATTTAGGCTACAAGGCTGGACAATCCTTAATTGGATCCTCCTACCTTGACTGCATCAAATGGTATGAGAGTTGGATGTGAGTCTGTTAGCTAGTTGCAAGTTTGTAAGCATTCAAGTTTGGTTGTTTATCTAATTTGTTCCAATGGGGAAGATTGGGAAGAGGATGAAGAAGGAAAAGGAAACCCTAATGTGCAAAAGGGATACTTTGGAAGAAGAATTATGTGAAATCAAGAAGTGTAATGCATAATTGATGGAGAGGATGAAAGAACTAGGAGGAGAAAAGTATGATGCTCTTGAAGAAGAACTGAAAGATATCAGAAGGAGAAATGAAGAACTACAAGTAGAGTTTGATATGTTTGAAGATCTTGAAAAGGAATTTGTAGAAGGATTCAAGTTGTTTAAGAAGGTGGAAAAGAGGAACATAGATCTAGAGGAAAGTATGAAGGAGCTGAACAAGGAGAATAGTTTGTAGAAGAAGGAAATATCTGGTTTGAAGAAACATGTTGATCAATTGGATTAGTCACTTATTGCATGCTAGAAGGAGAATGAGAATATGAGATCTAAGCTTGAATTTTATAATGTTTCTTGTGATACTAATGACTTGTGTGATGTTGCAAAAGTTTCTTTAGAAGGTGGAGTTGAAGATAGCAATGTAATAAAGCCTACAATTGTTGGTGATGGTATTGGTTTCAACATCATGCAGAGAATGGGATATGAAGGAAAAGGACTAGGAAAGCATCAACAAGGAATTACATAACTTATTGAGCCAATAATGAGATCCAAAAGTGAAGGCCTTGGATATGATAGAGGTAATAATTTTATTACAATTTTGAATCAAGGAAGAAAAACTAT
Source organism: Sequoia sempervirens (assembly GCA_007258455.2). Lineage (NCBI taxonomy): Eukaryota > Viridiplantae > Streptophyta > Pinopsida > Cupressales > Cupressaceae > Sequoia > Sequoia sempervirens. Next base: position 591,103,706 of record VDFB02281492.1, read on the forward strand.
GTATTATTCACATTGTAATAGGCATGGACATGAAAAGGAATTGTTTTGGGATCTATATCCTTGTAAGTTTTATGGATTAAGGAATCATTCTGAAAAGATGTGTTGGGATAAAATGAGAAGGAGAAAGCTTAGGATAGATTGTAAGGAAATGGATTATGGATGGACTAATGGAGCAAGTTGGAAGCATGTTACTTGTATGTTGAGAATATTGTATAGATGGAATAAATCATATGTGAAAGAAAATGAGGGATCAAGATGCAGAGAAAGAAGACTTTATGTTGAGCATAGAGGGAGAGGTGAGAAGAATCATGATGAAGGGTACCAGAGGAGTGAAAGAGGAGTTTCTAGTAGAGGAACCTATTTTCAAGTCTAGAGGTAGAAAGAATCAAGTACTAAATGTCATCAAGAACCTAATACCAGAGAAGCGGTAAATGGTGCAGAGATAGTTTGTGCAGATGAAGAAGAGTCTGAATTAGTTTTGTTGATGCCAATAGTTGACAAGGTAACAATACTTATGGGAAACTCAATTTATGGGGGACCTTTTTGCGCTAAACTAAGTGACCTCCAGATTTTTAAAGAAGTCGGATTCTTCTATAATGGGGTTTGGAAAGGGAAACAAATATATAAAATAAAATATAATCTAAAACGATGCGCAAAGACTTAATTATAGGCACAAAAAATTATAGATCTAAGGGACCAATTGGTATTTGCAATGTTCTAGAAAGGAAGAAACTAAAGATTAAAGTATAGATAATCCATTCATTGACATAAAATAAAATTGCATACATTCCTACTGCTAAGAAGAGTCATAACACATGTCTAGATAAAAAAACTTGCATTTAATATATATAGAAGTTCTTAAATGAAATATCCAAACAATATCAACATAGTTTAAAGTTTAATCAAATAGCATAAAATAACAGAAAGGCCGAACAATTGGCATAGTTTGAAAGTATTTTACAATAAAAACAAAACAGTAGTAAAGGCCTGGTGTCTTTTCCTAAAATTAGTGTTTCTTCAAAATTTGGACCCTTCCCTCAAAACAAAGAGAAGTATATATAACTTAAAACTCCCACCACCTCAGAGAGCAGTAACAAAAAATATTTGAAAATATTTTGCAATGATGTAGAATGAAAGATTCCCTTCAACCATTGCAACAAAAAGACTTCAATCCAAAGCATTTGGTTGCTCTGGTCTAGGTGCATCCTTTGAAAATGATAACAGTGGTCTAGCAGAGCCTTGCACAGACAAGTGTCACCCTTTGAGGTAGGTAGTTAAAAACATGTGGCTGAAGTTGCAGCTTATGGTTCACTTCATCCTTGATGCTAAAGTAGTTTGCACAGAAGAGATGTGTGGCAGCATTATCTACATGTGATCACTATTTCATCCTTTCACTGAAATCTTGCATAGAGCAGACACATAGCAAAATTACATCACAAAATCGGATCATGGGGCTTGCCAAATTTCTTTGGGAATGAGAGCTACGTGGTACTCGAGTGAGGCCTAATGAGGAAGCAAAAAGGAATGATCAAAATGGCCCACAACTATGACACGTGGAAGCATAGTGGGGATTCCCGAGATGCAAAGGAAAGGAAACCTCTGGGGAGCATAGAGTAGATATGTGGAGGGGGCATCAGACTTTGACAAAAAGGTCGAGTGGCTTATTTGTGATGTGCAGGCCAATACTTAGAGAAACAATATACCCAAAGGGATCTTGTTGAATATTTATTCACAGCTTTTGGCGACTACCAGGGGCATTTCACTTGAGGAATAGAGAACCCAAAATTTCTCTAGTTTTGCAGACCAGATCGCCATTCACCAGGTGACAGAGTCAGAGCTTAGAAAGAGCTACTTGTAGAGGTGACCAATTGTCCTCAGATGGCCTTACTATATTGCACAAATTCTCCTATGCTTTGCCTAGGTCGATCATTTCCTTATGAGGTAGCGCATCAGGTAAACCAACCCTTGCTTCACAATGGAACAGTAGTTGTGCAAGAGGATGAATGACTTCTTTAATGTTCGCTATAATAAGAGGATGGCTAAAAGTTCAGAAAGCATCAGGGTCATTTTCCTTCTCCTCTATTCTTTCCATGATTTGCTCGATCGTAGCAATAGAGCCATCTTCAAGGAACAGAGATGGAAGACCCATCTCATTTAAGCTGGAGAAACTTTCCCACATGTTGTCTATTGTCTTGTTCAAAGTAGCAATGGCTGCTTTAGTGCACTAGAAGGCAAAGTGGCAATAGATAAACTCATTTGTCATCTGGGTAGCAGCATCCCGATCTTCAATTCCTACCTTGGTGAGGTCTTCATCAGAGACCGAATATATCCTGGTGAGCAAATCTTTTGCTTCCAGAACCCTTTCCAAGATAAACCGCAGAATCACTCAATTGTACCATGAGCCTCCTGGCTCAGTCTTATTTCTTTAGCAATGAATTGGAGCATGGGTTGCAATACTAGGGAAAAAGTTTTAATCTTTTCCCAATGAGAAATATACAACTACCTAAACAATGGAATAAGATCTGCCTGTGCAGGGGAGGACAGGAGTGATCTTTTAAGAGAAGCGATCTCTGCATCCTTTGAGTTAATCACCTCAGCCAATTCTACACTTTTTTTTTTGGATGCCTGTTGCTCCCCAGATCTGCTCATTTCTTTATGCCAATTTTCCTCATCCCGAGAGTAGCTTGCCAAATGCATGTCAAGAGAGGACTTTGTCTCCTGACGTTATTTTTCTAATTGGGATTTTTGGCCCTTAAACTCGATATCTTTCTCCTATAAATTTTTCTCATATTGAGCTTGCTAATGCTCTAAAGCCTCATTCTTTTGTGTCATCTTTTGATCATATTCAATCTGATGCTGCTCCAATTCCCTATTCTTTAGCTGCAAATTCTACTCTACCTCTAGATTCTTATTACGCGGCTCATCAACCATAGTAGGGTGAATAGTCTAAACCCTCGCAAGCTCTCCCTGAAGTTTGTTCCTTTCATTCTTAGCTGCCAATGTCCTTTCTATCAAATGTGCAACATCTTCTTCCATGGATTTCTCTTTTTTCTCCAAAAAAATAGCCTTTTCATTTACTGATTTAAGCTGCTCATCTCTTTTCTTCAGCTGGCGACCAATTTTAAGGAAGTCAGAGGTGACCACCCATTGTGTTTCCTTCATAAGATCAACCTTATCCTATGGTTGAGCCACCTTCATGTCAAGCTCTAATGCATATATTTCATAGTCTTTTGGATGCATCTTCCCTTGTGGCTTGGTTACCGTTGGGTACATGGATGCAAACTTTAGCTCTTGTCGGGTCTCATCATAGAGAGTTTAGATTTTTGCCTGAACTCATCCTTTTCCTTGCACTTTTGCATTCTATTTTTGTGTGCTTCCTTTTTGAAATCAATTTTCACCATGAATTGGGCTAGCAACGAGACTAGCCCACCTGTGAAAGGAGCACCAGAAGGTAGGGCATATGGATAGCTAATTTTGATAGGCTCAGGCATTTGATTTTTCTAGAGAGTGACAGTTTATGGGGAGAAGGGGGCACATTCCAAAGCTTTGTTTGAGAACCAAAATAAGGGCTTGCCACTTGTCACGGCTCAATTGGTGAATCGGCAGGAGGACTCACAGGCTAGAATGGTGAAGGAGTTGTCATTGTGGAGTCAGCCTGCTATGAGGGAAGAGGAGGATTTGCAGTGATAGTGGAAGTAGGGGTGCTAGCAGAGGGTACACCTTCAAAAAGCAAGGCAAGAAGGGCTTGAATGGAAATAGTTGGCATAAGGGTTCATGGAGGAGTAAAGGTGGGTGAAGTGACCTGTGAGAATTGGGTGAAACCTCCCACATGGGTTGGATCAAAGGTGGGAAATGGAGAGCCAGAACTCATGGTAGGGATTTCCGCAAAGATAGTGGGGAATACCAAGGACTAAGAAGCAAGAGAACAAGGAGTAAAATTTACTTGCTAACTAGCTGATGGTAGCCCTTGACTAGTTAGCAACTAATCCTCTTCCTCAAGCTCCTGGCTAGCTGCAAGCACCTATCTTCTAGTGGGTTCTTATGAACTCTCTCCAATAATGACTGTCATTTGTTGTCGCTTTGCAAGAAGGGTTTCCCCAGCCTCAACAGTTACTTTCAGCTGCTCCTATGACACTATAGTTACCTTAGTGGCCCAAGTGAGTGTACGAAAAGTCCTCGATACATTAAACCACATATTTGTGGCTACAGAGATGGTTTGTCCAAAGCTTTTCTCTTGCAACGAAGAGGATGCAAAAGTAATTGTTTATTCTTCTTCTTATTCTTTAGACCCACTTTCTAGGTCATTGTCTTTATTGGCACTAGAGTTGGAGCTGGGATGCTCCTCATCCCACCATTTTTCCAATTCTTTTTCATCCTTCAAGCTTTCATAAGGAGCATTCAATTATCTTGTCTCTTGGTGATATTTCCAGAAAGCTTCTATCTTATCATTAGTTCATTCCTCATCCTTCTGCTACTTGTTGTACATGGTGCATTCCATCTGGACACTATCCTTAGCCTTTTCCATAGAAAAGTAAAAATTGTTTCATGGCTCTCTATTATCCTATGTGGGAACACAAGCTAGTTCAACAAAAATTTCATCCTTGTCCACTCACGGGTTGTGCCTCTTTTCCCAGTAGGGTCAAGGAGCATGAGTAACCTTCATGTGCGGCTATGACAGGTCATTGAAAGGGTTGTATTCCCATTTATCACATACCAAAACCAACCCTAAATGAGCCAATTTATCTTGCAATAGTTGATGTGATTTCTTCATTAGTAGAGTCACCGTTTTTAAATTCTTCAAACAAGTGAAGTATACTTTCCTCTTGAAACTTTGGCTACTGCAAAAGGTATAATCAATGATATACATGTGCCGATACATTTCAAGCACAAGCACCTATTTGTGATGTAGGCTGAGAGTAGGAAAGGTTGATTGGCAAAGCCCTGTACTTGGAGAATCATGAAATCCACTCTGAAGAACTAGTCATAAGTGGGAGTAAAACTCTACATATATCTAGTCTGATCTATGTTGAGCCAAACTATGTCACCTCCTCCTTGTAAATCTGGAAGATCGGAGTTATAAAATAATTTGAACATGCATAGTAATCATATGTCATGGAAAGAAAGTGTGTCTCTATGGATGCTGCCTTCCTCTTCTGCTTCTCATCAAACATCGACAATTCAAAATATCTACTGAAGAAATCAGGGTTTTGATGTAAGAACATGTGAACTAGGAAGGAGAGAAATCTAAACTTTCCCTCCACTAGGTAATTTTCTATTTTTTGTATCATTTCTTCCACTAGGAATTCAACAAAATCATACCAGAAGATATTGTGTTATTTGTGTAATTGGAAAGCTGGCCCTAGTTGAAAGGCTTCCATCATTTCATCGGAGTCCCGACCACACACAAATGCTAGCATTGACAAGGCATCCTACATGTCTTCTAGAAATGAATCGTGCGACAATAGGATACTCAACAGCTTAGTGCCTAGGATTACCTGATTACCAATTTCCTCCATCAGGAAATTTGAGTTCTTTTTCATTGATCTCCATGTATTTTCTCCTCTAGCAGGAGAGAAAGAATCAATTCGATGCTTTTTGGTACCTGGGTTTGGGATACATAGGATGTGCCAAATGGCTTGTGGGTTGATGTGAACACTTAAGGTTTGTCCCTCGATGTAGTGGGTGCTTGGGTTATAACGCTAAATGGTAGCATCAACTATTTTTGGGCAATAATGTACTAGCGAGACCATGTATTGCAAAAGCCCATTGTACCATACATTTTTTGCTATTGATACGGTTTCCTGAGATACCTTCATCCTTGCACAGGTTGCTTCTCTTAAAGACTTAGGGTTTTTTGCTAGGTGGGGTCATGAATATTATCCCATTTCTCCTCAACCTTTTTCTTGTTTCTACAATATTTTGGCCTATCCAGTTGTATTGTATTTTCCTTCTTCGGCTTGCCTGGTATACCAGGCATAACATATGATAAATATTCATAGACATACACAACTTTTGATGATCATATAACACTAAGCAAGTGTTCGTCAATCTCCTCCTGAATTTTTTGTGATGAACTCTCTGACATTTTTTCTTCAAATGAAAGCTTCTGCAGGTTTTGGACTCTTCATAATTTTTACTTAGCTCTAGATATGCTAAAAAATTCTCTTCACTTAGCTTGGGATATTTCAAAAGACATTAAGCATTAAAAGATTTTTCATGCAAAATTTTAGCTATCTTTTCTCAAGGTGGTAGAGGAAATTAGGCTTTTGCATTTAATCTAGCATGTACTGCTATTTCCTTGGTTTGTGCAAAAATGAATTATTTTCCATTTCAAAGTGGCAAGAATTCATTATTGTGTTTAAAAAATGTGTGATACACTCTGATTTCCTTGGAACTTGAGCCGGTGATTTGGCTTCTAACCTTGCATTAGCATGCATTGGCAATTAATATGTTAGACAGAATGATTAAGCCAAAGCAAATGACCACCACCTGAAAAGATATGAATCCTACCTTGGTTTCTAGGAAGCACCTCTAAGGTGACACAATAGCCTATGGACTGTGTAGCTTACTGCCAATGAGCACCACCATTTTAAAGCTAATTAACTAGCTCTTATTAACTTAGCACACATTCAGTTGTACTTTTACAGATGCAACTGGTTAGGAAATGTGAGAAAATGTAGGCATGCCTTTCAAGTTGGCACTTGGTTATCACCACGTTTTCTCAAAATAGATTAGCATGTTTTTTCTCATTTTTTCTATAAATAGGCCTCTAAATAGTGAGGAAATCACACTTAGCATTTGATATTTTTTTTTGCAATAGGCCATTGGTGTAGTATTTAGCTTCAGTAAGTGAGTTTTCTCATAAGCTAGGTGGTAGGAAAGTCTTAGGACTAGTTAGAAGGTAGTAGCATTGTGTCAGTACCATGGACACTCCTATTAGGCTAGTTTCTTACAACTCACAAACAACTTTCCTTAGAGAGATTTCAACTAGGTGCTTGAAAAGGATGACTAAAAAAAACACTCCCTGGCTTTAATAGCCATGAAATGGGTTCTGGGTATGGACTGCATAGAGTATGAGGACAAATACTATGTAAACACTGACATCTGCTCACACTTTGTTGCATCAATGTTGGATATTGGAATCCCTAGGCCTCTAATCCTAAAGTTAGTCAAGGAAATTTTTCCAAAAAAGTACTTGAATGGTCTAGGTGAGGTCATTGCTCACGTTGCGTATGGGGTAGGCCTGCCAACAGCCAGCGACCTCCGATGCTATATCAAGGAAGAAGTGGTCATTGCATGGTTCCCATTTCTCAATGGATTCTGCCTCTAGACACATGACGAGCACCAGTAGAGGGTTACCCAAGCTTTGCACTTTTTGTTTCGCATCTACAATGTAGTGCCATTCTACAACATTGATTGGTACACTGAATTTAGGAACCTAGTGTTCCCTTCACCAATGGCAGTTGCTCCAAATGATTCTACTTTTGCTACTAAAGTACCTACTGATGAAGATGCAATAGGAGCTATTGTTAATGCATCGATTTACACTGCCTATGCTCTTGGATGAAATGCCTCCTTGCCTCTTTATTTTTTGTTGTTAAGAATACACCACCCATTTCCAGTTTTTGTATATATGCCTGAAAAAGGCCATAGATATAGCATATATCAAAAGAATAGCACGTATTACCATATGCTTTTTAATTATGGCTCTCTTAGCCATTTTCTGCCATGTAAAAACAAAAGAATATATATAATGACATATATCTTTATAAAATTCATGACTCTCTCTTCTTTTTCCATATCTGTTGTATGGGTTCTTTTTCATTAGCATATTTTCTTATTTCCTTTGCATATGGGTGTATTTTCCTAATTATCTCTGTAAATAAATTTCATTGCTCTACTCTCTGCAATGATAGGTTTCTTTCCACTAAAACATGAATTAATTTCTAAAAAGACTGGCAAACACAAACGGAAAGAAAATAAAAGCATATTAACATATGTACAATAATACAATTTTCCACTTAATGGAACAACTTAAGATGAATCTCGTTGACTAGAATTCTCAAGGCTTCCTATTCCATGCTTTCTAACTCAAAAGTGTTATGCTCTTTGCACTAAATGATTTTAAATGGACCTTCCCATAGGCTATCAAATTTTCCATGCTAACCTAGCTTAGCAGCCCTTTCATTATATTTTAGCCCTAAGTCTCCGCACTTTAGGCCTTGGTTAGAAGCCCTCTTATCAAACCATCGCTTGACCACCTGCTGGTAGTTTATCATGGCTATTAGGGAATTCTCCCTTTTTTTCTTGCACTTCTAATAGTTTGACAAGCCAAACCTCCATGGTGCTGGCATTTTGTTCTATCTTGAGGTATTTCAAAAGTTGAAGCTTCAAAATCTCCATAGTTATAGGCAACAACGCCTCTTTCCCATATACCAACTCATAAGGTGAACTATTAATGACTTGCTTGGGAGTTATGTAGTCTACCCAAAGCACCACTTGGAGGTTTCTGTACTATTCTTTCTGGTGCTCTGAACCAATTTTTTTAAGGAGTCTGACCAGGTTCTTGTTTGTTGACCCTGCTAGGTCATTTCCTTGCAAATAATAATTCAATGATGTTTTAAGGAATATGTCATTTGTTAATGAAAAGTGGCATACCTTTGAGCCTAAGAAAGCTCTAGCATTGTCATAAATGATAGTCTTCAAAGGGCCAAACCTTGTCACCAGCTCTTTGAGGAAATTCACTATTTCTACCTCTATTGTGTTTTTAAGTGGAGCGGCCTCTATCCATCTCATGAAGTAATCTATAGCCATCAAAATCCACTTGTTTCTGGAACTGGAAGTGGGATTGATCATCCCAATGAAGTCCAAGCCCCATTGTACAAATGGTTCATCTGCCACTATAGGCTTGAGAGGCATTGCAGAATTCTTCCTTCTACTTGTGGAAAATTGGCATTCTTTGCAAGATTTCACCAAGGAGTGCGATTCATTGAAAAGTGTGGGCCAATAATCACCTACGCACATGATTTTGATGGTAGTCGTCTTAGCGGAGAAGTGTTTGCTGACAGTGTTGTTGCGGAAAGTGATGAGGATTCTCTTCACTTGCTCTAAAGTAACACATCACAGAAGAAGGCCATTGAAATTCCTTTTGAAAAGGACCCCTTCCACTAGTGCATATCTACAATTTTGCAGTCGATAGTATCTCCTCTTTTGGAAGGAAAAACTTGATGGATACTTTCCTATTTGCATAAACCTAACTCTATATGTTAGCCAACAACCCTCATACCCTAGCTCATTTATCAAAACAAGCTCTAGTTGCTCTTCTTTAGCGGGTATCTCTTCGTCATGTGCCATGTATTCGCACAGTCCTCTTCCATGGAGGGTTTTAGTGGGTTTGACCTCAATGTCATATTCAAGGATCTTGGTGATCCAATTAGCTCTTTTTATGTGATTTCTCCCTCCATGATATATTCGTGCACACTAGAATGTGTGACATAGACAATCACTTTGTTGTAAGAAATTATATGGTAGAATTTTTTAAGTCCCTTAACTATTGCAAACGCTTTCCTTTTGACAAAATTATAATTCATCTATTCCTTTAGGGTCTGGGAATAAAATGCCACCAGATGTTCTCTTTTTCCTTCATCATTCTTTTGAGTTAAGATAGTAGCAATACTAGACTTGCTACTGAATACATACATTATGAAGTCCTTAGATAAGTCTAGGTTAACAAGTACCGAAGCTGAGGAAATAGCATCTTTAACTTTTTCAAAGGCTTCTTTGGCTTCCTTTTTCCACTTAAATGCTTGGTCTCTTTTCAGCATTAGGGTGATTGGCTTAATTATTCCTGCAAAGTTAGAAATAAACTTGCTAACAAAATTTACCTTTCCAAGGAAAGACTGAACGCCTTTCTTGTTAACTGGAAAGGGAAGTTCCTTGGTGGTTTTCACCTAGTCAAGGTCAATTGAAACTCCTTCTTTGGACAATACGTGTCCTAATAGCTTGCCTTGTGGCACTCTGAATACACATTTTTTTGGATTCAGGGAAACCCAGAAATCTTGGCATTTTTGAAAAACCATATCTAAGTGATCAAAATGATCATTCTTAGACTTAGAAAACATAGTAAGATCATCTAAATAAATTAAGATAATCTTATTGATCAACTTGTTGAAAGCGATTTCCATTTCCCACTGGAATGTTGCCCCTGCATTGGATAAACCAAAAGGAATTTTAGCATATGCAAATGTTCCCCACTTTGTAGTGAACGTAGTCTTGTGTTGATCCTTTTCTTTGACTTGGATCTGATTATAGCTAGAGAAGCCATCAAGTAGAGAAAACATCTCTGATCCTGCTATTGTTTGCAGGATTGTCTCCATAGAAGGAAATGGATAATGATCCTTTAGGGATGCTCTATTCAGGTCTCGAAATTCAACACATAAGTGGATATTTCCATTCTTCTTTCAGACCAGGACCAAATTGGATATCCACGTGTTATGCTTTATCAAGAAGACAATTCGTGACTCGATTAGCTTTGTTAGCTCTTGCACCATTAGTGCTTCAATTTTGGGGGTTACTGGCCTCTTCTTTTGTTAGACTAGTTTTGCACCTTCTATCAGCTTGATCATGTGCTAGATGATGTCAAGATCATATCCCTTCAGGTCATCATAAGACCAAACCACTACTTTATATTTCTCATAGAATTTGATGAGGCTTTCTTTATCATGGTGTGAGACATCTTTCCTGACTTGAAGGTTTGTACCATTTGAGACCCGAAGGTCTATAAAGTCACTTTTTTCTACCACAAAATTTGGTCTATCATTTCTTGCATCATCACAATAAAAATGGTTTTTGAGAGTAACCAATCCTTTCAAAATCTTGTTAGATTTGAGTTGCATGATTTTTCCTTGATAAGCCTCAATGATCTTTGGTTTTAACTAATCAGCAAATTCTCCCAACTATTGGATGAACGAGACAATGTGTTCATCACTTTCAAATACTTTCTAGCTTTGATCATTATCAGGAATTGTCAGTCGGACTATCACTCGTACAAAGTGCTTGTTGTGTACAAGGTCGAAAGCAGGATCAAACTGGGATCTGATTACTATCATGTGATCCGTGTTGCTATTTTAGTCTTGGGAAATAGTCTGAATGTTGAAGGATTCAAAACCCTCAATCAAGTCCTAGACCCGATGCTGATAGGATCTCATGTGAACATTCCTTGTCATAGAAATTCCCTGAACTTGTTAACCACCAATTCGGAATCTCAAAACACCATTAATTGCTTAATTCCCATTTGATCCGTATGGCTTAAACCCTAAACTAATCCTTCATATTTGGCTTCATTGTTCGAACAAGTGAAATGGAAGTGGAAATACCTTAATATTTTTTTATTTTGTGGGGATATCAAACATATCCCCGCTCTAGTGCCTACTTTGCATCTTGCCCCGTCAAAGTAGAATATCCATAGCTCAGGTGCTTGGCCACTGTCGAACTCTTTGGCAACCTTTGGGAGCACTTGATCTTCATCAAAGATTACATAGGCTCCCAATCCTCTAGCATGGTAATTTTTGAAATGGTCACTGTCCATGTGTTCACTTAACAAAGCATCCTCTTGATCATTCTGATCTCCAATCATCTTTTCTTCCTCTAGTAATTCAACACAATACATGTATTGCTTGGTGATAGAGGTACGCACAGCTTCAAAATTGATCATGGCCTCATCCACTACATGTTTAGAATGTAATGCTTCTTATTTTATCCTTATTTTTGCACTATGCTTGGTTCTAAGAACTAGATGTGACCAATCTAGGGACAGGTATCCACCCACCCTTGAAGTAAATTCTCAAGCTAGACAAAGGCCAAACATGGAAGGAACATCTATGATCATAGTGTCTTGGACACAGTGATACTAGGGAAAGAAAATAGAGTTAAAGGAAGTGCCTTGATCATACCTATTGTTTCAACTCTATTTCCATCAAACTACATTACTCCACTTTTCATAGATTCATAGCTGAGACCTAAAGCTTCAGCTATTTGTTTAGGAATAACCATGGTGCTAGCACCAGAATCAATCATAGCATTGTGTAATAAATTCTTTCCTATAATGAGAGTTGAGAAGAATGGTTGGGGCTTTGACTTATCTCTAACTTTAGCAGGGATTTTGTTGTGTTGTTTGTAAGGACTTTAGCAGGAGATAGTTGATCAATAGCCTTTGTATTGGCTAACTGCTCCATTGGTGTTGTGTTGATCTCTACTTGAAGAGCCTTCTATAATAGCTTCTTCTACTATGAGATAGCTAGAATGTCCCATAGAGAAACATTAGCAAATGATTTCTTCAATTGTTCCACCATGTTAAAAGGTGGAAAACTTGATTGTTTTTGCTCCTTTTTTCTCATTATGGTAATTTCCTTTTGTGGCTGATATTGCAGTGACATAGTGGAAGTGCCAGGTATATGATCAGAAGCAGTTTTAGGTTGTAGATTGGATAGTTGCAATGAAACTGATTCATTGGTAAATATCCTCTTTGACCAAGTGTTATAGTCAGATTACACTTAAGGAATTTTAGATAGAATGTATCATTAGCAAACACTGTTTCTTCTTCTTCCATCCATGAGAAGAGAACATGATTAGGAGGGATGTCAAATTCTTGTTCTAGGGACATTACTTATATTTGTGTGGTAAGAATCACACTCTCCATTTATGGTGAGGCATATACATAACCTTCATGGTCTGAAGTCATTCCTTGGCTATGTTGTTCTGCCACCTTTTATTGTAAGTTTCCATGTGGATAGTTCAGAGGCATGTGCGCATCACTGCAAGGGAAGCACCATGGATTGATATCATCAATGAGGTTATTCTATCCCATGGTCAATTCCCTACTCAAGCTTGGTGAAGCATTCATCAGTGGAGTAGGTACCGACACTATTTGGCTAGCTGTCGAAGTTGGTGGACTAGTGTGGGAATGGCATTGGTACTGATTCTACTGATATGAAGACTATCTTCCTTGATAATTATGATAGGTAGGTTTCAAAGGTGTTGATTAGTTTCACTTGAGGGCGGTTATGTCATTTTCCATAGTCTAGAACATTTCTTTGAGATCACTCATTTCATTATTGGGAGAACTAGATGTAGAGGCAACATTTTGTGGCACTGTTACATATGTGTACATTGACTAGGGAGGTAGGGGCACACTCGTCGATGTGACTTAATGTGTGAGCATCGATATTTCAAGAAATATCAGCATGATGGGCCAACGAGGAAAATTTTTGCAATCTATCAAATGATTCATGGCTTTAAGGCAACACTGTAAGCATCTAGCAGAGTAGCACCTCCCAAATACTTGATCATCATAGAAATGTCAGAGTTGATGGACTTCAGATAAAATATGAATTCCAACTTAGGAGTCAGGTGTATAGCAATAGGGATGCTCTAGAATTTTTTGTGGAATTGGGCATTGAAGTCTGTCATAGCCTCTTGAGGAGCTCATTTTATGATAGATAGTTGATGGTATAGTGAGGAGCAATCTCTACCATTTGAAAACCTCTTGTAGAACGGATCTCCGAGCTCATCCCAGGTATGGATAGTGCTCGCTGGCAATGTTTGGTACCAATCTAATGCTTTTCCCTTGAAGGATGCGGCAAGGAGCCTTAGTGCTACATTCTATGTGGTGATCCCATGCACTAGACACATGTCTGCCACATCTTGCAAATGTTTTATGGGAGTTCTCGAGCCATCTTCGGTAAACTTGGGTATAGCTTTCATAGCTGAGACAAAGATAGTAGCCTAGAAAGTGGGTGCTACTGGAGCTACTAGGGGACTTCCAGCATCCCATGCCATGTAATTTTTGTTGGCAACTGGCAACATGGTTAGAGGAATGGGTGGAGAGAGTGGAACAATTACCAATTGACTTGTGGCCTTTACTATTCCTAGTGGCGGTACTAGCAAACTAGGGTTCTTTGTGGTTTGGAATCTAGTTATAGGCTGATGGCTCATACACCTTTCTTAAGTAGAAATTCATTTCACCTCAGGTCCCACCGAGCATGCCAGAAAAAGAAACTGTTGATGTCAATAGTTGACAATGTAAGAGTACTTATGGGAAACTTAGTTTATGGGGGACCTTTTTGTGCTAAACCGAGTGACCTCCAAATTTTTAAAGAAGTCTGTTTCTTCTATAATGGGGTTTGGAAATGGAAAAGGAAAAAGATATATAAAATAAAATCTAATCTAAGTTGATGCACTGAGACTTAATGATAGGCACGATAAATCATAGATCTAAGGGCCCAATTGGTATTTGCAATCTTTTAGAAAGGAAGAAACTAAAGATTAAAGTATAGATAATCTATTCATTGACATTAAATAATATTGCATACATTCCTACTACCAAGAAGAGTCATAGGACATTATCTAGATCAAAAAAATTTCATTCAATATATATAGAAGTTCTCAAATGAAATATTTAGACAATAGCAACATAGTTTAGAGTTTAATCAAATAGAAAAAAAGAACAAAAAGGTTGAACAATTGGCATAGTCTGAAAGTATTTTACAATAAAAAAAATAGTAGTAAAGGCCTGGTGTCTTTTCCTAAAATTAGTGTTCCTTCAAAATTTGGACCCTTCCCTCAAAATAGAGAGAAGTATATATAGCTAAAAACTCCCACCGCCTTGGAGAGCAATAACATAAAAGATTTGGAAATATTTTGCAATGATGCAAAAACAAAGATTCCCTTCAGCCATTGTAATAGAAAGACTTCAAGCCAAAGCATATGGTCACTCTGGTCTAGGTACATCCTCTACAAATGATGGCAATGGTCAAGTAGAGCCTTGCACAGATAAGTGTTTCCCTTTGAGGTAGCCAGTTAACAACACATGGTTGAAGTTCCATCTTGTGGTTCAATTCATCCTTGGTGCTAAAGTAGTGTGCATAGAAGAGACATGTGGTAGCATTTTTCTACCCGCGGTCACTATTTCATCCTCTTGTTGAAAGCTTGTGTAGAGTAGAAACATAGAAAAAGTGCATCATAGATTCCAATCGTGGGGTCCGTCAAATTTCTTTGGGAAGGAGAGCTAGGTGGCACTTGAGTGGGGCTCGATGAGGAAGCAAAAAGGAATGATCAAAATGGCCTGCAACTATGACATGTGGAAGCATAGCGAGGATTCCCAAAATTTGAAGGAAAGGAAACCTTTGGGGAGCACAAAGTAAATTTGACAAAAAGGCTAAGTGGCTTATTTGTGATGTGCGGGCTGATACTTAGAGAAAAAATATACCCAAAGGGAGCTTGTTGAATATTTATTCACAATTTTATTCAAAGGAAGGGGAACCTTTGGAGGAATTAGATTTCATAGTGGAACCGGAAGAGTGTGAAGCATTGATCTTTAGGAGAAATTTCAGTAAAGTTAATGTGAATGAAGGAATAGAAATAGAAGATGGTCTTGAGGTAACTTGCGGAGAAGGCTTGCTCAGACTGCCGACTAGTGAGGTAGTGCAAGGCTTGCAAGTAAACCACTAAACCTTGACCATGACAAGATGAAGAACCTAAGGAAACTTGCAGGGTGGGCTTTCTTAGACTGCTGACTAGTGAGGAAGTGCAAGGCTACAAGTAGATCGACAAACCAATTCAAAGAGAAGAACTTGAGGTAGTTTGCAGAGTAGACTTGAATAAATTTCTGACCTTGAGGCAGCTACAAGTACCTATGGATAGATCGCTAAATCAATTCTAGAAACTATAGACCAAAGTGAAGGGGCTCACTTTTCAAATAACCTTGAGAGTCTGATGCAGGGGCATTTGGAAGTCCTTAGAAAATTGAGGTAGTTGAATGTGAATTTCAGTTTAGCCAATAGCTTTGCTAGCCCAGTATGTTGATGAACAAAGGTTGTGGATTAAAGGGTTTGTAGGTGAGTGTACCTAATTTGACCATGTCAAGTTTCAGAGATATGCATGAAGGATTAATCAAGTTGTGAACATCTATGTGTTAATAGTTGTTCAGTTGTTCTAGTTGGTGTTACTGGGGGAAGTTGATGTGATTCTGGTAGTTGGAGTTGTTGCAGATGTTTCAATGGTGATTTGTGAGGCTCATGGATGTTTCCTGATCATGTGGTGTTAGTCCAAATTGATCATTGAGCTCATGATTGGTGATTTTCTTTTGAGAGTTTCTATTTTCCATGTTCTTGGCTAATAGGGCATTGTTGCATGTTGTGGATCTTCGAGGAATAATTTCAAAGGTGTTTTTGTGATCGAGGATGTTTTTTTGGGTCTTGGATTTGTTGTGGCTGACCTTCGTTGATTTTCATTGTAAGTTGTTGTTGTTTGCGGCTAACCTATTTGGGTCTGCACATTATATTATTAGCCATTGTGATTGGGCCAACATGTTAAGGGTTAGATGATCTGTAAAAGATATAAATAGAAGAGAGGATTTTTTACAAGCGACAAAAGGAAGGTAGATTGACAAGGTTCTCAATAGTGTGAAGTATGAAGCATGGTGATGAAGTATTATGATCCAGAAGGATCTTAGAGTAGGAGTGTGGAGCAGAGCCAAAGGAGTTGATGAAGATTGTTATCATTTAGGTTATTTTTAATCCCTGGGCTACGACCTTGAATCCGTAAGCCCAAGGGGCATATGTAATGTGTTTTAAGATTTAATGTAATGAGTAATGAGCTTTGAAGGCTAGGTTTTTTCCCTATTAGGGTTTTCCCAGGATAAATATTGTGTCTAGTGTTAATGAATGTCTTTTATTTTTTTGTGTATTAGCTATTAATTTCTATTGTGAATCTATTGTGATCATGGAGTTAGTAATTTAGGCTACAAGGCTAGAAAATCCTTAATTGGATCCTCCTACCTTGACTACATCATCATTCTTGTCATTCTAAAATCTCAACATCTAAAATTTTGCATGTATATCAAGGTGTATGCACATGTTGATATCCTATAAAGAAAATATATTATAAGGAACATATGTATCTATGCACACAAATATGACTAACAAAATTAAATTAATGTTTTTCATGTCACTACCATTGATATCCTTTATACAATGACCACAAATTGAATCTTATGCATTTTAGCATTGTTGAGCATAGGTTGTCATTAGTTTCACATGTGAAGGTTGTCAAAGATAAAGAAGATTGGAGCACTATAATTTTTATTTGACTTAAGATTTCAGAAGCTTGTTCTTTACCAGTGTGTAGACTATCTAATCGATTCAAGTATCATGAAGCAAGATATGTTGAAGTGTGACTTCCTTCAAATAGTTAATGTATTTATTATACCATGTCAAGTATGCAATAACAATGACTGTTGTGTTCCAAAAGGATATCTTTTGGATATAAATATTTATTAATATAGTTGGCATATCTTTTAGAAATGTATTATAGCTCTACATTTTTTAAGAAAAGTGTGTGTACACTAGTTCTATCAATTTTCCAAGTTTATGGTGGCACAAATTAGTCTGCAAGTAGTTTGAAGTGTTATAATGTTCATCAACCTATTCAAAGTATGATGCATGTGTGGTAGTGGCCGGAATCTTACAAAATTTAAATCATGTAGGTTAAGTTAGGATAGGACCTATTTAAGGTTCATGTGGTGGTGCAAGGTGTCAAGTTCTTTTGGTGATAAGAATTTTATGTTTGGACTATTGTGTTACATGTTTTGTGTAATTTTAATATAGTTCCACCCTATGTTATCTAGGTTTATGCAGATCCCTTTCCAACACGGAAGAGTGTTGATGTAATGACATGTATATATTTAGATGCATTGTAATGTAACGGGTGGTATACAAGTGTTTCATAAGTAAGTGTGATGAAAAGAGGGAGAATTAGTATTAGAGGACCATTCTTAGTATGAGATATTATCAATTATGTATCTAGTGCATATTAGAGTTATATTTTAAATATGCCATTATTTTGTATTCTGGTAGGATTTGTGTTCTACCTATTTTTTTTGTTTCAACAGGGGATTGGTGTCTCTTTTTGGTGGGGATTGTTGTCTCAAGTAGGTTGGTGACTACATATTCCTTTGGGGATTGATGTCTCTAATAGGTTGGTTCGTACATCACACTATAAAATTCACTTATTATATTCCAACTTTTGAGTGTTTCTCATTGGGGTTTTTCCCATCTTTTGTTTCCACATATATCTAGTGTTATATGTTATCATGTGTTATTCTTTAATTACTATCTTATATGTTTTAGAACTCTTCATGTTGAGTATCTATATAATAGTTGTAAATGTTTCTAGAATTACTTTGATCTACTGATTCAACCCTCCTCTCAATTATATTGTATGCCCTTAAATTGGTATTAGAGCTAAGTTTCTTTAAAGAAGTCTAACATCTCAAGGTAGATCTGGGAAGACACAAGAAATTTCCTCTAGAAATAAAGTACGAATTTTTTGATGGGTCCCATTTTTCTTTTTGCAAAGTTAGGATGAAGTCATATTTGATGGCCTTAGGAATGGATATCTTGATGGTAGTTGTAGAAGGATTTGGTCCTCCTTATAAACTCCCTCCCCAAGATTAGGTAGGAAAGGGGACTCTTGAGCTCAATGCTAAGGATATGAATGCTATTTTATGTGGATTAACTAATAGTAAGTTTGATAGAGTGATGGAATGTAGAAAAGAATAGGAAATATGGGAAAAGATGGAAACTATCTATGAAGGTGATGAGAAATTCAAAGAAGCAAAGTTGCAAGCTTACAAAGACCAGCTTGAAGTTCTGGGGATGAAATAATATGAGAAAATTTCTACATTCATGCTCCATGTTGATGAAGTTGTCAACCATATCTAAGGTATTTGTTAAATCTAGCAAGAAAAGGTTGTTGTAACAAAGGTACTTAGATCTCTACCTAGAAGATTTGATCCTAAAATCATTGATATTAAAGAAGATAAATATTTCAATGCTTTAAAGTTGATTAAGTTACATGGAACATTAAATCCATTCGAAATAAGATTTGAAAGTGCATATTATTTATGGAAAGAAGATTCTTTTAAAGCATCTTTGAAGCAAGTTGATCAAGATTTTGATTATGGATAATATTTAGAAGAAGCAAATTTTGTTAGGAAGTTGAAAAGAGATTTTAATAAGTAAAAAGATAAATTACCTTTCAAGTGTTTCAACTGTGGAGAAGTTGGACATTTTATGGCTAAATGTCCCCATATGAATAATAACAATGTTGAATAAAATAATGAAAAAATATATTCTTAGAAAAGATTCAAAGGTCAGAGAGATCAAAATAATTTATACACTAATGAGGAAGAAAAATATTCTACTAAAGAAGAAGATGAAGATGCATATGGATATGAAAATGGAAAAGTTGTGTTCATGGCTTTTGAAACAGTTGAACGAGATACTAAAATTGGTTCTAGAGACAATGAAGAAGAAGCAAAACTTATGGAGAAATTGTTATGTACCAAAAAGGATATCAAGAAGTTGGAGGATAGAGATGTAGGAGAAGTGTGAGAAAAATAAAGAATAGAAAAAAAAATGAAGATTACTAAAAAGATGGTTGTTGATCTAAATATTTAGGGATAAGAAGCAAAAAGAGTTGAAGAAGTTCTGAAAAAAATACTATCAAGAGATAAATATTGTGAGAATCTTGAAGAAAAAATTGTTATGGAAAAAAAAATAGCTTGAGAAGGTAAATCAACAGTTACAATTGAAGTTCAGTAAAAGTATTGAAACCCTAGATTAGATATTGGAAGGCTAGAAAGCTTCACATGTCAAAATTGGAGCAGGTTTTGATGACTAGAAGAAAAAGGTGACAAAACAATTAGAGAAGGCTACTAAGCCAATTCCGTAAGTGAAAAGTTCTAGAAGTTCAAGGTTATGAAGGACCATGACAAGTGATGGAAGTATGACTCATAATGATGGTTTTATTCAAGTTTAGAACAAAAGGAGAAGATCAAAAAGCAAGGACACAACACTAGGTCATGTTTCTCTTTCTCTAGTTATTGTTTTAGTTGTAATGATTATGGACATACGGCTTTGGATTGCAAAAGAGATCTAGTAAGAAGAAATAATTTTGTTAGTAATAATAAATTTCACCTCTAATCAATTTTAATGTCATTTATTTCAAGTGAAATAATTTTGGAAACATTGCATGAACTCTAGAAGTAATTTTGTGAGTTCTTTGTTACCGAAAAATGTAAGAAGTGATGTTACAAAGAAAGTATGGAATAAGGTTCTTAAAGAAAAGAAGTTGGTTGATCTAGTCATATGACTAGAGATAAAAGAAAGTTCATAAATTTTAAGAAATTTGAAGGTGGTTTTGTTACCCTTTGAAATAACTCAATTTCTAAATTTTTTGGTAAGGGTCCCTTAAGTCTTGATGGTGGTAAAACAAAGACACATGATGTTTTGTATTTGGAAGGTTTAAAACATAATTTTTTGAGTGTTAGTAAGATGCATGATAAAGGATAAAATTTATCCTTTAGTGTTGATGGTTTTGAAATCAGAGAGTCAAGTACCAACAAGTTGATTGTGGAAGGAATAAGGAAAAAAAATGATATTTATCACCTCAATGAGTTGAATGTATAGAGTTATCTCATTTCATAGAAGGATGGAAGTTGGATTTAGCATAGAATATTAGGACACATGAATTTTGATGATATTTTCAAGATTAGTTCAAAAGGGTTGGTCCAAGATATACAAGAGTTAAGAAACTTCAATCAATCAGTTGCAATCCATTTCATGAAGGTAAGAAGACAATAATCAAATATACTACTAAGGAGTATTCCACATCAAAACCATTAGATTTGGTACATACAAATTTGTGTGGAGCAGTGAGGACCAATAGTCCATAAGGATATAGTTATTTCATGATGTTGATTGATGATATATAAAGATGCAAGCAAAGAACAAGGATGGATAGAAGGTATGGAGGAAGAACTAAACTAGATCATAAAGAATGAGACTTGGGAACTTGTTGGGATACCTAAAGATAAGAATGTGATTGGAACAATGTGGGTATTCAAAAACAAGTTTAATGGAGAAGGTGAAGTGATCTAGAACAAAGAAAGACTTGTGTGTAAAGGGTATGCTCAAGTTGAAGGAATAGAATTTGTAGAAACATTTTCTCTAGTGGATATACTAGAGGTAATCAAGATATTCTTCACTCTCTCAAAATTCAAGAATTTCAATGTGTATCAAATGGATGTGAATTCAACATTATTAAATGGATAGATTGAAGAAGAAGTGTATATTGAACAACCAAAATATTTTCAATGTACCAATAATTGTAATTATATCTGTAGATTGAAGAAGGATTTGTATGGACTCAAGCAAGCTCCTAGAGCTTGGTATTCAATATTGGGTGGATACTTGTAACAACAAGAATTCTAGAGAGGCTATGTAGACAGTTATCTATAGATAAAAATAGAAGGAGAATAAATATTAATAGTTATGGTTTATGTTGATGACATCAATTTTGGAGGTAGTATTGAATAAATGTGCAAAAAAATTAGAAGTCTATGTAGAATGAATTTGAGATATCTATGTCAGGAGAATTATCTTTTTTCTTGGAGTTATAGATTATTCAATTAAACAAAGGAATATTCATTTCACAACACAAATACATAAAGGAGATGTCAATACATTTTAGAATGGATGTAACACCCAGCCACACAAACCCAAAAGGACAACATAACAATTGACATTTAATGCACAATTCTTTTTTAAGTAAAACTAATATGACATGTGAAATAACATACAAAACTTAATGAAACCATACATCCAAATCATCAAATTGGTCCTTTGGGGTAACATGACTGCACTACATTGCTAACATCTCTAACATAGCTTAGTTCCCATAATGATGGAGATCTACTCACGAGTATACATTATAAATATTTCATATAGAATAGATAAACCACGGACATACATCAATAACATTACATAACATCCAACTATGAAAATAAGATAACACCAAGAATACATTCATTACATTTATCATATCAATATACATCATTCAAGGATTATAATAATACAACTCAGCCTCCCAACATGAATGGAAATGATACATCAATTTCATAGAGTAATATAATATAAATGAACATAATACATAGCATCAATATTGGTTCCAACTCTGGTAAAGCTTTGGAGTCACTGCAAATGGTACAACTCTGCACATTATGATCTTTGGTTGGGAACCCAATGGAGTGCATACCATGTTCCACCTAACCATGTGGAACCTAAGGTCCACCCCTCATGCTAGGAGATGGCAAGGAGGACCCACAACAAAAAAATAGTCAAGCGGAAAGGCTAACAAGACTCCACAAAAAAAATGTAACAATGATCATAAAGTACAACTGCTTCCAAAGGTACATAATGTTGGAAACAAGCAACACTGAGAGGGGGGGTGAATCATTGTTGTGCAAAAAATTCAAATTTATTATTCTATCATCTAATTTACTTAGCCATTCAACAAAAGAAACATGAATCAACAAAAAGAAAATAATCACAACACCATAACATAAATTTTTTTACATGGAAATCCTATTAGGGGAAAAACCACGGTGGATGGCCAATCCACAATATAATATGAGTATACCCAAAATGAGAAGTACACAATGGGAATGCACTTACATTCAGGCTCACTTCCTAGAGCTAACTGTTCAAAAGGATGGGCTCACTGCCCTACAATGATTTGGAATAAATCTAAAAGAGTGAACTGATCAATGCCTGATACAGTTCCAGTTAAGCTATGTAGATAATCTATTGTCCTTATGACTGATTCAACAATTCTACTTTGCTATGCACAACTTGCATCGTAAAAATATTAATGCACAAGTGAAACTGTGCATAATCTCCTAATTGCTCTTCCCAATTATTGCAACACACCACCACACTTATTTTTTCTCATTGCCTCCTAAAATTATTGCAACACACCACCACACTTATTTTTTCTCATTCCAAATGATATATTGAATCTCTTATATATATCTACATCTAGAAATAAAATTGCTATAGTTCGGTCTTGATAAAACTTGGATATATTATCAACTATCGACCCAAAATTACAATTGGATTTTCAATGTGGATCTAATACCATCGGCTAGACTATAGCTAAGACCCATAATTAAATACTTAAACATAAAAACATTTCAAATAATTTTTCTTTACACATCCATAACATGTCACATTCACTAAGTCAACTACAATGAACAAATAGACAGAAAACGTCCTACCGGACCTCCAAGCTCATACAACAACTGATGCAACACCATAAGATTTAGTAATAAGATAACATACATGCTCAAAAAGCAATCACAGGGGTACACAACACAAAAAAATGATCTGGTGAAGTAGACAGATTAACTGACTGACCGGATACCTTGTTCTTAAGTATTCTACCAGTAACATAGAGTACTTCACTTTATCTGCCAATATGACTAGATGTTGATCTACGGACCATGGAGATGACTTCAGTTGCCATCAATGGTAACACTAAAATCCATATGCCAACAATCTCCCCCTTTGGCATTGATGGGAACACTTAGTGAAAAATGACTAAGTGTTGAAACTGGTAAGTACACTACCAAAATTCAGAATACTGCTCCCCCTAAGAATGTCAGGGCATTTTTCACTGCACTCTCTCCCCCTTTGACATCAATGAAAAAATTGAGGAATCCAAAATTGCAAAACTATTGGGACTTACAAAAAATTTAAGACGTCTACAAAGCTATTCTTTAGGTCACTTAAGTTTGATTCCCAGATACTTCTCAAACTCTCCAAAATGGTTATATGACCACAAAGCAGATATGACAAAGTTTTTACTACTTCAAGACTTATCGGATTAGAAGCAGTTATAGCATCTTTAGCTTCTTTTAGAGCATTTACCATCTCAATCTTTGGACTTATTAGTCCCCTAAATTCACATATTTCCAATAATCCTTTCATTTTCAAATTTAAAATTTTTTATTTGGTTGAGAAAAGACATCACCTGACTTTCTTGACTACAAACACTGCCAGCAAATGGGTCAAAAGTATTGGGAATAGTGACCAACTATTGTTCAATGTCTTTCACCTTCTTCTCATTTGCTTCAGTAAATTTTGACAAGATCAAACAATATTTATACACTTTTTGTCCTTTAAACATAGTACCATGAATATTTTTCATGCAGGTACATAGCAGAGCTTTGTCTTTGGCAATCAATTCTTTTAGGCTACCAACTATCTTCTCCTTGAACTCTTTTTTCACTTTATCCAAAGAAGATTTCTCAAAAGATTCAAAATGAGAATTTACAAAATTTATTAGCTTCTTTAACTCATCGAAGGAGGAACCTAACAGATCCAGAACATAAGAAGACATTAATTTCTATTAAACTCTAGATGCAAGCTTTAACAGTTCACTGTCCTCTATGTGAGATTTTAGTATCTTCTCACTTGCTTTGGCTTGAGAAATTTTAGCAACCTTCATCATTTGAATTGGAGATAGAGTAGATAGGTTAATTGAGTTTTCATCCAACTCAGGATCTAATTCTTCCTGAAGCTCTAATATAAATTCCTTCACTTTCTCTATTCTAATTTCTTGATCTTTCTCCTTTTCAACCATGGATTCTGATTCAAGATTGACTTTAGGTGTTTCAACTTCTTCAACATGCACCTTCTTTTCCTCAACTAGCACCTCAACAAGGACATTAGTTTCCATAGGTGACTTTGTATTTTCCTCATTAGGAGAAGTCAGAATATCCTCAAATTCTGGAGGATCAGATACACTTATGTTCTCTTCATTCACAATCTCTTCTTCTAATTCATTCACCTCCACATTCACTTCCTCATTTCCTTGAGCATTTTCAGTGTTGATTTCCTCAATGTTAATTTTGTCCCTTGACCAAAAAATTTCTAGAATTTTCTTAGTTTCACTGACAACAACATTAGTTTCACCAATCATGAGTTTATTTATCCTTGTTTTTCTCCTAAATTCCCTTGTAGCTTTTTCAACGAATAAATTAATTTCTTCAATTGACATTTCCTGGCACAAATAGGCAAGAACTCTCTTCCTCAGATTTTCTTCTTCTGATAAGGCACTCAACCTCCTAGACTCCAAAGCATTATATAGATTTCTAGGAAAACCATACATTATTTTGACAAGGACTTTATTGAAAACATTGATATGCTTTATTGTTGCTTCTTCAAGAATTCTCTTGCCGGATTCATCAAAGGTCTCATACCATTCACAAAGTGGATTGAGATTTCCATCTTTTGCAGTTGCATCCTCAACTTCCTCAACAAACATGTAGGGCTTGTCAATGTTGGCCTTTCTCTTTGCTTCTTCTCCTTTGCCAAAATATTTTCTCTTATTCAATTTGACAGCCTATGTACCAATAGCCTTTATCTCTCTTACTACTTTGGTTGAATCAGTTTCTTTGTCTTCATCTACAAACACAACTTTATAAGATCTAGTGCTTTTATTCTTCTTCCTTTTTTTGGAAGCCTTGGCTTTATTTAACTAAGTTGCAAGGGAACTTCTAGTGAAAGTAGGAGATGTTCTCGGACCGGCTGATTTTGCCTCTTCTTTCTTCTTAGCTGATTCAACTTCATCTCTTTTCCTTCTCACTTCTTTTAGTTTTTGCATAGGAATGCCCATACTTTCTGCAAAAGCTTCTATCTCTCTTCTTACCCTTTTGATTATCTTGGAATTTTTCAATTCTGAATGAACTTGTAAGCTTTTCTCTGCATAAGTACCAAAATTTTCTTCTCCCTGATCCAGTGGTGAATTCAACAGGTGTTGAACATACATCCTTAGAATTTTCTAATCTATTTCATAACCCATAGGCATGATCCAAATAGTTCTAGGATCAACAACTTCCATATGGCACTGGTCAATGTCTACCATGAAGAAAATAGTTTATGTGTATTGTTTCACTATTGATGTAGGAATTATTTCTCTAGCATGCATCAAATTCTAAAAACTTTTAAAGTATCCCCACAAGATTGTATTGCGGGTTTGTTAATCACCCAGTTCATATAACTTATTTTGTATCTAAACAACTATTGACATATCATTATGCCATTGAACTTTACCAACTATTGGTATCTCACACGAGAAGTAGAAAAAAAAACATATCAATAGGTTACCATATTTGAATATGTTCTTCTTATCCTTCTTTATTTTTCCCAAATTCTCTAGTAATTGGGTTTTGAGCAATTCACGTAAATCATAGTCTACATTTTGTTTGACCATTTCATATGTTGCATAGATAGTTGTGTCAGATACTGAATTCTCCTGACTTGAGTGATAAATCTTATAGCCGATAACCATTGATTCATATTTTACATCCATTGCAGTAATATTATTTATCACCATTTCTCTTTTGTCCCATTGCGAACCTGTCGCATTAGTAACCTTAACATTCTTTACAAACTTCAAAACTGGAAGCTTACTAGTGGATTTTAGTCCAATAACTACATGTATAGCTTCTTTTTTTATTTTGAATTGCACATCCAACCACTTGAATTCATCATGGACATGGCTCAACAAATATCGAACCCATTCATCTTCTTCAAATACAGGGAATTTCACAAATTGTGCAAATTTCTTATCTTCTAGGGTTTTGAATTCTAGTTTCATAGTAAGATCTTCTTGAATTATATGATGGGAGTACAAATCCATCAAATGAGAGGTTCCCAAATCTTCAATGTTTGCATGCACATAATCCCTAATATCCTTAATATGCAGGACTCTGTACGACACCAATGAAAATGCACCTAAGGGCTCTATATCTATAGATTTATATGGATGCCATTTGAAATTTAGACGTAGCTTATCCTTAACTTCAACTACTAGAGGAGTAGACATGATTGCAATCACACAAATTTATATGTTTTCAATAAATACCTTTCAGGGACGAAAATGAAATTTGATTGCAGATTTCCCTTTATGCTTGAATCTCTCCACAAATTCACAATGATCACTTCTGATCTCTCCAAACTATTTTTCTCCAAATGCAATATGAAAAATGAGGGTTGAAGTCATTCCTTTTATTATCCACATACCTAACTCCTTTATTTTGCAATAAATTCCCTTGCCCTAATTCATCTATTTTTCTTCCTTTCAAGCACCGAGATAGATTACTCTTATGCAGATCTCTAATATGATTCACTAATGCTTCTAATAGGTCCAACAACATCTGAAAGGAATCAACTCTCCTACTGGCACACTCAAATTCTAGTATCATTCACCTGCCAGAGGGGGATTTAAGATTTTTTCTTAATAGCTCCCCCTAAGCCAGAGACCTAAAATTAATTCCCTAAGGAATTACTAGAAGTTGCTTTTGGTGCAGGTCCATCTCCTTATACAGAGGGATTCTTCTTTACCCACTTCTTCTACATTTTCTTCATGATCACATCAGTAGTGACTTTTCCTTTTCCTTTAACATCCTATTGCATTTTCTATTTTATTGGACCTCTTATGTTCCAACAGAATCCAACTTTGTGGCCAAATTTGTTGCAATTGTAGCACACAACACTTCTTTATCTAGACCAACTTTTCCACTAGCTTTGACTTGATCTACATTGATTAGCAATATCTCCAAGTCTATTGCATGCATAGCATCTGATATCTCTATGAAAGTTATTCATCACAATTTTGCATTCACTTGATTTATGACCATACTTATAGTAGTTAAAACACTAACCTGAGAATGATGGTCTACTTGTATTCACCCTACTTCTACACTAAGAATCCATATCACCAAATTTGTTGTAGACATAAAAATTGCCATTAAATCTTTGAGCATTTGGTTGCCTTACTGAATTTCTTCTGCCTCCTTCCATCTATCTTCTTTGTCTGCATTTTCCTTGTCTAGAATTCCTTTTTCCATACTTCCTTTCTCCAAAGTTCCTTTGTCCAGATTTGGAACTTTCTCCTTCTTCATATCCAAGACCTCATCTGTCACCATCTATCCTCTATCCTTTGATCAGTTCATCAATTTTGGTTGAGCTTGCTTTGAATTTCTCATTATACTCATTTGTAGTAACTAGTTCATTTTTTAGATCATCAACTTTCTTTTCAAGCACTTCTTCATTGTTCTTGGATTTTTCTAATTCATTATCTAGTTGGCTACATTGTTTAGACTTTTCTTTCAAAGAATGTGTAAGCTTTTCTTCATTCTTCTTTCTATCCTCAATCTCCTTGGTCATTCTCATCATGATAGATTCCATCTCATGCTTCAAGACAACATTCTCTTTGGAAAAAAATTCACATTCTTTTATTTTCTATTTTAGAGCCAAACTGAGTTGTTCATCTTCAATTCTTTTGTTCTTTTCTTTGAGCTGACCACATAATTCCTTTCTTTTCTCCCTTGATTCATTTATTTTGTCTTCTAGTGACTGAATCAACTTTTCAGCATTCTCAAGATTTTTTTTCAGTTCCTGGTTCTTAGATTTTGACTGGTCTAGATCATCAAGGGCCACCACAAGTTGCTATTGAAGACTGCTTGTATCCATTGAAAAACACCTTCCAAGATCTCCCCAAGTTGTAAGACTTCTTGCAAGGAACTAGCTCCGATACAAATTTTTGGAAACAAGAAACACTACTGAGAGGGGGATGAATCAATGTTGGGCAAAAATTCAACTTTATTATTTTGTCATCTAACTTACTTAACCATTCAACAAAAGAAACATGCATTAATAGAAAGAAAATAATCACAACACCATAACACCAAAAATTTTACGTGGAAACCCTATTAGGGGGATAACCACGATGGATGTCCAATCCACAATATAATGAGTATACCCAAAATGAGAAGTACAAAATGGGAATGCATTTGCATTTAGGCTCACTAATCAAAAGGATGGGCTCACTACCCTACAATGATTTGGAATGAATCAAAAAGAGTGAACTGATGAAATAGCATGCATAATTCCTGATATAGTTCCAATTGAGCTTTGTAGATAATTTGTTATCCTTTTGACTGATTCAACAATTTTGTTCTACTCTGCACAACTCACACTGTAAAAATATTAATGAACAAGTGAAACTATGCATAATAACCTAATAGCTCTTCCTGGTGATCACAACACACCACCACACTTTTTTTTTCTCATTCCAAATGATACATCGAATATCTTATACATATTCACATCTAGAAATAAAATCGCTATAGGTCGGTCTTGATAAAACTTGGAAATATTATCAACTGTCGGCCCAAAATTATAATTGGATTTTCAATGTGGATCTAATACCATATGTTAGACTATAGCTGAGACCCATAATTAAATATTTGAACATAAAAACATTTCAAATAATTTCACTTTACACATCCACAATGTGTCACATTCACTGAGTCGACTATAATGAACAAATAGACAAAAAACATCCTACTAGACCTCCAAGCTCATACAACGACTGATGCAACATCATAAGATTTAGTAATAAGATAACATACATGCTCAAAAATCAATCACGGGGGTCCACAACACAAAACTATGATCCAATTAAGTAGAAAGATTAACTAACTAACCAAATACCCTGTTCTTAAGTATTCTGCCAGTAACACATAGTACTTCACTTTATCTTCTCGTATGACTAGATGTTGATCTATAGACCATGGAGATGACTTCAATTGTCATCAATGAAAACACTAGAAGCCATATTCCAACACATAAACAACAAAGGGAAAGAAAACAACACATCAAGCAAGGTTTCTAATGGGAAGAGTGTCATCGCATAGCTTGATATGGGTTACCCAATGCGGATCTTCATAGGTTACCAATCCCCATCCTAGGTTACCTTGGAAACCTCAATCGATCCCTGACACCCATTCTTACTCATGTGGAACCAACATACCTCTCATGAAGAAACAATAGTTCATCTTTCCATTCCAAGCCTTCCTATCTCATCTCAAGCCTAAGTGAGCACTTGGTCCATGAGTGAGGCATCCATTATCTTTTATTAATGTGAGATAGTATCCAAAACCCCCTAATTAATTATTAGTGTCTTCACTAGATCAAGAAACTCTCATGAGTTACCCTGGACCAGTGACTTTGGGTGTCAAACCCTCAATGAGAGCCACTTCCCCTACTAGCAACAAAAACTCAACAGTCACTAATTGGGTAAGCCAAATTGCACAACATAAAAATCCACATGAATAATCACATAAGGAAAGGCATGCACCATCTCACACAAAATCTCCATAATGAAACAATTTCCACAGTGCAATGCTAAAACCCACACAAATAAAAATTAGGTATAAGATCAACAATTCACAAAGAACCAACATGAAATCCAATCATAAAGAATTTTTTTCCCTAACCTCTGGAAGAAGAACTAATTACTAACACATTGGTTCCAAATCGAAGTGGCAACAATTAAGAGATCTCGAAAGACTATTTACAATCCATAATTATGAATCAACAAGTGTGGGATAATAGGGAAACATCACCAAGAAATCTCCAAACTCAATCAAAACCAACATAATCAACTCAATCCAAAATTAACTGCAAAACAACCAAAATCTTCGCAATAACCAGTTGGGCACAAATGGGCTCCCTCCATAAAAGGGCAATAACCAGAATCAACTAAAAATCAAGATCCAACATGATAACTAACATCAAGCATAAAATTCCAAACATTGAAACAATACCCAATAAACAACATAGTTTTCAATTCAAGCAACCCTTACATCACAACATGAATACCCCTTAGATCAAACATCACTTTCACTTTGAACAATAACCAAATCAAATCAATCCTGGGTGAATATGATAAACCACATTTTAAAGAATATCAATTCAAGTGCTCCTTCACATTCCATTACTCTAATTACATACATGGAAATAAAACTCTTATCATTTATTTTAGTTTATCAATTTACCAATTTCTCTCACTTGGAATTCTTAACACAAAACATACTAGATTTTATTCTTCATCAATCTATAAACATTTACCAATTACATAACTAAGTTTTCCAACCCCTTTTACCTCCCTTTAAACTCTTTAATTACCTACCTATGAAATCAATCACTTCTCGAACTTAAATTACCCATCCATTTCTATATGGTAATTGCTTACTTGTTTCCAATTTTATCTTTCCAAACGAAAATCTTTTATTATGCAATTTACAATTCCACCTTTCTTTTATGATAGCATAATTAAGACTATTGTATAATTTTAAAACCTATTCACTTTATTAACTTCTAAATATTGAGGACAATCACCTAAATTTTAATATCATGCAAATGTATGCCTATTTAAATATATATAAATATCATTTATGTATTCTTTTCTAGAATACTCATTTAAATTTAAAGTAAATAGTTAGGACTATTTTTCCTCCACATTTATCTACCTATAAAGAATTGCTTAAATGAAGCAATAGAGGGAAAGTTTATCTCTAGACTATATTGCTCCCTACAAATTTAAAGAGAACTTAGTTATTTAAAGCAAGTACTCGAGTAACCAACACTATCATGAGATCTACATATAACCACAAATATCTCACTAACCTAAATATACTTAAATCAATTTATCTTCTTTGCTATTCAATTTTTTAACTTATTCATCCATGAACCACTTTGTTATAAAACACTTATAATCATTTTCTATCTCTTAAGGTAGTTTCATCTTGAGTTACCTTGGTGACCTCTTAGGAAACCCGACCCCACATGCAATCCATTGTGGAATCGATTATCTTTCATAGAAACAAGATAATGATCTTTCCATTCTAGGCCTTCTCAACTCATTCCCAAGTCTAAACTAGCCCTTGAGTCCATGAGCGAGGCACAATTGTCAAGTTAAATGTTTAAGACTACCCATTTCCCCTAATACATTAATTTACTTTCCACTTATTAGACTAACTCTACATGAGTTACCCAAACACCACTTTGTGTGTCGACCCCCATGAAGAGCCACTCCTCTACTAACAACATAAGGAACAAATCAACTAACCATGGTAGACAAGGTGCACACAATCTGATAACATATATCAACCATACTGTAAAGGACAACAAATTTCCTTTGTAGTAAGTGGGTGTTCAATCAGATCAACATCCCGTTCAAAGTAACCATGTGTTCAAACTAGACTACATCCACGTGCACTACCCAAGGTAAATCAAAGCTCAACCAACACATATAACAATAGACATCACAACCTGTTCATAGACCAGGTGTCTATACTGAAAAGAACTATGTGCACTACCCAAGTTAACTCAAAGGATTGTATCCAAAACACATAACAACTCCCCACATAAAGTAAACTTATCTGGAAGACTTACTAACTCAATTGACTCAAATTTCCCATAAATGTGCACAAGAAAGATCACAACTTAAAAACAATTTAGGAAATTAAATGATCTATTATTCAGATTTCCTAAATCCAATTAAATCAATAACATTATACTTGAAATCAATTGTCTTAAATATAATTTCATTCTCAAATAATAAGGAATTTAAAACAATTTGTTTATCTCTAACTTCACAATAACACAGCATAGTAAACATCAATTTCTCTATTTAAAATATTTCGTTATAATTTAAATTTTTAATCCGTGCACTTATCGTATTTATCATAATAAAATAATCATTTAAATATTTATACTTAAATATTTATTTAATTATTTATATTATTAATTATCAATAACAATTTTACAATTATTAATTTCCTAACATTTAATAAATATATATATATATATATAAATACAATATATATATTATATATATAATATATTATAATAAAATATATTATAAATATATGATATATTGAAAAAAAATAAAACAAAATACAATTTTGTTTTTAAAATAATCGCAGCCTAAGCTACAGCTACGGCTGTAGATGGCAGCACAGGACACTACCCTCCACACTGCCTCCCTGGTGGGGGTAGGCTGTGGGGGTAGAACACCCGCGCCTCCCAAAAACTTTATTTTAATTTTTTTTATCTAAAACTTGTGATTTTTATGAATCGCGTACTTCATTCTCTACTCTCTTATTAAAATAAAATTCTATAGAGCAATTTTCACAATATAAATTCATATATATATATATATATATTTGTATATGTATATGTATATATATCATATGTATACATATATATATAAATTAATCAATAAGAATGTTATAATCTGGAAATTATCTTCATAGAGGGTTTTCTACAGGGAATTGAAAGATTTACCAATTTTCTCAATTCTGTCAGATATTTTCAATTTCCATAACAGAGGGTTTTATTTTCAATCAAAATTTTCAAAATATTTTCTACAAGAAATATTTAGAAAAGTTTATCACAGAGGTTTTTGTTTCCTCAAATTAATCAAAGAATTTAATTTACAAACCCTCAGAGATTTTCTTCTATTTTCTTTTGAAATTTTTCTATTGTTTAACAATAACCTTCTATGAGGCTCTCTAATTTTACAGTAAAGTTTTATAGAAACACAAAATATTTTCAGTAATTTTATAAGAGAGGCAACAATTTTTCTACAGAAATGTTTTCAACAATTTTTTTTATCGAAAATAATTCAAGATATATATATTTTCTACAGAAGCTTCAAATTTTCTTCTTCAAACAATCTTTCTATTTAACAAATTTAACAAAACTTCTACTAAATTGAATTTTTGTAAAGGCAATATTTTCAAATCAACAAAATCAATAAATAATTAACAAGGAACTTGTTTTTTTGAAGCTTGAAGAATTGAAAGTTGGAGCAAAGCTTTGCCTTATAAGTTCAATTTCCAAAAGCCTTTCCAAAATCTCCACTTCTAGAAAGATGCAAAATACTGAACCCAAAAAAAATATTCCCAAGAACCTCTTCCAATTTTCAACAAAACAATTTCCCAGCCAATATCCCTCTTTCCATTTTTCTTGAAGTAACTTCTTACTTCCCATAGTTATGACAAATATTCTTTCCGAGAATAATTTTTCAACAATAGTTTTGCATTCAATTTTTCTCACACACATGGCTATTCAAAAATATCTTTTAACTAACTTTTAGATATTTTCCCTTTTTGATAACTACAAAGAATTTGTGCTATTTTAATAATTTAAAATTCTACAATTTAATATTATCTTCTATTTGCAATTTAAAATTCAATTTCACATAATAATATCTAAAATAAATTTAATCTAATAAATCTAATTACCTTATAAAATAAATTTAATCATAAAGATTAATTTACTTTACAAAATAATTAAACTTAATTAATTAAATTAAATACAAGACTTCTAGGAAATCTATTTAAAATTAATTAAATAAACACTAAAAATCATTAAAAGCATTAATTTAACATTAGTTTTCATAAGATAAACCTTGCATAAATAAATAACAACTGACAAAGAAAACATGGACATGACAACCAAACATATCGAAGATAGACTGACGACACACTATGACTAGGTTTGTGGCCCTAGACTAGGAAAAACCTCATTAATATCTCCCAATCAACAATACTGTTGGGCAATGGACACTCTCAAACCTGTGGATCTAGGTGGAGCCGATGTCCTGTACCTGCAATTCTAAAATCAAAATGAATGTCGTACATGAATACAAACCATAACAGTCACATAGTGAAGAGAAATCACAGAATTATAGAGCACTCGTAAGCGAGTGATGTAATCCAATCCTCTTCACCAAAATAGTCACATCAAGACTCACAAAATAAAACATCAATAGTCAACATATGAGCATATATAACAATATCAACTCAATTAAACAACTAAGCTAATCAAGATCATAACATAAAATAATAAGTATTCACATAGTGTATCCTCTCATCAAAATATAACACCATCATCGCTCTAATGTTAGCGATCATAAAATAATAACAAGGTATCAAGGTCTATCAAAGCAAAACGCATTATCCATAAACATAAGAAAATCAGAGGGGTATTACATCCTCCCCCCTACGATCAGGCTTACTCCTGGAATCCTACAAAAAAATAGGGATAGAGCTCCCTCAGATCCTACTGGACCCTAACCTACTCAAAAACTTGACCCATGAGGATCAACTCTCGACACTAAAGGATGTGCATGGTACCCAAAGAACGATGCATGTCCTCCACTAGAAACCTCTCCAACTACACTCTGGTGCTCAGCCTGGAGGTTATCCACCATGGTAAACACCCTATATGATCTACCTGCATCCTTTACTATCAGCTCTAAAGCCATTGACCTCTGAGTATATCCCGATGTGTCCTTATTGGGACACTGTCACACTATGTGACCTTGTTGGCCATAAGAAAAACAACCTGTACCTCTACTAAAGTCTCTATCATCTGGAGGTACACTAGACCATGGAAAGCTACCTACACTAATCACAGACTAAGAAATCTGTGTTGGTTGATAGAAACAATTACGACGAGGTTGTAGCCAACTCTAATATCTTTTATTCTGAAACCAAATACCACTGTGTTGGGAATGGGAACTCTTATATTCTGACTGCAAGGGTTGTTGCTGCTCACCCTTAGCGGGTGTCTAAAGCCCCTTGGGGAAGCCCGCAGCTTGAGATTGACCACCCTAAAATCCAACACTAATGGAAGGTGCACTACTAATCTGAACCCCTGTCTGTCCACCTAATACCATAGATAGATTCTTTTCAATAGTCTGAGCCTTGTCCATTGCTACCACCATGCTCATCAACTCATGAAAAACATGGAGAGGTGAATCCCACTGACTACCTCCATGACCGCCTCCACGACCATGACCACAACCTCTACTGTGACCTTTCCTACGTGACATAATCTTACACAGACACACCAAGGTATGAGACAAGGAACACAAACTTAAACCTACGCAACTGACATCTTAATAGGTTCAACATTATTCCAAAGCACCTAGTGTTTAAACTTTGGCTCTGATACCATCTGTAATGCCCTGCCACGTAACCTTAAAGAATGTTGCAAAGACAACAAAAGTTTAGTAATTTTGTTTTTAAAGTAATATTAACACATGATATTAACAACACTAGAGCATACAATCTCTAAGATAAGTGACAAGGTATTACATTCAAATTCAACTTTACCAAAGTTATTAATAATAGCATATAAATTAAACTCATAATTTATGATCATACATTCAAGAACATTAAAACACGTCACATGAGATATAAAGTATGTAATAGTGAAACATTCTTACATTAAATTTAATATAACAATTACAATACTCATTTCCAAATGAGGTAGGTGGGTATGTGCAGGATCATCATGGAAAAAACAGGCCCTTAGGTGGCAAAAAAATCAAAAAAATCAAAGTTAGGAAACTTGACATAAGAATTTGAATAAGTTATCTATATTATTTCAAAAATATGTAAGGATATAATTTGTAGCAAATTGAATGTAGTTTCTAAACTACTAGGTTTGTTTTAAAAAAAAAATCTATTTGGTAAAAATTTGAAATTTCAATGCAATAGTACTTAAATTTTAGGGAAAAATAAGAAGTAGGTGTCTGTCTGACCACCCTAATTAATTAATTAATTTTTTTTTACAATTTTTAAAAAATATAAAAAACTCATATGTCTGACCACCTTATCTTGGTCAAAACTTCATGAAATTCATTTTTTCTTTTTTAATCTTATAGTACATGCAAAGCATAGAATGTGATGCATGTTTTGGATTCAAAAAATGTGATACCGTTTGAAAGCTATAGATGTTTTTCAATCAGTCTATCAATCAAGACTTTAGTCTTAATTTGAATAGAAAATGAATAAAAATTACCTATTAAATTCAAAGTAAAACATAATCTATATTGGTGGAAATCTGAGAATCTTCTTTAAAAACCCTTTTCGTTTCATCAATTTTTGGTTAAGAAAAAGTCATCAGCCACATACCCATCATATTGCCACTTTATGGCCCATCATGATTCTGCACATACCCAGGTCATACAAAACTGTTACAATTATAGATTACAAGAATTCTCCTTGAATATAATTGAGGAGTGTATAAAAATAAGGTATCCAACTAATACAAATGAGACATAAGAGAAAGTACATGCCCACTGGTACACATGAGCTCTACAATCAAGAAGTACTCACCATCATGAACAAGAACTAGGGACCCAACAGTGTAAGGTGCACGTTCCACCCAACCAATAGGTACTCGTAGGCCCATGCCCCGTGCTAGGAGATAGTAAAAAGGTTCCATAGACAAAACCAACAACATCTAGACACAGAAAAAACTCAAGACAAAACTATACAAGTACAAAACATAACATACTGGTTACAATGCTTCTAAAGTAAAAGAATCAAGTACTTTAACTGAACTAATAAACCGTTGTCAAAGGAAGAGTGTAATCACAAAGTTGCATGGGTTATCCTAGTGACCTCTCACCAAACCTGGCCCCACATGCAATCCAATGTAGAATCAACTGTCTTTCATAGAGACAAGATAACAATCTTGCCATTCTAGGCCTTCTCAACTCATTCCCAAGTTTGAACTAGCCCTTGAGTCCATGAGCAAGGCACAATTATCAAGTTAAATGTTTTAGAGTACCCATTTCCCCTAATACATTAATTTAGTTTCCAATTATTAGACTAACTCTACATGAGTTACCCAGACACCACTTTGTGTGTCAGCCCCCATGAAGAGCCACTCCCCTACTAACAACACAAGGAACAAATCCACTAACCATGGTAGGCAAGGTGCCAACAATCTGATAACATATATCAACCGTACTGCAAAGGACAACACATCATGTTTGTAGTAACCAGGTGTTCAATTAGATCAACATCTCATTCAAAGTAACCATGTGTTCAAAATGGACTACATCCACGTGCACTACCTAAGGTAAATCAAAGCTGAACCAACACATATAACAATAGATGTCACAGCCTGTTCATAGACCAGGTGTCTACTAAAAAGAACTATGTGCACTACCCAAGTTAACTCAAAGGATTGTATCCAAAGCACATAACAACTCCTCACATAAAGTAAACTTATTTGGAATACTTACTAACTCAATTGATTCAAATTGCCCATAAGCGTGCACAAGAAAGATCACAACTTAAAAAAAATCCAGGCAATTAAATGATCTATTATTCAGATTTCCTAAATCCAATTAAATTAATAACATTATACTTGAAATCAATTGTCTTAAATATAATTTCATTCTCAAATAATAAGGAATTTAAAACAATTTGTTTATCTCTAATTTCACAATAACAAATCATAGTAAACATCAATTTCTCTATTTAAAATATTTCATTATAATTTAAATTTCTAATCCATGCACTTATTGCATTTATCATAATAAAATAATCATTTAAATATTTATATTATTAATTATCAATAACAATTTTACAATTGGCGGGGGCCCTAGCTCAGCTGGCTAAGTAATTCTGTTGCGGCTCGGCTAGTCACGAGTTCTAGTCTCCCCCATCCCGTGGTACTGGAGGGTGTGTCGTGCCAAAGCCGCCGGTCACGTTAAAAAGTTTATCAGGCGCACTGCAGTTTATAGGGGGTCGTGCTACCCGATTCCTGCAGTCTAAAAAAAAAAATAATAATTTTACAATTATTAATTTCCTAACATTTAATAAATATATATATATATAAATACAATATATATATTATATATAAAATATATTATAATAATATATATTATATATAATATATATATTATAAATATATTATATAATTCAAAAAAAAAAAATACAATTTTCTTTTTAAAATAATCACAGCCTAAGCTACAGCCCTCCCCATAGGGTTACGGCTATGGATGGCAGTGCCATGCGCTGCCCTCCACATTTCCTCCCTGGTGAGGGTCGTTTGTGAGGACAGAACCCCTGTACCTCTCAATAACTTTATTTTAATTTTTTTTTATCTAAAACCTGCGATTTTTATGAATCGCGTACGACATTTTCTACTCTCTTATTAAAATAAAATTCTACAGAGAAATTTTCACAATATAAATTCATATATATATTTGTATATGTATATGTATATATATCATATGTGTATATATATATATATATATATGTATGTATGTATATATATACAAATTAATCAATAAGAATGTTATAATTGGGCAATTATCTTCATAGAGGTTTTTCTATAGGAAACTGAAAAATTTACCAATTTTCTCAATTATGTCAAAGATTTTCAATTTCCATAACAAAGGGTTTCATTTTCAATCCAAATTTTCAAAATCTTTTCTACAGGAAATATTTAGAAAAGTTTATCATAGAGGTTTTCGTTTCCTCAAATTAATCAGAAATTTTCATTTACAAATCTTCGGAGATTTTCTTCTGTTTTCTTTTGAAAATTTTCTATTTTTGAATAGTAACCTTCTGTGAGGCTCTTTGATTTTACTGTAAAATTTTCTACAAAAACAAAATATCTTTTTGATAATTTTACATAGAGAGGCAACAAGTTTTCTACAGAAATGTTTTCAACAAATTTTTTTACCGAGAAGAATTCAAGATATATATATATTTTCTACAAAAGCTTCAAATTTTCTTTTCAGGAAATCTTTCTATTTAACAAATTTAACAAAACTTCTTCTAAATTGAAATTTGTATAGGCAATATTTTCAAATCAACAAAATAAATAAATAATTAACAAGGAACCTATTTTCTGAAGCTTGAAGAATTGAAAGTTGGAGCAAAGCTTCACCTTCTGAGTTCAATTTCCAAAACCCTTTCCAAAATCTCCACTTCCAGAAAGATGCAAAATACTGAACCCAAAAAAAATATTCTTGAGAACCTCTTCCAATTTTCAACAAAACAATTTCCCAACCAATATCCCTCTTTCCATTTTTCGTGAAGTTACTTCTTACTTCCCATAGTGATGACAAATATTCTCTCCTAGAATAATTTTTTAACAAGAGTTTTGCATTCAATTTTACTCACACACATGGCTATTCAAAAATATCTTTTAACGAGCTTTTAGATATTTTCCCTTTTTGATAACTACAAAGAATTTTTGTTATTTTAATAATTTAAAATTCCACAATTTATTATTATCTTCTATTTGCAATTTAAAATTCAATTTCAGATAATAATAGCTAAAATAAATTTAATCTAATTACCTTATAAAATAAATTTAATCATAAAGATTAATTTACTTTACAAAATAATTAAATTTAATTAATTAAATTAAATACAAAACTTCTAGCAATTCTATTTAAAATTAATTAAATAAACACTAAAAATCATTAAAAGCATTAATTTAACATTAATTTTCATAAGATAGACCTTGCATAAATAAATAGAAATTGACAAAGCAAACATGGATATGACAACCAAACATACCGGACATAGACTAATGACACACTATGACTAGGTTTGTGGCTAGACTAGGAAAAACCTTATTACTATCTCCCAATCAACAATACCATTGGGCAATGGACACGCTCAAACCTGTGGATCTAGGTGCAACTGATGTTGTGTACCTACAATCCTGCAATCAAAATGAATGTCATACATGTATACAAATCATAACAGGCACACCGTGAAGAGAAATCATAGAATTATAGAGCGCTCGCAAGCGAGTGATGTAATCCCATCCTCTTCACCAAAACAATCACATCAAGACTCATAAAATAAAACATCAATAATCAACATATGAGAACATGTAACAATATCAACTCAATTAAACAACTAAGCTAATCAAAAGCATAACATAAAATAATAAGTATCCACATAGTTTATCCTCTCATCAATATATAACGCCATCATCGCTCCAATGTCAGTGATCATAAAATAATAACAAGGTATTAAGGTCCATCAAAGAAAAACACACTATCTATAAACATAAGCAAATCGGAGGGGTATTACACAACCAATCATACAATCCTTCATTTGTCATGAATGATGTCTTCCACTCATCCCCTTCTTTGATTCTGATTTGGTGATATCCACTCTTCAAATCTATCTTTGTAAAGTATTTAGCTCCACTCAAACAATCCATAATTTCATCCATCTGGAGGAAAGGAAATCTATACTTCACTGTGATTTTGTTTATGGCTCTAGAGTCTGTACACATCCTCCAATCTCCATCCTTCTTAGGTGCTAACACAACATGTATTGAACAAGGACTTAAGATTTCTTTGATCAAACCCTTCCTCAACAACGCTTGCACTTGTCTATTCAACTCTTCATTCTCTATAGGTGTCATCTGGTGTGTTGTTTTACTAGGAAAACTAGCTCTAGGAATTAGATCCATGCAATGACTAATACTCCTCACAGGTGGCAATCCATCAGGTAGATTATCTTAAGTGATCTCTTCATATTTTGCCAACATCTCCTTTATCTCCTCCAGTTGTTCTTCTACATGCTTCAAGTCTTCAAGCATCATAGGAACCAAGGAATAACACATGTTCTCATGTCTCAATCCATCCAGAAATATCCTTCCATCAACCAAACAAACTCTAGCATTCATAAAAATCTCAACCTTAGGAACATCCTCCAATGGTAACAAAGTTTGCTTCATCCCATTAGCAACAATGCTATATGTGTTCTTCTTTCCATCATAAATAGCTGGTCTATCATATTGCCAAGGCACTCCCAACAAAACATGGCATACATCCATAGGCATGATATCACACAAAACTTCATCATGATAATTTCATATCTTTAATTTCACCAAACATTGTTCACTTATCAGTATCTTATGCTCATCTTGAATCAATGCTATTTGATAGGGCTTTGGGTGTTTGAATCTTTCCAACTTCAATTTTGTCACCATTTCTCTAGAAACTAGGTTCTTAGAGCTTCCATTGTCAACAATCACTTTGCAACATTTACCAACTACCTTGCATCTAGTCCAAAAAAAATCTTTCTCTACAATGGTTCTTGCTCACTTTGACACAATACTCTTCTATTCACCAACACTTCTCCATCTTTCGATCTATTAGATGATCTGACATGATCTTCCTCAACAAAGGTTATCCTTCTATTGTTCTTAGTCTTTTTACTTGTCTCTCCCTAATTACATTCAAATGCTCTATATCCTTCTCCACCAAACTTGAAGCATGTTCCCTTAAATACTCTTTTCTCTTGTCCTCTATCATCTTTTCTATAACCCTCATTCCGATAACCACCACATCCTCCTCTTTAGTAAGAATTCCCATCACCTCTATGTTATGAATTATCATTCTTACTGACTTCCTTATCTTTATTTTGATCTGCAAAAGTTCCTCTTCCTCCTCCAGTAAAAAATCTTCCTCTCTGAAATCTTCCACCTATTCCTCTTTATCTCTACTCATGTCTTTTATTTAACTTCTCTTCTTCTTTTAGGGCACATTGGTGCATGCATCTTCCACACTCGAAAACTTGATCAAACTAATCTCATCCTAGATAGATAGTTTCAAGTCATTCACATATCTAGCTACTTGCTCGACCTCATCCTCCAAATGTCTAGATCTGATATTCAACTTGTAGAACTCCTCAGTATACTTTGTTACACTTAACTCCTTTTTCTTTAAATTCTACAACTTTCGAAACAAACTGATCTGATAATCTGCTGTTATAAACTTTGTCTTTAACTTATTCACCATTTGATCCCATGATTTTATCTTGTCCTTTCCTCTTCTTTTCCTATCTATCTACAAATGTTCCCACCAAAGGGATGCATGTACTCAACTTTGTACAAGAAAATTTCACCTTCTTATCTTCAACAGTACCATCAAAATCAAAATACTTTTCCATATCTGTTATCCAATCAAGTAATTCATTTGAATCCAACCTACCACTATAGTCTAGTGGATTGAAATGCGGTTTAGTATTTACTCTAGTTAGGGCTCTTATGAACCTCTCTTCTCCTTGATCAAGGGAAGGTTGATCTTCTCTTTCCCTTTCTTCCTGTTCTTCCACCTCTTCATCAATGACATCATCAACTGGTCGACCTCTCCTTTGGACCATTTCAACTACTTCTAATCTAGCAGCAATTTCTCTCAACATCTCCATTATAGCTAGGTCTACATTTCCACGTGCTTCATTTCCTCTAGCATTTATTCTCCCCACCTTCTTTACACAAGTCCTCTACAACTGAAGGTTGGATCCTTAATCCGCTACCCCACAACAAATCTTCAATAGGACTTCACAAAATCTGAAAATCTCTGACAAAATGAATCTCGCTCTAATACCAATTTGGCACATCCACGGTAGGAGGGTCCTCAAAGAGAACAATACAAACCATGAAAAAGAGTTACACAATAGAAATAACATGAAATATGGAGGGAAATTCATATTCAAACATTCTATTTATCAAAAATATCAATTGCAATTGGCCAGAAACATTCGGGTTTATAGATTCAACTCACAAGCCTAATACAACATGCTCAAAACACAATATTCCTATCTGCTCCTTAATGCGAGTAAAAAAATTACATGTCAAATGTACTTAATATACTTAATCAACTTATCCCTCTCCTAATGATCTATTACAAGCTTTATACCATATTTTCATATCAAGAATCTTCCATGTCATCCAAAGATAATCACAATCTCCAATGAAAGAAAATGTAACATGCACATGAAATAGGTTATCCTCAAATTTGAAATTCTCCTCAACAGGTGCATAGGATGAAGTGTGGACCTATAATTAAGGTCGTGGACACTCCACATAATGATTTGAATCACACCATCAAGATCTACAAGTTACAGGAAAGATCCATAAGTTATCAAACTAGCCGCTAGTTTAGAAAATTATTCTGGTCCTGGTTCAAGAAACTGCCATTAAATCTGGAAGTGATAACTTGTCAGAAAAAAATCCAATCATGCTCAAATCTTAAAATAAGGAAAATGAACATGTCCATGATGTGCACATAGATCCACAGGGTCCAGTGAGAAAATATGATGAATCCACCAACTTGAACTGAACAAGAACAAAAGACTGAAAGAAAATATTTTTGGTTGATGCAAGATTGCCAAGAACCAAGGATTCTCCTGCATCAACAAAGTTTTGCAATTTTTCTATTTCTTCATCCATCCTTATTTTTTCTTATGGGACACTAGAAACATCATGAACATTTTTTTGTAGGTAGGGAAGTAATTGGAAATGATTTGTGAAGGCTATGGTCCATAGAGGGTCGATTATCAATACTATTAGTGAAAGAGTTAGAAAACCCAATATCCACAATGAATAGTGTATCAGGTGATGACATGAGTCTCGAACGTCTCACAATAGTATTTCTAATAGAAAAACAAGTTGTAAAGCTCATACAAGATTCATAAACTCAATGTAAGCCCAAAATGGAAAGAGGGTGAGATGCAATGCACTGACCTAGAATATAATATGCAATTTTTAGATTCTAAACAAGGTAATTTTCTGATTACACAATACAAAAAACTAAAAAATGGTGTGTTGTAAATGCAATTTTGAAATCACGCAATGCATTAATTTGATCAAATTAAGCTAAATATGATAAATTTCACTTAACAAAAAATTTGTAAATTGAAATAGAAAACTCAAAATAGAAAAATTAAATGTAGAAACAAATGTTTTAATGCCAAAAAATTCAAGAAATGAACCTAATTAGGGACTCATTCACCCTATGGCGAATGGGTCCTAGGTTAGGGTATGTTAAGTGTTTTTGCAAATTTCTGAGATGATTTTAGTGGTTTCCAGATTCTAATCAGAAATAGTAAGTTATAGTTTGATTTTTCTATGAATTTAAGGTTGCATACAAGTGCAAATTGTGATAAAATGACAAACTAGGAGACCTAATTTTATGTTCAATTTTGTTTCAATTTTCAAATTCAATTGAATGATGATACAATTCTTTGTAAATGATTTGTAAAATGACTAATTTTTTTTGTATTTTTTAGATTTCAAGAGATGAAAGAATGCAATCCTAAAAACCTAAATGCAATGCAAAGTTAAGCAGGCTAAACACCCTAAATGAGACTCAATTCCATGCATTGAAATGCAAATGAATG
This sequence comes from Sequoia sempervirens, assembly GCA_007258455.2. Lineage (NCBI taxonomy): Eukaryota > Viridiplantae > Streptophyta > Pinopsida > Cupressales > Cupressaceae > Sequoia > Sequoia sempervirens. The sequence continues at coordinate 591,148,497 of VDFB02281492.1, forward strand.
CAAGATACAAATCTAGGATGCAAATGGATTGCAAAATCAAAAAAATATAATGCTCAAACTCAGGTTCACCAAAATGAAAAGATGTAAAATAGGTGTTGTGTATTCAAAATGAGATTATGATGGACCTATATTTCTCAATTTTATTGGGAAATGAGATCCAAACAATGAAATGATTTTCAACCAAAAGGTGAGTCAAGTCAAAGTGTGAATTTGCAAATTTCCCTTTTATGCAAGGATGGGGGTATGAGTTAAACAATAATTTAGGGAGAAAGATTAAAAATAGAAAATAAACTTCAAATTGCTATCTACAAAGTGGATTCAAAAGATTTAGCATAATACTAATGGAAACATAAATAAAATTATAGATTTGAGAAAGGGAAAGTGATCTGTACCAGTCACCAAAAGTGAGTTTTTAAAGCTAACTGAGGACTCATTCACCCTATGGTGAATGGTTCCTAGCTAGGGATCTATAAAAATGGTTTATAGGTTTTGTTCTCCTATGTCTACACTCCTAGATTCCTAAATTTCATAGTCAGAAAACCAGAAATAAGTCCTATAAGTTAGTTTCTATGAAATTACAAGAATGGTGAAAACAAATGCAACTTTGACAACTTTGAAATTTTTCTCTTCAAGAGATCTTCCACCTAAAATCTATAAACATACATGAAGAGGGAAAAAAATGTTTTTTTGGTGAATGGGGGTTTGCCTTGGTCAACCCCCATTTTGGTAATTAAACCTTGTAATGAAATGAAATAGCATGAAAGGAATGATGAATGAACAAGGCTATGTCACAACTCACCAAACCCTTATTTGAACCTTAGAATTTAGATCTGCAACTTGTATGGAATGGATTCAATGGATGTCGATTCTTGATCATGAAACTTGAATTGAAACAATTCCTTTGAATACTTGAATGGATCTTGTACTCTACATCAACATATTAGCTCAAATAACATGGATGATGCAAGAATAATTTAACATGATAAGAGAATATTGAATGATGCAATAATTCTTCAAAAAAAAATCTCTTGAATGCATTTAAATTCTCTTCATCTCATAAAATTTCTATATTAATACTCACTTGAAAATTCTAGGATGAAACATAGTGAAATGACCTCTTATTTATACATATGTTAACATTAATTCCTAAAATTCAAATAAGACAAGCTAACATGTGAATATACATTTAAAATCATTTAAATTATGCCAAAACATATTCAAAATTGTTGCAAGTATGAAGGTGTTTTCATTGATGCCAACATGAAGTCTATTGACTGGTATTTTCATTGATGTCAACTATGAGATGAAGATGTTGAGGATATTGAGAAGATTGATAAAAAAAAAGTAAATTATGTTGTGAAAGTGTTCATAGTATGCCCCAATATTGTACTCCACATTTCTTTTTTGTTGATGCCATGAATGTGCGGATCTTATAGGTTATTAAAGGTTGTTAGAGTTTCCTATATTAAGAATTTGGGTTTCTAGATCATTGTAGAGTACTAGATATTTTCACCAATGTGTGAACCAATTGTTCAATGATGTTTTTTGTGGCTTAGGAGAAATGTATTTTCTCCATGTTTATCTGCTATTTGGCTTTAGGTTTTGTGGATCTAGGAAGTTTCTTATAATTCTTGTATCTTTCTATATTCAAGTTTTTACTTGATTTGATGTAGTACTGAGTGGGTTTCATTTATCAATATGCAAGTAAGGTTCACCAGTTGTTCTGAGTTGAAGTATTTGAATGATGTGAGGTTGATGAAGTGTTTGATGCATCTCAAGTAGTTCATAATCTACTCTTGATCATGTTCAAGTGAATTATGTTGTTTGAAACTTTTAGCTTATGGATTCATTTGAGGAAGCGTGTACTTAATGTTTATAGTGTTTTGCATGAGGGTTGGCCAACCTTGTGTTGAACACTACATGTGAATCTTCTAGAAGCATTTGGGGTGTGTTTGGATCTATCTTGTGTCCTAATTAAATTTTTTTAGGCCACCTTCATTTCTATCCATTGCAAGAATATTTAGGTGTCGACCTATTTTTAATTTGTATGAATAACAACCAGTTGTTGATATTGGTAAAGGTTTTCAAGTCTTTGATGCGAATTTAAGTAGAGTAGTGTAAATTTCAATGTTAAGGTTCCTAAAGGAAGTGAGCTAAAGGCATCTAAAATCATTCAAGAAAGGTTGTGAAAGTGTGCGAAAATTATGGTAGATTTCCTTATTGCACTGGCAAGTTTTCTTTCTGTAACTTTCTTCTTCTATCTTCTTAAATTTCCTTCTGTGGTAGTGAGCCCTAGCTGTGAGCCCTTTTAGATAGTGTGTCCTATTCTGATAGCGAGCCCTTGTACCATTTTTTTAATTACTTATATTGTGAGATAATCCTCACCATGATTTTTCCCTCATCGGGTTTTTCATATAAATTAGGTTTTCTCTTGTGTATGGAATTGTGATTTCATTTTTTGTTATGTGCATTTTGTGTTTAATCATACTAACAAAATAAGGGTTTACTAAATGCATGTGGATCTAATTATTATAGAGGGTTTTGAAGGTTTAAATTGCTACAACTGATTCATCCCACCTCTTAGTTGTCTTGTTCAGTTCAATAATTGGTATGAGAGCGAGGTTCCTTGGAGAAGAGATTAACCGCTTAAGGTAGATACAGGATGGTGAGCAAGATTTCTTTAGAATATCCTAGATTTGATGGCTCAGATTATGCATTGTAGAATACAAATATGGAAGGATATATGTCTATTCAAGGATATGAGATTGAGAAGGCATATCATACTACATACACTCCACCTCTGAATGGTCCAAGTATTAATGTAGAAATCAAGGCATATGAGATCAATGCTAAGGAAAGATTCATTATTGTGAATAGTCTTTCAAATACTAAATTAGTTAATGTTATGAATTTGAAAACTACTAAATATTTTTTGGATAAGCTAGATAGAATTTATGAACGAGATCCAAAGGTCAAACAAGAAAAGTTGTAGAACTTGAAAGCACAGTTTGAAATGATGCTTATTTCTAAAGATGAAACAATTAAAGGCTATATATAGAGATTTGATGAGTTGGTAAGTGCTATGAGAGGTCTTGGCACAAAAGTTAAAGAATCTAAAGTAGTGAAGAAAGTTATTAGATCACTTCTAGAATGCTATAGTGAAAAGGTATCTTCTATTGAGGAAACCATTGATTTTGCAATTATTCTATAGATTAGTTGATTGGTACTCTAACCGGATTTGAAATGAGAAAACTAAAGAAAGGTACAAAAGCTGAGACCACTTTCAAGGATGGTAAATCAAAGAAGGTTAAATATTCAGGTGAAGAAGATCTTGATTATTTGGAAGCTAACTTTGTGAGGAAGATGAAAAAGGGCACTGATAAGTACAAAGGTAGATTACCTTTCAAATGTTTTAGCTATGGTGATATAGGTCATTATGCTTCAAGATGTCCAAAAAGAGCTCTAAACAATAGGAACAAGGAAAATAAAGGAAAAATGTTTAAGAAAGATTACTATGTGAGAGAAGTTCTTGGTATTTGTGATGATGAATCTGATTATGGAGATTTTGATGATGATGAATGCTTAATTTTGGCTCTAAAAGAAGAATATGGTTTTTCTAACCTTGAAAGTTGTGTGAGGGAAAGTATTTTGGAGATAAAGGATAAGGTTGAAGGTACTTTGGTATCTAATTTTCATATCAAAGAGGATAATAATTTTTTGGTTGTTGATAATGGATGCTCTAATCATAAGACAAAAGACAAAAGTAAGTTTTTAAAAAATGAAAAGTATGATGGAGGATTAGTTAAATCTGGAGATGATTCAAGAGCTAAGATTTATGGAATAGGTTCAATCAATTTTGATGGAAAGCATAAAATTGATGATGTTTATTATGTAAGAGTTTAAGGCACAACCTTTTGAGTGTTGGAAAAATGTGTAGCAAAGAATACAATCTTTTGTTTAAGGATGAAACATGTGAGATGAAAAAAGGATTTGAAATTGTGATTGTTGTTGGTAAGAGAACAAATGGAAACATCTATCAGTTTAAGGGTGCAAATGGTTATTGCTTTATGTATGAGATTAGTATAGTTGGTTATGACACCAAAGGATGTGTCACATGAAATTTGAAAATTTGGCGAGAATTAGTTCAATTCATCCAGTAAGAGATCTACTAATAATCACAAAGCCTATCAATGTTGTTTGTGAATGTTGTCAATTTGGAAAACAAACAAGGAGTAGTTTGAAGGGAAAGGAACATTGGGCTACTAGAATATTGGAATTAGTACACATAGATCTTTGTGGTCCTACAAGGGTGATAATTCTACAAGGTGATAGGTACTTTATACTTTTTATTGATGATTATTCTAGAATGACATGGTTACTTTTCTTAGAGAAAAATATGATGTATTAGATAAATTCAAGGCATTTAAAGGTATGGTTGAGAATGAAATAGATTTTAAAATAAAATGTTTGAGGTTTTTCAAAAGTGGTGAATTCACATTCAATGAGTTTTACATGTTTTGTGAAGTTCATGGAATAAAGAGGCATTTGTCTACCCCTAGAACTCCTTAGCAAAATGGAGTTTTGAAAGGAAAAACTAGACTATTCAAGAAGCTGCAATGACTATGATGAAAGAGGAAAATCTACCAGAAATCTACTGAAGAGAAGACATTCATACTATTTTTTACATACTTAATAGAGTTTAAGCTAAAGATAAAAACACAAAGACTCCCTATGAGCTATGGTATGGAAGTATTTTGACTATGAAGTACTTTAGAGTATTTGGAAAAAAATGTTACATAAAAAGAGAAGAATAAAACTTAGGAAATTTTGATGCGATATTTGATGAATGTATCTTCCTTGGATATTCTATTAGAAGAAAATATTATAGATGCTACAAAAAAAGGCTAAGAAAGATAGTTGAAAGTTAAAATGTTAAAGTTGATGAAAAGTTGCATAATTCATTTATAGTAGATGGATATGTGCAAATGAACTTGATGGTAGAGAAGTTGAGGAAGAAAATGTTGATCGACAAGAAGCTCAAAATGAAGAGGAAGAAGATCCAAAGAAGACCCCTAAAACCCCTAAGTATGTGCAAAAGAATCATTCAGAAGATCAAATCATTGGAGATAAGAGGAAAGGTGTATTGAAAAGAATCAAAGTTGTTGAAGTTGAGGTAAATTTGTTTCTACTTTCTAAAGTTGAACCTAAAATAGTGAGTGAAGCATGCAAGGATGAATATTGGATGAAGGAAATGGAAGAACTTATATAGATAGAAAAGAATCAAACTTGGGAATTGGTTCCTAGATAGACAAACAAGAACACAATTAGAACTAAGAGGGTATTCAAAAACAAGCTGAAGGAGAATGAAAAAATAAAAATAAATTAGGCAAGACTTGTGTGTAAGGGTTACTCACAAGTAGAAGGTATACAATTTGAGCAGACTTTTGCTCTAGTGGCTAGGATGGAAGCTATTAGAATGTTCTTAACACTTGCATCACATAAAGACTTTAAATTTTATTAGATGGATGTGAAGTTTTCTTTTTTAAATGGTAAATTAGAAGAAGCTTCCATGGGATAACTAGATGGATTTGGGTTGTTAGATCAACCATATATGGTACGTAAGTTGAAGAAGGCATTATATGGATTGAAGCAATCTCCTAGAGCTTGGTATGCAAGATTGGAAAAGTACTTGATACAACAAGGATTCAGTAAGGGCATTGCAAATAGTAATCTTTACTTTAAAATTGAGAAAGAAAAAATCTTGATAGTAGTAGTATATGTGAATGATATTATATTTAGAGGAAATGGGGCTTTGTATAAGAAGTTTGCAGATGAAATGCAAAAATATTTTGAGTGTCAATGTTTTGGGAGATGAATTTATGTCTTGGGCTAAAAATCAATCAAACAAATAAAGGAATTTTTATTTCACAGTCTAATATGTCAAAGAGATGTTGAATAAGTTTGGAATGGAGAAATCCAAACTAGTATGTACCCCTATGGTGACTAGTTGTAAATTAAGAAAATATGATGATTCACCTAAGGCTAATTAGAGCAACTATAGATACATGGTTGTTGGACTATTATATCAGCTGCTACTAGACCAGATATCAAGCATGCAATTTTTTTTGTAGCTAGGAAGAGGATATTTAGATATTTAAAAGGAAATTCAGATTATGGTTTTTGGTATCCTAAGGATATTGATTTCACATTAAGTGCTTATACAAATGAAAATTGGGTTGTTTGTGTCGATGATAGGAAAAGTAAAAGTGGTGGTGCATTCTTTCTTGGATGTAGATTAGTGTCACGATTAAGCAAGAAGTGGGATTCAGTCTTATTATCCACTACAAAGGCTAAGTATATTGCAACATCATGTTGTACATAGGTATTATGGATGAGACAAACATTGAAGGATATCAGAGTTGTATATAATGAGATTATTTCTATCTTCTATGATAACAAAAGTGCAATTAAAATTTCAAGGAATCCAATATGAATTCAAGGACAAAGCATATATCTATTAGGTATCACTTTTTGAGAGAAAAGGTTATGGAGAAGGAAGTGAAGCTTGAGGGTGTTTCTACAAAGGATCATATTGTTGATATATTTACTAAGGCTCTTCCTAAGGATACTTTTGAGTATCTTTGGGAAAAGTTGGGGGTTATCACCCCTCCCTATTTGAACTGGATACATATGGAGATGCATTAGTCTAGTGGATCTAAGGATCTATCTCTTGTCTGGATTGATGTTGGTAGATTCCTCTTAGGGGGAGTAGGTAGTGTCATGTGTTGTCATTGAGTTACTAATTTATTTGGGTATACTCCTAAAGAGGGGTGTTCAGAGAAATTTTCTTGGTTGAGTGTCAAAGGGGGAGAATAATGCATACATTTTTTCCTTTTCCATTGATTTCAAAGGGGTAGAGAGAATCATGTTAAAATGCTTGTCTACTCAAGGGAAGAAAGAAAATCATGTAAGGTATCAATGAAGAAATTTGTGTATGTTATCTAATCATTAACTTCAAAGGGAGAGAGACTCTTGTAAGGGGGAGAGAGTTTAGAAATGTTGTGAAGGATGTCTAATCATAAAAAAAATGGAGTGTGTGTTGTCTTTGGTGGATTTCCACATCTTGTGTAGCCATCAATGATAAAAGGGGAGATTGATGCAAGTATGAAGGTTTCATTGATGTCGACAAGAAGTCTACTAACTAACTATGTTGTCATTGATGCCAATAATTAGATGAAGATGTTGAGGATATTGAGAAAATTTATAAACAAAGTAAACTATGTTGTGCAAGTGTTCATAGTATGCCACGGTATTGTGCTTCATATTTATTTTGTGTTAGTGCTATTCCTATGTGGATCTTATAGGTTATTAAAGGTTGACAGAGGTTGTTATACTTAGAATTTGGGTTTTTGGATCATTGTATAGTTCAAGATATTTTCACCAGTGTGTTTACCAAATGTTTAGTGATTTTTTTGTGGCCTGGGAGAAATATATTTGCTGGGCATGTGTAGGATCATGATGGGCCAAAAAGTGGCAATATGATGGGTATATGGTTGACTATTTTCTTACCCAAAATTGATGAAATGAAAAAGGGTTTTTAAAGGAGAATCTCAGGTTTCCACTGATATAAATTATGCTTTATTTTGAATTTAATAAGTAATTATTATTCATTTTCTATTCAAAATTATGACTAAAGTCCTAATTGATAGGATAATTGAAAAAAATCTATAGCTTTCAAACGATATCACATTTTTTGAATCCAAGACATGTATCACATTCTATGCTTCACATACTATAGGATTAAAAAAAGAAAAATGAATTTCATGAAGTTTTGACCAAGTTAAGGTGGTCAGACATACGAGTTTTTATATTTTTTAAAAATTTGTAATAAAAATTCATAATTAATTATTTACTAGGAAGAAAATTACACAAAAATATGCATCACATCGAGGCATGAGTCCTCTACTTATATCTAAAATATTATAAAAAAATATTATCATTTTATTGTGGTTAGGGTGGTCAGACAAACACCTACTTCTTATTTTTTCCCTGAAATTAAGTACCACTGCATTGAAATTTCAAATTTTCACCAAATAGATTTTTTTGTTTAAGCAAACCTAGTAGTTTAGAAATTACATTCAATTTGATACATATTATATTCTTACTTATTTTTGAATTAATATAGATAATTTATTCAATTTTTTATGTCAAGTTGCGTAACTCTAATTTTTCTGAATTTTTTGCCACTTAAGGGCCTATTTTTTCCATGATGATCCTACACATACCCTGCTCTGCATTTCTCTATTGTTTGGCTTCAAGTTGTGTGGATTTGGGAAGTTTCTCATAATTCTTGTATCTTTTTGTATCCAAGATTTGATTTGATTTGATGCAGTACTATAGAGGAGGGGGACCAAACGCTCAGGACCCTAGGTCACAAAGGGTCTAGAACAATTAGCTACCCTGATCTACCTCACGCTAAATATTTCTTAAGGAAAGCTTAGTATTTTAGGAGGGTGAAAAGGAAGAGAAATTGATCTACCACTATCCTTTTATCAACCCAAGAGGTTTAGAGAACCAGATGAGCTAATTCTTGAGTAAAAAATGAGACATCGATAGCTCTCTACTAGAGAACCCTTGTGTAGAAGATGAATGACAATGTGAAGTGATGGTGTACCAGTCTAGTGTTGGCATTGTGAGATGAGGAATGCCAATGTGGATTGATTATGCTTAATCCATGATGAATTGAAGCATAATTTACCCAAATAAACTTGCATCTACCAAACAAGATCATTCAAATTAAAAAGATTAAACTAAGCATTTGTACAAACTAAAAGTTACCAACTATAAAAAAATTAAATTCCTACTCTAACCCATTTGAAACTTATCCTATTTTGGAATTGGTGTTGTGTTGATGTGAAGCAATGATCCTTTTCCAATCCCATGATTAGTGAGCTTGTTTCAGTCGATTTTATGGAAGAGAATCAATGAAACCATTGTGATAAATGGATGAAAACTTAGTTTATGCTAAAAATGAACATGATGCCAACTAAATTAACATGATTTTATGCTACAAATGATCTAATTATACAATTTCTAAGCTAATCTAAGCTAATTCTAGGCTAAAATATGAAAACCCTAATTCATATACAAACTAAGATGGATGCATGGAATCCATTAATGGATTATTTAAAGCTATTATGCAATTAAAATATACTTAAAAAATATAAAAGTGAGTAAACGAGGAGTGTGGATGCAAGTGAGTTCAACATCATAAGTTTGCAATTGAAAGATGGATCCATTTATCTCCAAATAGTGACCTATTTATAGGAGAGAATATGAGAAATAAAGGGTCAAGATTAAAAAGATCAATCAATGGTCCAAGATGAAGGAGATGAGAGGCATGGATCATGAATTTTCATCAATGGATGAGAGTGCATGATGGGATTTAATCAAGGGTTCACACTTTCCTCAAAAAAACACACGTTTGACCTACTCACACAGGTCAAAGGTGGCTTGTTAAAAAGGTTATAAGTTAGAACTTTCTTAAGAAGCCAAGTGAAAATATCTCTTTTGTAAATGATGGAGGAACAAGAATATTCTTTTGGAATATTCATTTAGGTGAGGAAAAAGGCATTTTGAAAATTAAAAGAAATTCTTTAATTGTGCAAAAAAGGGAGATAAGGAATATTCCAAGGGAATATTCCCTTTTAGAGGAAAATTAGTTTAATTGCTAATTAAACAAGTTTTAATCATGCAATTAGGGGATTTGGAGGAATAAAGGGATATTCATTAAATTAAATGATTTAATGAATGGGGTAATGATGAAATGATATTTAATTAAATAACTTAGGGCTATTTAACTAAATAAGATGACTTGTGAGATTAAATTAAATGTTTTGATTTATTTTATTTAATAGGATGAAATGTTAGCTTGAAAGAGGGTGAATTAACCTGATTAAATTCATTAGGCTAATAGATGAAAATGATGCAATTAATTAAATTAACTAGGTTAATATAATTAATTAAGTGAAAAGGGGATGGGTTTAAAGAAGAAATGATGTTAGTAAATCTATTTCGAGTGTATGATATCGTTTAGGACATTTTTGACTTGCTCACATAGGTCAAAGGTGACTTGTTGAAAAGGTTAAAGGTTAAAACTTGCTTAAGAAGCCAAGTGAAAATATCCCTCTTTCAAATGATGGAGGAATAAGAATATTCTTTTGGAATATTCATTTAGGTGAGGAAAAAGACATTTTACAAATTAAAAGAAATTCTTTAATTGTACAAAAATGGGAGATAAGGAATATTCCCTTTTAGAGGAAAATTAGTTTAATTGCTAATTAAACAAGGTTTAATCATGCAATTAGGGGATTTGGAGGAATAAAGTTATATTCATTAAATTAAATGGTTTACTGAATGCGGGAGAGATGAAAGGATATTTAATTAAATAAGATGACTTAAGAGATTAAATTAAATGTTTTTATTTATTTAATTTAATGGGATGAAATGTTAGCGTGATAGGGGGTGAATTAACTTGATTAAATTAATTAGGCTAATAGATGAAAATGATGCAAATAATTAAATTAACTAGGTTAATTTAATTAATTAAGTGAAAAGGTGATGGGTTTAAAGAAGAAATGATGTTAGTAAATATATTTTGAGTGTATGATATCATTTTGGACATTTTTTAGTGTCTACATTTTGTCCCTCTTTGAAGCGATGTACTTGCTACTTCGGTTCAAAGAATAACACTCTTTAGATTAAAACTATTACTTAAATCAATTTTTATTTATTTTTAGATGCCCCACTGCTGAAGGATAAAGTTGATTCCCTATTTTTTCCCCTCTTTGAAGTGATGTACCTACTACTTCAGTTCAAAGAATAACACTCCTCAGATTAAAACTACTGCTTAAATCAAAGAATATTTTTTATTTTTTATTTTAGATGCCCTATTGTTGAAGGATAAAGTTGATTCCCTACCCTCTTGAGAAATCAAATTTTTTTTTCAAAATTTGGGTTGATTTCTCGATAAAGGTTAAAAGTTGCCCCAAGTGTCCATAAAGGCTTTAGGATGCAAGAATTATGCCAAAAATGCAAAAAATGATGTAGAATAAGGTCCAAATTGGAAAAATTAGTGAAAATGATGATAAACCCTATCTTCAACATTAAATTAAGGGAAAAAAACCCTAATTTTCTAGCTTAAATAAGCCAAGAAGGGTCACTTTCAATTCATTTATGTATTCACACTTGAGAGATTCTTACTATTTTGAGCTTTGACCCTCTGACAAAATGGCATGCTGAGAGCTTCCTAGGCACATCTCCAACCGAGTTTGAGAGTTCTAGTGACTTCCAGGTGCAGGACCATTGGTATTTAACTCCAAACTTGATTTCAAATTTGACTTTTGGATGCATTTATTATGCTTTGAAATTTAAACTTTAGTTGTGTCACTATATAGCAATGCCCAAATTGAAATCGGTGACATTGAAATGAATTATAGAGATGCATATGTATATTGTGACACTATTCATGATTTAAAATTAGGGTTTCTAATTTTAATGTGCAACACATACTTGTATAGTGATGCTTCTATTGATTTAGAAATTAGGGCTAAGGTTGCCAAAGATTCAAACACGATGCCCACATGTTTGGTGATGCATGTTGCAATTTGAAATTTTAAAAGCTTTGGGCATTGCAATTTGTAATTTGAATACAGTGACATTATTGAAAATAGCGACACTTTTGTGATTTTTGAGTTGTAAATTTCAAATTGAGTCAAATTTTCTTTATTTCCTGATGTCGTGCACTTCGTGGATGCAGGAGGTCATCCCATCACTAATTTCGTGGGAACACAAACCCAACGTGCTAGAGAGATTGAGTGATTTGTTAGAGATGGGCTAGGAGCACCTAGGAGAGATCGGTCTCTAGTATGTCACATATGCACCCATCATTTGAACTCACTTAGCAATGATGATTGCTTTGTGCAATAGATGGCACAGTGAGACCTCATCCTTCCACCTTCTGACAGGTGAGGCAATGCTGACCTTGGAGAATGTTTGGAAGGTCCTTTGTTTGTCAATTCATTGTGATCATGTGATCTATGATGTTGATGCCGGGCTTGATGCTTGCCATGAGGTGATAGAGATAGAGGAAATTACTTTGGTTACATCACAAATCAACCTTGAGTCATACAAATGTCAAGTGTTGACCTTTAGGTTGATCATCCTAGCCATTATTTTGGATTTGGTCACTCCAGACAGACATAGTAGAGGGTTTAGCCCAAGATGGGGCTTGGCATGGCATAGGATGCTGCACAGGAGGACTCTTTTTGCTTGGATTCTAGTGATACTTGCCTCGCTTTATCATGACATGCACGATTTTGTTTACTGTGATGGGAGAACCATTGGTGCAAGGGTGACTTTGCTACACATTTGGGCATGGGAGCATATTTCCATCCTCTGACCTATTGTTTAGATGGTAGATGTTGACCCAGATGATCCTATGATCTAGCAATATAGAGGTGCCATTACATTGAGGCACACTAGATAGATTAGGCTCCCATATTGGCAACAGGTCAATGATGATATGAAATTTTTCTGCTAGCACTCATGGCTATAGATGCCACCATGGTTTGATGATGTATAATAGTTATCGTTTTCCAGGAAGGCCTGATACATGTAGGGTTGTGAGAACACTATTATTGAGTGGTATTTACTAGATATGGTGGCTCGATAGTTTGGAGAGGTCCAAGATAGACCTGATGATGCATAGAGTATCATTTTTTCTAGGTTAGCCAGAGAGGTTCCCACATGGGGACCGACCATTCCAGCTCCTAAGGTAGTCGAGAGGTTTAGATAGTTAGTGGCTAGCCATGGGCCTATAATTAGGGTTAGGTGATAACACAGACTATGCCTACTTATGATACCTGGTTCGTACCTCCATGATGGCTGACAGATCTAGTGGGTGCTCCTCTACAAGGGAGGCCTAGAGGAAGGGGGCTAGAGGCAGAAGACAGGGTGCCCATGATGGGTAGGACAGTCAGGTTCTAGGGGCTTCACCGATTAGACAACAACCTCCTCAACAGACTCCAATTGTACAGTAGGGACCATAGTAGTAGGAATCACCACCATCACCACCACCAAATGCTAGGGATGCACAGATTCAACAATTGTAGTAGTAGGTGTAGAGTTTGACTAGTGAGTAGGATTAGGCCCACCAGTAGATTTTGGGTATTACTATTGAGTGGGACCAAGCACGACAATAGGTGGTGGCCATCACAACTGAGAGAGATCAATCATTATAGAAAGTATAGTTCATGACTATAGAGAGGGATCAGGAGGTTGCTTAGTGCCAATAGATAGAGGCTATGATGGTGGCTACTCATGGTAGGATAGTTTCAACTAGATTTTACACATAGGTTGTTACAGAGGCTACATATTATAGGTAGCATTACCACTGAGATGTACCACAGGCACTCAAACAACCTAATTTTTTGCAGCGTAGTGGCACACGACTAAGAGCTAAGGATAAACCTAAGAGGTAAGCTGTAGAGCGTAGCAACCATCAGGACTAGCTATTATGTATAGACACTTTTTTATTTCCCTATTCTTTATCACAATTATACATTCATGGGCTCCATTTTGATAGCCTCATGGATATTGTACTTTTGGTCATTATACATACACTAATCCAGATTATGTACCATGACATTCATTTTTTGATATATATGATATGGATATGGATAGCTCATGATGTGTTAATCTTATTTCATGTTTATGGATGCAATGTTGTGTTCTTTTTGAATATATTTTCATATAGATGCTATGGAATTTTATGATGATGATGTATGCATATGGATGTATGGATGCAAATTCTCATGATATGCAATGATTTAAGATGTTTATAATAAAAAAATGTATATTATTCATCACAACTCAAGTGATAATGTAAAATGTGTGATGTGATATGCAATTATTATGATGATGGATGATATTTTTATGCTATGATTATGAGATTTATGTATGTTGATTGTTTGTGGATCCAAGGTGGATGATGTTTTTGGTGACTATCATGACACTAGGTTAGTGTAGAGAGAAGATAGAAGAATAAATAATGAATGACCATTGATTTTGATGATTGCTTCAAAAGATCCAAGTCCTTGATCCATCAAGAATTTATTAGATATGGTGATGAGACAATGCAAAATGAGAATGAAATGTAGGATGGTGAGATGTTCACACTTTAGGATTGGTATTTTCATCATTCCTTATTGTTTGATATAACACATAGACACAATGCATCAAGGTATTAATAACCAAGAAGACATTGTATCTAGTGTAATGGAATTTGACTCAAAAAATAGATAGGATAGTTCTTTTTCACACCTTGACATACGAAAACCTCATTGGAATGCAATACAAAAACTTAGAATATATTGGGCCAAAGCATACACAATAGTCAACAACATACCCTAAACGAACTTCTTACACACAACTAAGAAAGTATGTGCCAAGATAATTTTAGAGTACTCACAAGCATAGCAAATGAAAGATAATGATTGTTGCCCCATTCCTTTCTCTCTAAATCATTTTGATAGACATCATCAATAGGTCCTTGGAGTGGGTCATTAAGATAAATCATAAGAAAATATCAAAGAAAAATAGTCAGTGTTATCCATATGTCTTGCCTAGTTTAAGTTTAGCTAAAGTGATATTTGATACCAATTTCCATTGCAAGAAGGATACATCCAAGGACATGCTGATCAGAGGTTGTTTGATGTTAGGATGATGATGCTAAAATGAGCTTTTGATAGACACTTCATTGACACATCTACCTATGATTTAGACTTAATATTTTGACAATTAGGTTCTTACTTTATGAATTGCTACACTTGTTTTCTACCTTTTTGGCCAAAGGCTGAAGGTGACGATTGATTTATTATGGGTGAAGGTTTATTATGGGTGAAAGTGAGATGGGATTGATGGTTTTTGATTTTTTTAGAATATTTCAATGTTTTTAGTATTTTGAAATTTTTTTGAGGTTGTTTTGGTCTTTTTTGAAAGTTTATGTAAATGTTTATGTTTTCATATTTTCTGAGGATGTTTAGGGTTTTCTAGAGATATTTGAAGCTTTTAAGGTCTTTTGAATATTTTCTATTGTTGAGGAGTTTTCAATTTTCTAAATTTTTTTGTGTTTTTTGAATATTTGGATGTTTTTGGTTTTCGAGAGTTTTAAAATGTTTAGGGATTTTTTGAGATATTTGGATGTTTTGGGGTTTTCCAAGAATTTTGAAGTTTTTTCCAAGAACCTAACCTAAAGGCCTATCGTAGGGTCCTCAGGGGATGATCAAAGATAAGCTTTGCCTATGTTATACACGCAGAGATGGCATAGTTCGACTGACTCAACCTATTTACAAGATGAAGATATGAACAGATGAGAGACATTAGTTTATTGTGATGAAATCCTAAAGGACTGACCTGGGGTGTCTTGAAGGAACATCATTGATGGCCTTGCCTACATTCAAGCTAAGAGATGGCGTAGTTCAACAAGGGGTACTACTTTTTGGATTTTTGATATTTTGACCATTTTAATGATTTTGATGTTTTATAGATGTTCTAGAGTTTTTTCTTTACAATTTCCTGAATGTTTTTGTATTTTAGTTCTACGAGATTATGTAAATGTTTTTGGGATTTTTGATGAGATAAGATTTTATGAATGTTTTTGGAATTTTTGATGAGATTTTATGAAATTTTTGAGATTTTTGATGAGATTTTATGAATGTTTTTGGGATTTTTGATGACATTTCCAATGACCTCAAGATATACATGAACCTGATATGATCCCATAACAAAATACCCCCCATATGAAATGTTAGAAAACTTTGATAAAGGTGAGACAAACTGACCTTTGGGATATGCCAAGCAGTGCTAAAGGGTTCATTATAGCTCACAGTGTCTAGCCATGATAAGAAAGCGGATGATGGATAAATGGTGGTGCAAAGAATGATAGGATAAAAGATCCAATAAAATATGTGGAGATGCTTTATTTATGAAAGGCATCTGTTTTCAAGGTTTTCACCAAGGTACTTTCCCAAAGCGCCACCAAAGTGGTTTTCACTAGAGCACATTTTTTCTTTACTTTTTTGAATCTTTTTTCTCATGTTTTTTGTACCTTTTTTTTTTTGTATTTTTAGATTTTATACCCTTCAAGACTAGGCATACAACTTTTTGAGATGCAAGCTATTGGTTGGCTCCTGCAAGGGTTCACCTTCGGAGGTTGAGAGTTGGTATGCTCTCGGTACGTAGCTTGCTATGATGACAAAGGGACCCAACCAGTTAGGTTCAAACTTTCCTTTGTTGTCTTGATCTGGAAGGTTCTTCTAATTCTACTTTAGGAAAAGACATCTAACTTGGAATGATTGACATTTGATCCTCTTGTTATAGTTCAGTTTCAATTGATTTTGAGATACTTGCAAGTGATTGACGATGTCAAGATGACATTCATCCAGGAATTCTAGTTCATTTAGCTGAGACACTTTGTATTCTTCCTTATTAATAAGGCTCTATAATGACACTTGCAATGATGGGAGCTCCACCTCAATAGGAAGGATAGCTTTTGATCCATAGAACAAAGAGAAGGGGGTTGCACCTATAGGCGCGTAGATACTAGTTCGATAAGCCCAGAGAGTGGGATTTAGTTGTAAGTACCAGTCACAACCAACTTAATTCATTGTTTTCTTCAAGATTTTTAGGATACTTTTTTTTGTAGCCTCAGCCTGGCCATTGGTTTGGGGATAGTACGGGGTAGAGAATTGGTGTTGGATGTTGAATTTTTGACACAACTCTTTCACATCTTAATTTTTAAAGGGGGTTCCATTTTATAAGATGAGAGTTTGAGGAACACCATAATGATAGATAAGGTAATTCAGGAAAAACTTTGCAATCTACTTCCCCATTATGTAGGTCATATGAATGGCTTCTACCCACTTAGTAAAGTACTTAGTAGCAGTTATGATAAATTTGTGGCCATTGGATGAGGTTGGGGTGAATTTTCCTATGAAGTCAAGTCCCCACTATGAAAAAGGCCATGGTGTGATCATTCATTGTAATTCTTGAGTTGGGGCAAGGATAAGATCCCCATGTTGTTGACACTGGATTCACGTCTGCATATACTGATGAGCTTCTTTTTCCATGGTTGGCCAATAGTACCCCATCTTCAATAGTTTCTTAGCTAATGTCATAATTTTAGAATGAGACCCACATATGCCATTGTTTACTTCTGTTAAAGTATTTAAGGCTTCCTCTTGGTTAAGACATCAATGTAGTGTCCCTTCAATGCTTTGATGGTAAAGGGTATCACCTAGGATCACGAATCGGGATAAATTTTTAACAAAGGTCTTTTAAGGCTCGGGGTGATATCCAATGGGAGGGTTCCTTTGCTTAGGTAAGTGAATAAGTCATGATACCATAGGGATCGAGGACTAACAATGACACACACAAATTTAGATTCAAGGATTTGAAATTTGGTATGAGAAGTTGTTCCACCAAGAATTCACATTGGAGGGCGTTGTTCAACATGTTTAAGAGTGATTTGATTGTTTCCATCATGTCTACTACTCTATTGTTCATGCGAGGATTTTTCTCAAAATTTATGTCTATAAAAAGGTCTTTGAGATTCTCCACCATCTTCTTGTAAGGAGTGACTTTGTTGTCTTTAGTTTGATAGTTGTCATTGAATTGGTTGATAACCAACTATGAATCTCCATAGAATTTCATCTCTTGAATCTACCACTAAACTACTATCCTTAGATCTATGATTAAGGCTTCGTACTCAACAATGTTGTTGGTACATAGGAATGATAGCCTATATGACTTTGGGATATAATCTCCTTGAGGGGTGATAAAGAGAATTCTTGCTCCAGATCCATGTTGGGTGAACAATCCATTAAAGTACATCTTCCACTGAGTTGTGAGATTGATAAGGAACACTGATTCATCATAGAACTCAAATATCTAGGGGTTCTCAACATAGATAGGTGCTTATGCTAGTTGGTCTGTGATCACTTGTCATTTGATTGCTTTGTGTTCTACATACTCTATGTCAAATTCTATTAATATCATCACCCATTTAGCCATTCTTCCTATGAGAGTTGCTTTGGATAACATGTATTTCAATGGATTGATCTTTGCAATGAGCTTGATTTGATGTGATAACATACAGTGCTTGAATTTTTGTGAAGCAAAAACAATTGCTAGGAATGCATTCTCAATGGGTTAATAGTTCATCTCATAGCCCACCAAGGTTCTACTGATGTAGTAGATAGTTCTTTCCTTTCTGTTTTCAACATGTTGTGCTAAAAGATCTCCTAGTGTTGTTGGTGTTGTTGAGATGTACAGGTTTAGTGGCATGAGCACTGGAGGTGTCAGTAAATAATCTTTGATCTGTTGGAAAGCTTTATCAAACTTATCATCCTACTTGTAGGTTATCCCTTTATGAAGAAGATGTGAGAATGGGTGGATTTTATTTGATAGTTATGTTATGAACCCTCTGATGGACTACAATCTACCTTGTAATCCTCTCATTTGATTTAGTCTTTGTGGTGGTTCCATCTCTAGGATGGATTTTACCTTTGCCAGATCAATTTCTATCCCTCTTTGTGAGATGATGAAGCCAATAAGTTTCCCTAATGTGACCCCAAAGACACACTTTTTTGGATTTAGCCACACCTTGTATTCTTCAAGCTAGTCAAAGATAGGTCCTAAGACTTGTATGTGCTCACTTTTTTTTTTTTTTCAAAAAATCGTCCACATAATCTTCAACTATTTTGTGGATCATGTCATGGAAGATGAGGGTCATCACTCTTTGATAGGTTTCTCCTTCATTCTTTAACCCAAATGGCATCACATTCCAGCAATGGGTTCCACATGGACAAGTGAATTTAGTTTTATGTTGATCCTCTTTGGTGATTATGATTTGATTATAGCTTGAAAAACCATCCATGAGTGATATCTTTTCACGCCTTTCTATTAAGTCCATAATGAGATCGATGTTAGGAAGAGGAAAATCATCCTTTGGGAATGCTTTGTTTAAGTCTCAAAATTTAGTATAGGTTTTGATGCCCCTAGTGGGTTTTGATACTGGTACCAAGTTTAAAACCCACTTAGGATAATCTATCAGCTGGATAAAGAAAACATCAAGAAGCTTTTGTAACTCTTGTTTGACCAACAGTTCTATCTGAGGATGCATCTTTCTTAATTTATGCTTAACAGGCTTAGCTTCAGGATAGACTGCTAGGTGATGCACAACCACTTATGGATCAAGGCCTAGCATATATGTGTGTGACCATGCAAAGTTAGATTTTTCTCTCTTTGAGGAATGATACTAGGTTCTTTTGTTCTTCATCTAGCAAAGATTCAACATAGAAGGTGATTTTAGGTGCTTTGTATGTTCCCAAATTGACTTGAGTGGCCTTTTCTTCTAGCACTGCAAATTTTTCTAGATGCATTGCACTAAGGGGGATATTGAATCCCTCATCCTTATGTGCCTCAGAGAGGTTTTCACCGTTAGATGCATCCTTTATTTTTACTACTTTAGGATCAGAGAGTGCCACTAGGTGGTTTTCACTCAAGGATCTGCATGTTGATTTATTTAATTAATTTTGTGACTAAAGGATTCAATCATCTCACTATAGTATTCCCTTGTGTCAAGCTCTATGTTGAATCCTTCTTTGTGATCTGAGCATGATAAGTTGTCATAGATTCCCATGAATTCTGAGATTGCTTCATCATTTTCAAATAAATCTAGAGTCGATGGTCCTTGTTGGTCCATTTCAATAAGTTGTGGGTATACTAGGCATATTTTAGTTGGTTGGTTTCTTGGGACAAAGGATGTTATGGATATCATAAAGAGGGTGTTGTTCTCAAATAGGTTAGCAACATTAAGGGGAAATTCATTTAAGGTTGTATCACACAATGGAGGTGACCAAGAGAAAGCCTCAACTCATTTAACAAAAATACTTTTTCCAATAAGTGTGGCCTTGCTAGTAGTACAACCCAAGCTAAGATTATTTATTCATTTCTTAGGAATGATGTGATCTAGTAAACCATTATCATTCTATCCTATCTTTTCATTCTTGTTATATCCCTAATTTTTCATTAGCTATAGACCTTTATTATCATCTTCCATGGGAACAATAAGAATACGTCATTCATCTTGATAGAGAATTTTATCTTCCTCATTGACATCTTCCTAGTTCAAATCCCCCCACTTGGTGAAGGTAGTAGCTCCCATCTTGATTGTTTCAGGTTCTTTGGTGCTAGATGTGGGTTTTCGATGAGACTGAGAAGAAATAGGTAACTTTGCTAAGGAAAAATGTGTATTCAATAGTTTTTAGTTTCTAGAACCATCATCTTGGATTACTTCTCTGATGTCAGGTATACTTTGCACAATGAGTATTTTTATTGCTAAAGTAGAGGCCAGGGATGATGGGTCAAAAAATGAGCTTGATGGTGTAGGCCCTTCATCATTCTTGGGTATTTGGGGTATCTTATAGAACTTGGCCTCAAGAATTTTTAAGTAGTGAAATGGATCAGGGTCTCCATGGATAGTGATTTCTCTACCTTCAAAAGGAAACTTCACACACTGATGATAGGTTGAGGCTACAAATTTTAGAGGATGGATCCATGGTCAGTCAAGAAGGATGTTATAGGAAAGATCAAGATCAATAACCTAAAATGTAGTTTTTGTAATAAGAGGTCCCACCTAAATGGGAAGTGCAATGATTCCTTGTCATACCTATTCTTAGTTGTCATATGCCTTGATGGTGGTACTCTTTGTCTTCTCAATAGTATCTTCTGAATAGCCTTTATTTTTTATCAACTGTAGGGTACAAATGTTAAGACCAACACCTCCATCTACCAAGACTCTTTTGACCTTTTTTTTGTGAATAACAACCTCAAGGTGTAAAAAACACTTATGAGATAGTTGTGACGGTAGGTGTTGCTTAGAGAAGGTGAGAAGATGGTTGGTGATATGGCCTACCATAGCTTGAAATTGATCAGTATCTATATTCTCGAGAATGGATGACTCAAACAATTGTTTTTCTAATATTTCCCTATGTGTGGGGGATAACCTTAAGAGTTCTAAGATATATATCTATGTGGGGGTCTGCTTGAGCTGATCTAGAAGATTGTACTTGTTAGGATTAGATGTGGGAAAAATACGCTATGTCCTAGATTGAGATGGGACTCCTTGAACAGTTATTTTTCCACGTCATGTGGTGACTCCACACTCCATACTATCTCCTTTGATGGTGACAATAGTAATAACGCTATCGTAGGAGGCAACAACATTGGAATAGGTATGTTTCACATTTGTGTAATTCTTATCTTTGTCATTTTTATTTTCTTTGTTATGATCTGGCATAAGGTTCTTCTATATCTTAAGATCCCAATTCCCAGCTAGTACCTCAATAGATATGGTATCATTTTATATGAGATCTTGGATGACATTTTTAAGTTTCATGCAATTTGTTCTTTTATGTCCTTTGATTTTGTGAAAGTCATAGATATCACGCTCGTTATACTAGGATTGCTTTTCTTGTGGTTCTTGGTAGTTTTCAAAGTTAGGAAGTGTTATCAAATTTGACTCTACTAATTTCTTCATGATTGTTTCGATGTGTTTCAATAGTTGTTCTTGTTAGCAATTCGCCTTTGTTGTATGTTAGTGTTATTGATTTGATTGTTCTGAGGAGTTGTTTTTTGTTGCACAGTTGGTTGGATGTTAGCAACTTGACTGTTACTAGGCCTTGGAGCACTTAGTATGACCTTAGCATCTACCACACCATCATTTGTTACATTTTTGTTCTTTTCCCAGACACAAGGTTTCTCATTCAAACTAGTTGAAGGATGGTTGTCTTTGTAAGCTTGAGTATTTCCTTGTGAGATTAGAGCTCTTTATATGTTAAGGGATTTAGGGACAAGTTCCTCGTATGATGTGATCCACTGCATTTTCAAGTGGAATGATATATTTGGATCTAGATTGGCTATTAAGATTCCCACTTGTTGTTCATTAGGAAGAGGCCACTTTCTTTTACTAGCTCTTTGTCTCCATCATTGCACGAAATTAGTGAAAGTCTCCCCTTGATTTTTTCTAAGATTATATAATTCTTCTAGACTAATGTCAATGTCAACATTGAAGGAGTAATGATTGATGAATTTGTCAGTAATTTCCTAAAAAAAACTAATGCTAGGAGGTAGATCGGAAAACTAATCCATAGCATGAACTGTTAAACTTCGAGGGAATAGGTGCATCAGATATGAATCATTGTAAGCCACCTCCATGCACATGAAATTAACTTCTTTGATATGGTCCATAGGACTTCCTCTCCCTTTATATTTGTCAAATTTGGGGGTTTCAAAACTAGGAGGGAATGGTATAATTGCTATGTTTCAGTCAAAGGGATAAGGACACAAGTTGTTTGTATGGGGCTTTTTGGTCTTTCCCATATGAAGGTCCTGCATTTCTTGTGAGAGTGTTTTAAATTGTGATGCTAGATCATCTTGTGGGTTGGGTGGAGGAACATATGGTTGGATGATAGATGAGTTGTATGGGGTGTATGGTGGTGTGAGATTTTGTAAAGATTATTGGGGTATGGATGTATATGTTCCCAATATGTTTGGATTGATGATGTTCAAGTGAGAATAATAAGAACATTGTTGTTGGGAATACTATTGAACTAGTAAGGCTTTTTATTGAGCTTGATGTTGTTGTTGTGCCACTAGGGCTTGTTATTAGGCCTACTATTGTTGGTATGCTAATAAATATGTTTGTTGTGCATGATGTTGTTGCACGGCTTGTTATGATTGATGATGTTGTTGTGATAACACTACTTGTTGTGCTTGATGTTGTTGTTATGCTAAGGATGCTTGTTGTGCTTGATATTTTTGTTGTGCTAAGGCTGCTTGTTGTGTTTGATTTTTTTGTTGTGCTAAAGCTACTTGTTGTGCTGCTAAGGCTACTTGTTGTTGTTGCTATTGTTGGATGACTTGTTGATAGGCTTGTTGTGCTTGTTGTAAAGCTAAGGCATGTGCTTGTAATTTAGGATTAGGTGGTTGTTGAGACATCTATGAAGGATTATGGATAATAATGTTTTGAGTGGGTAATGGATTGTTGATGAGAGATGGAGGGTTCCCTTGGCTCAAAATTCCTTGTAAGATGGTAGAATGAGGTGGAGGAATGTATGTTTAAGGTCCTGACTGATTTGGCATAGTAAAGGGGACTTTGGGAAAAGATTATGTCATTAGATTTTAAATGGAAATGACACACTAGGACCTTGAATCCATTGATTGAAAATATTTCTGTGTCCCATGTTTTGAGGATTGCCTTGTGCCAAAGATGTAAACAAGGGATTTGTGGTCAAGGTACTTCCTAGATTGATAGAACTTGTAACCAAGGGATTGTTTTGAGGTGGATTGATGGTGGATGGTGTGGATGTGTTTTGTGAAACCATTGGTATGGATGAACCCATTGGAGGATTGGGTAAGGATGTCCCCATTTGATTCAAGGGTTGACTTTGTGGTATGGTATTGGTATGCCCTTGCATGTTTTTTTTGAGATATCTAATCTACACTACTTTGTGTAATGGTAGGAACACTCATGGTACTCATGGAAGTGGATGAAGAAGGATGCCCTCGATATGTTGAATTCATGGTTGACTAATGAAGATCAAGAGGTGTGTATATTTGTTTAGGATCTTCAAGAATGAGAGGAGCACCAAAGCTAGGAATCCAATTCGTTGTGTTAGGTGGAGGCTTGGTTTCGTGTGTTCCCACAAGTTTACTATTTCCAAAATGAAAGAGTATTTCCAAAGTATTTAGAAAGGCTTGTTGCAATACTTGGAATGTAGGTTTGATTTATCCCTAGCGATGGAGTTACGACAACCTTATGTTAGATTCTATGCCACAAACATTGGGGAGATAGGAGCTACATATTCAAAGGCTTGATGTTCCATAATTTCCTCCCTAGTGAGTTCAAATGGGTTGCTTGTGATATCTTCTATCTCATATGGTCTCGATAGGGATGAAGGCTCTTGTGATGGTGTAACTTGACTCCTTGAATTGAATTATAAAGGATTTGGATCACTTGAGGTGAATGTCACTTTGGTTTTCTCCATGATTCTCTTGTGTTGTGATCTAGTCTTTACCATAAATGTTGTGTCACTTGTGGGATATTTTTGTGGTGATTTGTGATGTTTGAACTCTCTAGTTGACTCAAATCTAGGTAAGGAGATGCTCTAAGTCTATTGGGAGAAATTGTGATGGTGGGAAATGAAAATATGGATGTGGAGAGTGATCTTTGCAAATTTTTTGAAACAACACTTTTGACTTACTCTTGTTGTTTTGGTGTTGGGATAAAGGATGTTTATGAAGTTGTAAATCTTTAGGATAGACTCATGACCTTCAAGATGAACTAGTTCAAAGATAATAACTAACTTAAGTAAGTGCATGGAAAAAGATACATTTCACATGCAAAGTAGCTAAGTTAGAGGTTGGTTTGATTTTATTTGATGTTTAGGTCAAAAAGTGTTGGCGTACTTGAAATTTTACAAAGTTGGATGAAGTAAAGGATGAAATTTGATGAAGGGGTAAGTGAGATGTTTGACCCAATGTTGACTTTAAAGTGAACCTTTTTTTTGAAAAGACCAAGGTAGCGAGAATGTTGTTAGACCTCTAAAATTTTCAAATCCTAAAGACCTAATGTTGATTTTAGATGAGAGGATGGACGGGGATGTTTAGACCTATTCAGATTCTCCTAACTCGAGTATAAAATTTTCTTAACAAGTGATAGCAATTGCGATAAAGTATTGAAGCCCACTTCCTACTGAATTGTGCACTACGATATCTATGTTTGCAATGACATGATGGAGATCTTCCCCTATAGATTGTGATTGTGCAATGGATCATTTAGAGGAGTTGAGTATCGTGAAAAAGACAAGGATTTTGAATCCAAAAGAATGCATATAGTTCTAGGCTATTTCTTGAAACGTTTTTGTAAAATTTTTCTACCAACTTGTCTCTATTCTTGTGAAGTTTTAAAAGATGTTTCTTGAGAGCTTTCAGACTAAGATGCCTAAGTCTAAAATGATGGCCTGTAGACTTTATTTTAGGGATCCTATTTTTATGTGAGATCATGTAGAAACAGTTAAAGTTTATGGAAGAAAAGAATATATTTCTTTTCATGCAGGTGGTGGTAATATAGGCCTTCCAACCTCAATATCAGCTTGTTCCTCTTCTTTGTCTAAAATGGTTGTTGTGTTTCTCCACTAGGTATTTGTTTCTTTTGTTTCAAATGTAAAGCTTCTCAAATTGCTAATAAGATTGGTTTGTTCTATGTTAATGAGTTCAAAGTTTGGTTGAATTATAGCACCTGGAAGATTAGGTTGTTCAATGGGAGCAATCAATCTCCAAATAGTCAAGTGGGGTTCATTTGTTAAGCTTATCTTGCTTAAGTGAATTGATTTTACAAACACTTCTCTTGATTATGTTCTCAAACTAAATGTTTATGTCAAAAACTTCATAACTTTCACAATGTCCATTTCGTGAAAATTTATGTGATTAGAGCCATAATTTCCTATGTTGTCTTGGAGAAATATAGATTTGAGATTAATGTCAAGATATTTAGAAATCACTAAGGATAAATCCTTAGGACAAGTAGTAATATAAAGGCTAACTCAAGATGTCCATATTTAAGCCAAAGTGTTGGAAATTTTTGAGGAAGATAGTGAATGTTTTTGTATCATTTTGAAACCAAGAAAAGTGTTAAACTAACTCACAATCATTACAACCTTAGGTTTGAATTGTTGAGTCCCCACTTGGATTTCTCCAAAAACTAAACAATGTGAATAGTTAGAGATTTGACGACACTAGCTCCCCTCCATGACACACACTTCTTGGGACCACAAAATCTCAAAGTCCTTAAAATCCAGAGCACAAAAGGATTTTTTCTATTTCTACAATTGAATAGTATGATGTGGGTGACTTTAGAATGACCGTTCTTGCACCAACAAATATTAAGGATTTTTAGCTTCTAAACAAGGATTCATAATAAGGGATTCTAGTTTAGGGGGTGCAATGATAAACTCCATCAAGAGGTCTCCCAACCCTTAGAACAATGGATTTATGCATCATAAAGATACTGGGGGAGAGCTATCGTGTACCGCTTCCCATTAATCACAATTTTAATTGCAACCACACATTTATATCGTAGTTTGGAAGGGGTTGGTGTTAGCTCATTACTACTTTGGTCATTCCCTTGGGGTGAGAAATTTTTCCCACCAAGGCAAGACCTCTAAAGATAAACAATAGTGAGGAAGTACATCCATAGTTTGATCATCTTTATTAGTATGAACAAAGAGAGAACAAATGCTATGCCTTTTCTCACACTCACAAGGGGGTTCAATTTTAATCCAAATTGAAAGATGTAGATGATTTTGCAAAGTGTTAAGGAATATTTCTATTTCTCAA
This sequence comes from Sequoia sempervirens, assembly GCA_007258455.2. NCBI lineage: Eukaryota > Viridiplantae > Streptophyta > Pinopsida > Cupressales > Cupressaceae > Sequoia > Sequoia sempervirens. Next base: position 591,175,017 of record VDFB02281492.1, read on the forward strand.
GGTTTCCAAATGGAATGAGATAATTGCATACGCATCCATTAACAACATTGAAAATCAAAAAACATAACAAACAGTTGTAAATTTTAACCCTTCAAGGCAGTGATGAGTTTGTTTTAAGTACCAACTGAAATATGAAGTTTCCTTGTTCAGTTTTAAACCCAAAAAATAATGATGAGATGAGGGTTCAATTTTAAAAACTATTTTGAGCATTCTTTTTAAACCTAATGTAAATTCAGTGTGTGTCCTAGAGCAGAAATTATAAAGCATAAAAGTTGGGTTATAATTGCCCCAAAGCATCAAATGTTTGTTACAATCACATAATTTTAAGATAAGAAGAGGATTTCTTCACTTGAGCTCTATGTATTTCAACCTACAAAACCCTATTAGTCTAATAATGAGAAAATAGTCATAAGTGCATCAATGATCAAATAATTCAAGGAAATTAAAGCACATGTTGAAAAAATGATCGTAAAGTTTCTTACCCTAGTTGAGTTTCGTTGAACACAATAGTGTCATAGTTTGAAGTTTTGACATCACTCTGGCGAAAATAGAAATCACTCTGTAGTAGATACAGAGAGCACGATAGCATCGAAATTTGGTCCAACGTCACTACTTACAATAGTGTCACATTTTGAAATTTGAGGACATCAGTCTAGTGCAGATGGGCATCGCCATTTAAAATTTTTGATACCTCTATATTAAATTAGTGTCACTATATTTAAATCAGAATTGGTGCATTTAATTAGTGTCAGCATTTCAAATTGCAGCAACATCACTATATAGCAATGCACCTCAATGTGCATCGTTGTTTGTAGTTTTGGCATCACTATATCTTGCAAAATAACAAACAAACAAAATTCAAGCTAAAAAATGGTTAAATTAATGGTTTTCCCTCCTTCTAGCACCAAAATGTGAGATGAGGAATGCTAGTATGGATTGATTACACTTAATCCATGATGAATTGAAGGATAATTTACCCAAATAAATTTGCATCTATGAAACAAGATCATTCAAATTGAAAAGATTAAACTAAGTATTTGTTCAAATTGAAAGTTACCAATTATTAAATAATTAAATTCCTACTCTAACCCATTTGAAACATATCATGTTTTGGAATTGGTGTTGTTTTGATGTCAAACAATGACCCTTTCCCAATCCCGTGATTAGTGAGCCCGTTTCAGTTATTCTAAGGAAAAGAATCAATGAAACCATTATGGTAAATGGATGAAAACCTAATTTATACAAAAAATGAACATTATGCAAGCTAATTTAACATGATTTTATGCTACAAATGATGTAATTATGCAATTGCTAAGCTAATCTAAGCTAATTCTAAACTAAAAGATGAAAACCCTAATTCATATACAAATTAAGATGGATGCATGAAAGCCATTAATGGATGCTTTTAAGCTATTATGAAATTAAAATAAACTAAAACAAGCTAAAAATGCGTAAAATATGAGTGTGGATGCAAGTGAGTTCAACAACATAAGTTTTCAATTGAAATATGAATCCATTTGTCTCCAAATAGTGACCTATTTATTGGAGGGAAAATGAGAAATGAAGGGTCAAGATTGAAAGATTAATCAATGGTCCAAGATGAAGGAGATGAGAGGCATGGAACATGGATTCTCATCTAATGAGAATGCATGATGGGATTTAATCTAGGGCTCATACTTGCCTCAAAAAAACACACTTTTGACCTTCTCACATAGGTCAAAGGTGACTTGTTCAAAAGGTTAAAGGTTAAAACTTGCTTAAGAAGCCAAGTGAAAATATCCCTTTTTCAAATGATGGAGGAATTAAGATATTCTTTTGGAATATTCATTTGGGTGAGGAAAAGGAAATTTTGCAAATTAAAAGAAATTCTTTAATTGTGCAAAAAAGGGAGATAAGGAATATTCCAAGGGAATATTCCCTTTTAGAGGAAAATTAGTTTAATTGCTAATTAAGTAAGGTTTAATCATGTAATTAGGGGATTTGGAGGAATAAAGGTATATTCATTAAATTAAATGATTTAATGAATGGGGGAGAGATGAAAGGATATTTAATTAAAAAACTTAGGGTTATTTAATTAAATAAGATGACTTAGGAGATTAAATTAAATGTTTTGATTTATTTAATTTAATGGGATGAAATGTTAGTGTGAAAGGGAGTGAATTAACCTAATTAAATTAATAAGGCTAATAGATGAAAATGATACAATTAATTAAATTATCTAGGTTAATTTAATTAATTAAGCAAAAAGGGGATGGGTTTAAAGAAGTGATGTTAGTAAATCTATTTCAAGTGTATGATATCATTTAGGAATTTTTTTAGTGTCTATAGGCATCTATGGAGATAGAGAGTACAAAATACCACTAAGACTGATAGAGATTTATCTAGTCTACCTGATAAAATGTGATTCTAAGAAATAACACACAACTAGAAATAACTAAATATGTAAGACGACAATAACAACAATTTAACTTAAAAGGAGAGGTTGACAAGAATAAAAATGTGATAGAAATACAAATTACAAATGGTCTAGCCTCTCACAAGCTCCACATGAACATAAGACATACACAATAGAACGAGGAAAAATATTAGTGTTTTTTGGGGGCTTGCCACAGTCAACACCTAGATGCAGGGGCATCTGGAAGCATTTAAAACAATTGAGGCAGTTGTCAGTGATGAAGTGAAGTTTAGTATGATGGACAATTCAGTAAATTGATGTTCAGAGGTTGTGGATTAAAGGGTTTGTTTTCAAGCATATCTATTGTTTCCATGTTATGCTTCAAAGGTTCACATGAAGATTTGATTGATCAAGTTATGAATGTCTGTGTTCTATTAGTTGTTCAATCATTCTAGCTGGTGAACCTGAAAGAAGATGATGTGATTCTAGTAATTTGGGTTTTTGTGAATGTTTCTGTGGTGATTCATGATGCTTCTGGATATTTCTAGATCATGTGTTGTTGGTCCATATCGATTGTTGTGCTCGTGATTGGTGATTTTCCTTTAGTGAGTTCATTTTTTCTTGTTCTTGGCCAATAGGGTGTTTTTGGCGTGTTGTGGATCTTCAAGGAATAAATTTTGAAGGTGTTTCATGTTTGAGGATGTTTTTTTGGGTCCTTACTTTATTATGGCCGATATTGGTTGGTTCACATTGTAAATTGTTTATTATTTGAGGCCGACCTATTGGAGTTTGCACGTTATCTTACTAGTCATTGTATTAAGGCCGACATGTTAAGGGTTAGATGATTTTGTAGATGATATAAATAGAAGAGAGAGGATTTGTTACAGAAGGATAGAGAAGGGCGATGTATCAATAAGGTATTTGATACTATGAAGTATGAAGCATAGTGATGAAGTAGTTTGATCTGAAAGGATCTCAAAGTAGAAAGAGTGTGGAGCAGAGCCAAAGAAGTTGATGAAGATTGTTATCATTTAAGTTATTTGTAATCCCTGGACTATGGCCTAGCATCTGTTAAGCCTGAGAGGCATATTTAATGTGTTTTTATATTATAATATAATGAGGAATGAGCTTTGAAGGCTAGGTTTTTCCCTGTTAGGATTTTCCTAGGTTATATCTTGTGTCTGGTGTTCATGAATTTCTTTGATCTTTCTATGGATTAGCTGTTAATTTTTGTTGCATATCTATTGTGATTATGGAGTTAGTAACCTAGGTTGCAAGGCTATAAATTCCTTAATTGGGCCCTCCTACCTTGTATACGTCACACCCATTTTTTGTTGACACCTCCACAAATAGCCAAGATAGCCACACGATAGAAAATGCAATAGAGAAAGTAATGAAAGAAAGTACAACTAAGTAATGGTTACAAAACTATACTACGAAATCAAATGAAAATTCTATGTAAAGTGGATATCACCTCCCAAATAAGGTTCCCTCAAGCATGTGAAGGGAGATGCAAGCTCATAAACTTGTAAGTGCAATCATTGCCGCATCAACAAGAGTGGAATCTAGTAGAGTGACGCTTTAGAGCTACAAAAATGGTGGAGGGTTTTGTGAAAAGCTCAAGGAGTACATACAAACATGAAGTGAGTGTGAAGAAGCTTGAAGAAGATTCAATTGAATGAATGAGAGAGTGTTTTAGCATGAATAGAGGCCCAAAAGAGTCGTTTGAGGACAATCAAGTGTGCAGGGGCATTACTCTTCATCGCCAACGAAGAACTGTAACACCTCTACAAATTCCAAAGGTGGGAATCTGGTCAAGATGGAAGCACTCCACACAAAAATCCACACACTATGCTAGCATCCTTGACAAAAAATCCCCCACCAACACTACAAACTATAGACACATAAAAATGATCTAGGCACCCGAGCTTCATTTTTCTATGTCAAATGTCCTCCTCACATAGTTAAATCATTTGATTATGTCCTAATGTTATAATTTCTAATTATTCCTCCATGAGTATTTAAATAAATAAATTACATTCATTTATTTAAATACATCACTAGTTAATCCTTATTCCCTTCAATAATTATCCATTTAACCCATTTATCCTTCAATTAAATAAACTTATTCATTTAACCCAATTTTCATCCCACAAGTAAATAATTAAAATAATAATTTATTGTCTTTTTCTCATTCCCATTTATGAATTAAACCATTATTTAATTCATAATTCAACTTTCCTCCATAAATCAAATAATTGCTATTATTGTTTTATTTTCCAACTACCTCTTTTTTTCCACCATTGATTTAATTCATTTCAATTAAATCTCAACCCTTCATTTCAAAGCTTGCCCTAACTTTGACCTAATGTTTCCCTAACCCTAATGCTCCTTATCACATTGAATCCTTTCCTTTGATATTAGGTTTTTATAAACTTTTACTCCTATCCATTCATTCTCAATTTGGAATTCTTTAAAAGGCTCTCTCTCAAGTCATTTTAGACATACACATAGAGTTATTTTCAGCATGCTTCAGAGATTTGAGTACTTGATCATATAACACTTCAATATCTTGCTTGTCTTAGGCATAGGTGAAAGTTGCATTTCAAATTTGAGGGAAATTATACTATTTGCAAAAAGATGGAGAAGGCCAATGGAGGTCAACCAATGGAAGCTTCCAGACTAGGTGATAGTGTTTCAATATTTTTATGTTTCTTGGTTGCGATTGTGCTCTATTGTTGATTGGGGTTTAAGTTATTATGCTAATTGCAATTAATCTTAAAATTTCTCCCTAATACATTTGGTGAACCTGACACATTTAAGTATCTTGGACATATATTTTTCTTGCTGAAAATTAGTCTATCTAATGAAAGGTTTTTTCTTGCAGGATCTCTGCAGATTTTAGTTTACATTTCCATTTTAGCAACAATCTTTTAATATTTACTGCGCTTGGTCCTTAAAATTTTGTGATCTTTGATCTGGCTTCACATCCTTATATGTTTCTTTGTAGATTTAATGATGGCAGTGATCACTAGTGTAATCCTTATCACATACAATAAATATCCTTGTTGAAAAGCATTATTGTGATCACTGTTTTGAAAGATGACATGAAAATTGGCAAGTAAAGTGTAGTAAATTCTATCTATAGTGGTAAATATTAGCTTCTTCAATATGTTGGTATATCAATCTTCTCTTTAGATAGAGCATTAAATATTAGCTTATTCTTTTACAATGTATAAAATATCTTTTACAAGATAGGTGTGTTTATCTTCTAAGAAAATAAACACACCTATCTTGTGCTTTAAGCTAATATAACATATCGATATACCACATCTTCAGTAATGGCACAATGAAGGTGTTGACATCTCAATAAAATGTCACAAATCTCAACATTAAAGGTAGTTCTTGAAGATATATTCTCGAAAAGATTTGATATGATATTACATTAACTTCTTAGATTTTCTATGATACTACCATCGTTTAATATGCATGCTGCTACTACCATCGTTTGGTATGATTTAATCATTTATATTTTGCAGAAAAAATGGGCCCTCAAATTTTTTTGCACTGCCTCCAACTTTTTTATGGTTTTGCTACCCCCCATGATTGGCATGATATTTGTAGCTTTGGAGGGATCTACTACTCCTCACCTTCCTCATGTTGGCATGCTCTTTGCAACTTTTTTTGGCCCTGCTATAAATGATGATATGTGCATCAAGAAGACATTTATAGTAGTCAACATGCAAAAGTATCTTCTTTTCATCAAAGTTGTCTGAGGGCTGGCTGGAAGTTGGTTGAACCCATGACACTCTTAAATTCTTTGAAAAAACATCTTCTTCAATCGACATTAATCTTCTACAAAACATAGATCATTAATCTTATGTCATTTGTCTCTTCTAAATGCATACAATGCTCATAATTTTTTTGCAAGAAATGTGTTTTCTTTAATTGCTGAAATACGGTTGCATTGTTGTTGTCCAAGGTTGCGCTGTGGTGTTTGCTCCTTTCCCAACACTATTTTTTTCTGCTCCTCCAAAATTTGTAGACAAGTTGGTGTGCTACTTCAACTTTGGACGGCTTCTTATTCTTCATGGGCTAAAACAAAGGACTGCATTTTTTAAATAGATTAAATTCTGATTTAGTGGATTTGGTTTTGTTTAATTAGATTTTAATGAAGACTTTAAGTTTAACTTTCTCATTAGATTTAGTTTAGATTTTAGTTTTTTTAATTATATTTTCAAAATTGATTTAGTCCACATTTTAGTTTTTTTTTTTAATTAGATTTTTTGATTAGATTTACTTTAGATTTTAGTTTTTCTAATTAGAATTTAAATTTTTAAGATTTTAGTTTTTTTTAGATTTTTAATGTAGATTTTAAGTTTAGATTTTTCTATATTTTGATTTATATTTTCAATTTCAATTTTAAATTCAAATTTAAATTTAGATTTTCAATTTAATTTAGGATTTTATTTTAATTTAGATTTTATTTTAGATAGATCAATTTATTTCATTTAGTTTTTTTTTTCATAGTTAGATTTAAAAATTAAATTGTGTTTGGTAAATTTTGTTAGGTTAATTTTAACTTTGCTAATTTAGATAAATCGTTAGTTTTTAGATTTAGATTATTTTATGGACAATTTAGATTATTCTAATTTAGATTTTGAATAGATTTAGTTCATTTTTAATTTTGTTCATGATAGCTTAGATTAACTATTAGATTAATTTTGCCAGTTTGATATTTAGATCAATTTTAGTTTAGATAACTTAATTTAGATTAGATTAATTAACTTGGTTTTGTTAATTCGATTTGTAGACATCCAAATTTGACCACTCTTGTATGGTCAAATTTGTCCTCTTTATTTGCCCATTTCATATTCCCCATCGATATTAATTAAATGATTTATTTAATTAATATTTCCCCTTTTCCTAAGGTTCCTAAGGTATTTAATTTAATAATTAAATACTTTACCTTTTACCCCTTTCTCTCTAAATTAAATAAATACACCAATTTATTTAATTTAGTCATTTGGCCTCTTGAGTTTAAATCAATTTTAAATTCCTCTTTTTCTCTCTCCTTGTCCCATTCTCCATAATCCCCCTTTAATCTAGATTAGTTTAATTAATCCTTGATTAGGATGTGCACACCTTTAACCAGGATTAATGTCACATCCTCCATAGTTTTCAACTTGCTTATAATCCCTCATTACTCTCCTTAATCGCCTGTTTGCAAAATCTTAATCATATGATTAGATTAACCTAATCCCCATGCCATCTATGGAATACCTCCAAGTCAACCATCATAAATGCTTTCTTTATTTAGCCAAGGAAACTTCTTCCCCATGTGAATTAAAAATTCACATTTATTCCTACAAGGCTCTCCTCTTCCCCATGTGGGTTATTGAAGAATTTTAAAGTCCTCATGTGTCACATCTCCCACATGAGGACAAGGACCTCCTTTATGAGGAGACCTTGTCCCAATCCCAAGGTACGTACTTCCAAGTACCTTCACATCATGTGAATTAAAAATTCACATTTATTCCTCCAAGGATCCCCTCTTCCCCATGTGGGTTATTCAGGAATCTTAAATTTCTTATGTGTCACATCTTCCACATGGGGACAAGGACATCCTTTATGAGGATATCTTGTCCAAATCCCAAAGTACTACCTCCACATCACCTTCCCCCTTTACACCTCATTGCCACATGGCGAGATGTGAGGTCTTGTGAGTCCTCAACTCACCATAGCCCTTCATCTTGTCCATGGTGGCTAAATCCTAGCCCTCCATTTCTTTAGAGGCCTTTCCCATAAAATAGAGGATTTTTGGCCTCATTTTCATTCATTCACACATTCAAGCATTCAAGCAACTAAGTTCTCAAGCACTCAAATTTTGCATCCTCCATTGTTGCAACTTTCAATCTCATTTTGCATCCATTTTATGAATTCTATCACATACCCACTTGCATCAATAGAATCTCCATCATCCCACCATTGTTTTGCATCCATTTTCATGTGATTTTCCATTCAAAGGAGCACACAAACAACTGATTCAATAGGTCCAACCAACCAATCGACTTGGGCAAGGTAAATCATTGTTTTCATCTTTTATTTGTTCAAGTTTAACTAGGCCTTATCTTGAGTTGTTCTTTTGTGTTGTTCTTCCTTTTTATTTCATTTGTTTTGCATTATTTTAGGTTAGAAAATATGTTGAGCACAAGATTGATGTCATTTTATTTTTTAGTTTAATTTGTGGTTTCATGGCTAACCTTTGACTTCTTTTTTCTTGTAGGAATGTCGAAGATTTGAAAATTAAAATCTAAACTTTTTCTTGTCAAAGATTAGAGGCCAAAACTACTAATCATGCATTATATGGCTCTTGCTTTACTTTTCTTTATCTTGAGTTCCTTTTTCACATAGAATGATTAGTGGGCCTAAAACGAACTTGAGTGTTTTATTTGACATCTTAAGTGGGTTTAAAATTTATAGTGCTTGCATTGTCTTGTGGTTTTCATTTTGTTTCTAGGTGTATATGCTTTTCTCTCTTGCCATTTTGGTGATCTTGAGAATCAGAAACACCTTTATAAATTTTGTACAACCACCCCCACATTTGGATTTTGGAATTAAAATGAACATTATGTGAGTGTGAGGAAAAGGTGTTTGTGTATGCACTCCCCTTGTGCTTCGTGTGATCTTGGGTGATCAAAAACATTTTTTTCTTGATTTTGTTACCTTTAGAGGGGCCTACCTAAAAAGAGGGAATGAATCCAGCTGGTTTTTCACTTAGGCCGGTATATAAAAGGATAATACTAAACTATCAAGTCCTCATGGTATGTAGGCCTTAGCCATGCAATGTCACTCAAAATAGGGTACCTACCATAAAATGTATAAGAGCCCCTATTAGAGTGAATAAAGCCTTAAGTGGCTTGTTGGATTCTTGTGAGGTACCATGTACCCAAGTATTCCCTAAGAACCTTTGTTATAGTGGGAAAAATACCTTTCATTTGCTAGCGTAGGAACGGTCATTTTGAAGGTGCCCCACATCTTCACTAAGCATGTGTAGAGGCAAAAATTCCTTTTTGGGGAATTAAGACTTGGTGAGCCTGAGAAGTGAGTGTCATGGAGGGGAGCCAGTGCCACCAAGTCTCTAGTTTTTTTCCTTTTTTAAGTGGTTGGAGAAATTTGAGTGGGGATCTAGTGAGTGGTATCTCTTGAGAAGCCTAGGTTGTGCAAAGTGTTTGTCAAGATCAAACTATAAAAACATTATATCTGCTTGTGTTTGATGTGCGCGTCTTTCGAAAAAACAAGCAAAAAAACCTTACACTTGAAAATTTCAATACTTCACAACATTACACCAAGCAAAATTTTTTAACCAAATAGTCCAAATCAAGTTAACCTCTTTCCAAAATCATATTCAAACCTTTGAGAACCCATTTCAGACCAGTTTCTTGCTGTGATTTCTATTTTAAACCATTTTTTTTTTTTCTCAATTTACCTTGCATATCATCAATCCATCATTAAGTCACCATTTTAGGTACCTTAGCATCCTCATTACTTGCATATGCCAACATCACATTAGGGTACCTTTTTCAAGCTTTTAGGCTTGACACCTTGTCAAATTTTAGGATAGAAGAACTCTCTATACCTTGGTACAAATCCTTGCTTCAACAAAAGATTTTCATTTGACCAAGTCACTTTTTAACTTAGTCCTTTGTCATTTTGGTGGTAATTTCCTACTCACAAGTCTAGTTGGGAAACTCACCTTGTCACTCTTTTCACTTGTCCTATAAAAAGGCCATTTGGAAATCCTAGTTGAAACATTGGTTCACCCTTGGTTAGTTAGTGATCCTATTCCTACATCTTTCAAAACTATTTAAGCCCTCAAGCTCATTATAGGTATCCATAACCTCTTAGACATTTCCATCTCTCATATTGCAACATTTTAGACCTAAAAGAGCATTATCATACACTTTATACTTCATAACATATAAAATTATCATTATCACATTTAGTCTTGTTGAATCAATTAGACATCTTTTATCCTCAAAATACCAAAAATACCAAAAAAATAGTTGCATTACATTTAGGCATACCTTATTTCACAAAAAAATACCAAAAACATAGCCTTAGTCTCATATCTTCTATCTTCATTTTGAGCAAAGCTTATACTAGATTGCAAAAGAAACATCAAGCAATGGATCTCTTTCATGATGATGAAGACCTTTACAATTACATGGAAATGTGTTCATAGAAGAAGTAGAGGCCATGACACAAAATCCTCAAGTATCATCTCTTGTGGATGAAATTGTCATGTTGGACCCCCAACAATATTTAGTCAAACTATTACATGAAGGAGTTAAACTACCTCAAGGATTTGATGTCAATACCTTATGTGAAACAACATCACCCAAGGACAGCACATAGAAAAGCCAAGGATAATCTACACCATGACTTACAATTTTCATACCCATTGGAACTATAAGCCCAAAAAACACAACTACCAACACTTATTCCATCTTTGTGAGACAATTTATGTCACAATCCATGACAAAAAACCACATCACAACCAGTATTCACAACACAACCCTTTGGCTCAACATTTACTCCCTTTGGGTCATCACCTCAGGACATAGGGGCATCCACATATAACATCCTTGGTAGACCTAAGGCAAGGTGGGTTCTCATCCAAGGATCTCAACCAAACACAAACAACATGTCACAAGGTCCTCATATCAATACAAACACCTTACAAGGACAAACCATGAGCACTATACATAGTCAAAATACAAATGGTTATAATCCTTTTCAACAAGGAAAAGGAGTCCTTTTTGGCAACCAAATACATGGAAAACACACCCAAAAAATGAAACATAACTCAACCACTTTTCATGCCCCAACTTACACATCCCACATTCATACTCATGGACATAACCAAAATCCACCACATACACAACATTCTGAACCAAAACATGTCATCTCAACAAACCATGGGACCTCATAACAATGTTGCCAACAATCTTGTAATAGATGAATTCATTGCACAATTGGGTAAACTACAAAAGTAAGTGGAAGGGATGCAAGTGTCAAACAAGAAGACATACTCATCACATGATCTACATCCTTATCCATATGACACTAGCATAAACATGTCACATTTCCCTCCTAAGATACTTTTACAAAGTATAATGGAAAGAGAAATCATCTTGAGCACATAAGAGAATTCACCACTACTTGTGTGGATGTTGCATATGATCACTCCTACCTTTTGAAACTCATCCCTAGAAGTCTTATTGGGCCTACACTTGAATGGTTTGCACTAATACCTAAAGGGTCTATAAAGTCATCGGATGAACTCACCAATAAATTCATGGTGAACTATGATTATAACATTGAACATGATGTCATGATTTCTACCTTATGCCACTTGACACAAGATGAATGATAACCTTTCATTAATTTCTTCCAAAATTGTGTAGTATAGCAAGTCGATGTCCCATGGAGTTTCTTGAAAACAAAAAAGTGGACATGTTTGTAGAAAATCTCAAGCCAAAGTTGAAACACCCTTTACAAGTACATTATTATGCCACATTTGCAAACTTAGTTGAGAAAGGAATGACACTATAAAAGGTTCTAATCACCCAAGGTGAAATTACACATGACCACAAAAACACACACAACCAACAAACCTCTAACAACAAAAGAAAGTTTTGGTCCAACAATAAGAATGTAACAAATGATGGAGTTGTAGACGCGAAAGCTATGAATCAAACAAGTCCCACATTGAATCTCAAAGCATCCAATGCAAACAAAAATACACCCTATGTTTCCAATCAAGCAGCTAACATGGTCCAAAATACTCAAGAACGAGGACCCCCAAGACAACCAAGGCAATACCCACAGAGACAATACACTCCTTTACCAGAACCAATTGAATCTGTCCTAAAGAAGCTAGTAAAATCACACATTATACAACTCCCAGAGCCCAAACCATATGACCCCAAACAACTCAAATCCTCTTGGTGGGATGACAATGCCCTTTGTGACTACCAACACATCAAAGGGCACAAGACCTCATCATCTCATCAATTGAAGAACATAATTTTGGACCTAATTGAAAATTGTACCATAGAGGTAGAAGGACAACAAAAAACTTTCATTCAAGATAGTACAATCTTCAAGAATCCACTACAAGACCATGGTTCATGAAATCCCTCCACCTTAGGTTGAAAGATAGACAATTGGGCCAATTATAGTAGGAATACCTTTGATTACTCAAAGATAATTGATCACCTCCATGCCACTGATGATTATGTCAACACAAATCACCCTTAAAAAGGTTCCTAAATGCATCGTCACTACTCACAGGGCTAAGGTTAATTTATTTGGTCCTCCTTCAAAGAAGCCACAATCTAAAGGCCAATATAATCTTATTGACCACTTGGTTAAGACACCTGTACACATTTCTATCCTTGAGTTTTTACACCTATCACCTAAACACAAAGCTATCCTCTATAAGGATTTGAAAGAAACCTCTATTCCTATAGACTTGGATGTAAACCGATTTGAAACCATGATTAGATACTTGGCTAATTCACTCCATGTATCCTTTTTTGACAAGGACTACTCTACACAAAATTCTAACCATAATGACCCATTGTAGCTTGAAGTATTTGTCCATCAACACAAGGTCAAATGAGTCCTAGATGGCAAAGTTGGACTGAACATTTGCACTTTAAAATTGGTCAAGGCATTAGGCTATTCTGAAGCATGTGTAGACATGACTAAAATCATTGTAATCAAGGCCTATTATGATGAAGAAATCTCTTCCAAGGATGTTATTACACTCCCTATCGGAGTTGGACCCGTAGTAATGGACACCACATTCTAGGTCCTAGATCTTGAACTCCCATATAACCTTCTCCTTGGTAGACCCTAGATTCACGCTATGAAAGTTGTGTCTTCCACTTATCACCAATGCTTGAAATTTCCATATAATGGCACCGAATTCACAATCATTGGCGATCATGATCCCTTCCAATATTGCACTAATTTAAGAGGAGTTCATGAACGTCAAGTACCTATCGACCGAGAAGCTTCTGTATCCACTTTTGCATCCACTTCATCTAGTTATGTCAATCCCTCCACCCTCATTAAATCATCCACATCCAAAACCCCATCCGCCAAACCCAAAATCAAGATCCAAGAAAAAGGTTGTGGCAAGTATAAACTGAATACTGCCTATTGCATCACAAAGCTACCTAAGTCTCCCAAGTCTTATAGTAGGCATTGTTGCAAGATGGAACCCAAAGTTGTCATTAAATTTCCTCCCACCACCACCTTCACAAGCTGGAGAGAGTTAAACAAAGAAGACATTGATGATATTTCAGCTTGGATTTACAAAGACGAGGGATATCTGCCACTGCTACCAATAGAACAATATGGAAAAGGTTTTGAGCTCATGAAACAAAAGGGTTATGATGGAATGAGAGAACCCTTGATGCCTCTTGAGCAGCTAAAGAACTTAGTGTTAGGATTCATACCAATTCAAATTGGCACTCTAAGTACTAAGGTGTTTTCATATAAGAGTGTGAGTGCTTTGGAAGACATTGAGACATATGAGGATCCCACCAACATCTATTATGGTGACCCCAACTTTAATGAATATGAGTGGGATTCCTACACCACCAGTGACTATGAGCTTGATCATGTCTTTCAAGAGTTTGAAATACCCCACCCATCCTTTACCAACCTCATGGATATTAATATTCATGTTGACTCCTTTTATGAACCTGGCCTACCAAAGACCACAAACGGAAGAGCATGGATATAATCCTTTTGGGATCTCAATAATACCTCTGGCTTTATCATATCAGCTACTTCCCCATCCTTCACTAACATTGATGATGGAATCTTCCTCATTTACCCACAATTGATTGATTGGGACCAACAAGATCCACCTACCTTGGACATATTTGAAAATGATGAGGCCATTGTTGAATTTATAGGACTACAAGAGGGCATACCACATGGGGACCATAAGGCTTGCTTCACTATAGATCTTGATGCTGCAACATATATTTGGAGAGGTTGTCCCACTCTCTAGTCACAAAAATGACAAAAAAAAATGAATGGTCTTTAGGTGAAAATTGTAAGGTTCCTTTTGACCAAGAAAAAGTAAAAAGGAAGGACGTGTCTAAGGGTGAAAACCTCTCTGATGCACCCAAGGATGGAGGGTTGTAATTTCTACCTGTCAGTCAAGAGAGATCCTCAATGTTGATTGAAGATGTAATAAAAGTCAACATCAGTACTATAGTGAATTCTAAAATTATTCTCTTTGCAGCATCCCTAACAGAAGAGGAAAAACCAAAATTTCAAGAATTTTTTATAGAACACCAAATCAATTTTGCATGGTATTATGTTGATATGCCAGGGATAGACCCTAAGTTTTTCTTGCAACATCTACCATTGCATCCAATTGCAAAGTCAGTACGACAAAAACTTAGAAAAATGCACCCTCAAATAGCTATGCTTGTCAAAGTTGAACTTAAGAAATTATTGGATGTCAGTTTCATAAGACCTACTTACTATGCAAACTAGATCTCAAACCTTGTGCTAGTGACCAAACCAAATGGATAAATCTATATCTACACATATTTTTGAGACTTGAACAAAGCATGTCCTAAGGATGACTTCCCACTTCTGAATATAGACATCATAGTAGACCTAACAATAGGATATGAGATGTTGTCCCTCATGGATGGCTTCTCAGGATATAATCAGAATTGTATTTCCCTTGATGATCAACATAAGATGACATTCACTTGCCCATGGGGTACGTACTGTTGAAATGTCATTTCCTTCGGACTGAAAAATGTAGGAACAACCTATCAAAGAGCTATGACCACCATATTTCATGATCTCATGCACACATTGATGGAAGACTATGTTGATGATCTTTTGGAAAAATCCTTCACACATGGTGAACACTTAAGATTCCTAGAAAATATTTTCAATCGCCTAGAAGAATACAAGGTCCGCCTAAATCCCAAGAAATGTGTCTTCGGCATGACATCAAGAAAGCTTTTGGGATACATTATTTCCCATCAAGGAATTTAAGTAAACCTAACAAAAGTCAAAGCAATATTAAACTTGCCTCCGCCTAAAGGAATTAGTCAACTTCGAATGCTATAGGGCCGACTCCAGTCTATTAGGCACTTTATTGCATAGCTTGCATATAAATTTCAACCTTTTCAGTATTTGTTACACAAGGGAGTTCCTTTCCTTTGGATAGACAAGTGTGAGGAAAATTTTTAGTAGATTAAAGAGTATCTCTTGATGCCTCTTGTCCTGATGCCACCTATTGATGGAAAACTCCTAATTTTGTACATCTCAGCTACTACAACCACACTAGGGATATTGTTGGATCAAAATGACCATGAACAAAAGGAACATGCAATCTATTATATTAGTCACACTTTGGTGGGGTACAAGCTTAACTATAATCCAATTGAATGTGCTTGTCTTGCAGTGGTTTTCACTACTCAAATTTTGAGACACTATATGTTAAATCATCAGACTAATCTTGTAGCAAAAATAGATCCTCTAAAATATCTACTCAGTAGGGAGGAATTAATAGGACAATTGGCTAAATGGGTCATGATACTCAGTGAATATGACCTTTAGTATGTGGAACACAAGGCAATAAAAGGACAAGTCATTGTTGACCAACTAGCAGACATGCCCACACAAGTTGCTCACCCTTTGGTTTCAAATTTTCCTAATGAGTCAATATTCACACTAGACACGAGAGTAACATGGAAATTGTATTTTGATGGATCACATACTAATCATGGATCAAGTGTAGGTATATTATTTATTACCCCTCAAGGTGATACAATACCTAAATATTTTAGGATAGCCTTCCCATGCAAAAATAACATTACAGATTATGAATCCTTATTGATAGGATTGCATATGGAAATCCAATGGAAATTCAAGAATCTACAAGTCTTTGGTGATTCACAATTGGTCATTCAATAGGTCAATGATAACTATGATACTAAGGATGATAAATTGGCCCCATACAAATGAATGGTTAATATTTTCATGCAGTACTTTGTAGACATCTTCTTTTTCCAAGTGCCACATGTACAAAATAAAGCAACAGATGCCATGGCCACTATTGGGTCTCTTTTGGATATTCCTAACAATATGTCGCAGTATGAGTTCTTAGTGGAATAGTTGTTGGTCCTTGGCTTTGATGTCCCTAAGTCTGAGATGGCATGTGACCTTGTTGGTCCTAGTTCCCCTTGGTACCAAGATATCTATGACTACTTACATTCCCAGACCCTACCACCCACCCTCTCCAACAATCAACGTAAGTCCTTCATCCACAAAGCTGCTTGCTATACCATCATCGGTATACCTTATATAGACATAGGATTGAAAACACCTTAATTAGATGTCTCAACACTAACAAAGCACAAACTACCATATGCAAGGTACATGAAGTTATATGTGGAGCCCATTCCTGTGGTCCAACCCTAGCTAAAAAGATCATGCGACTGGGATACTATTGGCCTACAATGGACCATGATTCTTATCACTTTATGTGGAAACATTAACAATGCCAGATACAAAGTGAACCTCATTCATGTACCTACATAGGAGTTTTAACCAATCACTTCACCATGGGCCTTCACCAAATGGGGACTCAACCTCATATGCACATTTCATCCCACCTCATTAAATGGTCACAAGTTCATCATCACTACCACCAAATACTTCATGAAATGGGTTGAAGCCATCCCTATGACATAGATCACTGATAAAAAAATCTCCAAGTTCATCTTCAATTATATCATATGCCATTATGGTGCCCCCCAAACCATCACTAGTCACAATGGTCATCCCTTCAAAAATTAGAATGTCCGTGAGTTATGTGAGAAATTCCACATTCAACATCGATTTTCCATGCCATATTACCTACAAGGCAATGGCCAAGCTGAGGCATCCAATAATAAGATAATCAAAATTCTTAAAAGATTGTTAATGACACTGGTCATGACTAGCACATTCAACTTAACCCTTCCCTATGGGTGTATCGCATGAGCATCTACACAACCATTGGTGCCACTCCATTTTCCCTAGTATTTAGTTCAAAGGTTATCCTTCCTATCGAGGTCAAGGTCCCCTTTGTATGGGTCTCCATGAAAGTGCTTATTGATGATGAGGAATATCATATATCCTAGTTGCATGAGTTAGAATTGCTTGATGAATGCAAACAAAGGGCCTTGAATCATCTATAGGAATATCCAAACTACCTTTACTGCAGTTATAATAAAAGAGGATTTGATTAGACACATTGAAATCAGTGACTTAGTGTTGATGGAGAATCCAAAAAATCAATCAAAATGTGAGAAACCTGACAAATTTGAGCCCAATTGGTTGGGTCCATATGACAAAAAAATGTCTTTTGGCTCTAACACTTATCAATTGTCCACACTTGAAGGGGAACTTTTTTTAGAGCCTATCAAAAGATTGCATCTGTGGAAATTCTATACATAGCTTCAGAGAGCCATGCCTAAAACTATAAAAAATACAAAAGAAATGAAAAATCAAAAAATTGTTACCTTGATGAAAACCTGGAAAACAGGCATCTTGGTGACAACAAAAAAATCAAAAAAATCATGAAAATAATAAAGATAAATAATCCATCTAATAGTGAAAACCACTTCAGTGGCACTTTGGATAAGTATCATGGTGAAAACCTAGCAAATAGGCACCATGCATATTTAGTCTCTACTCCTTCATCTACTAGCACTCTACCTGGTCTTCCACCCTTATTTGTCACAATTCCTTTACTCTCTACCATCTCCCATTTGACATCCATTATAAGCCATGGTCATCTTTATCATGACTTTCAAATGGTTGGCATCTTCTATCCTCTCTTCTCCATCTTCAGTCCATAATAAACCCGTATCACATTCTTGCCCTGATGGTTAGTCCTAGACTTGGTTGGGGGCACATTTCCTAACACTTGGCTTCATTGGATTCTACACTTGTCATTGGAGGTGAGCATATTCCCAAAAAATAAAAAAAATCAAATATTCCAAAATGACAAAAAAAATTCAAACATTTCAAGAAGACAAAAAAAATCAAAATATGCAAAAAACACAAAAACATCCAAATAACTTTCAAAATTCCAAAAATAGAGTCAAAGTCAGTCAAGTTAGTCTTTGTCCATGTCTAACTACATTGCCTCTACAATTGGATGTAGGCAAGGCAATTTGCCGATGTGTCCCTGAGGCATTAGGTCAAGTCCTTTAGGAATTGTCAAATAAAATCATGATTTAGCCCTTTGTCATTTCAAGTCATTCAAGAGTCATGTCAAACTATGAGGTCTTTGAGTGAATGATGTAGGCAAGGCCATCTGTTGATGAGCCCCCAAGGCCACCTGGGTCAGTCCTTTAGGGTTCGTCACATCATTCAAATAAGTCAGACTTAGTCAACCTCTTACACAAGACAATCATTCAAAACATTCACATTCAAATTGCAAACCAACAGACAACATAGTCCAATCAATCATTAAGTCAAAAATTAGTCAAATTTCCAAAACAATGTCAACTTAGTCACTTTATGGTCCCTTACAAGATGCATCCTTCTTAGAATTGGACCCCATTCAAAATGTCATTTTCCTTTTTAGGACATTTCTTTCCTAACGATAGGATCCATCACATCATCATTGGTCTTTTTAGGATGTGTCCTTCCTGACAATAAGCATCATCAAAATTATCAGACTATCAAATCATCAAATTGTCAAACCGTCAAACAATCAACCTTCAATAAACAAATATTGACAAAAATATTGAATGGTTTTTTATTTTGCTGGTCTATTTTATCTTATCATTTTATTCTTATCTCTTGGTCATGTTACTAGCTACCTTGAGGATGTCCCATGAAGGATTTATAGGTGCAATGACATCTCACAACCTATTTTTCCTTGATTGATGTCTTTGGTGTGTCTTAACAAAAACACTGGGGCAACTTAGCCCTTAGTATGAGCTAGGACATTCCTTATCTATGATTGTTTTTTTCACAAGTGGATGACCTTGCACACCTTGGTCTATGTCATATCATAGTGTTTGTTGTACATTTGTCACACTTCACTACCCAATGATGATTATGAAATGCCTATTTTTTTATTTGTAAAAATATTGAATGTGTTCCTTTTTCATCCTAACATCCATGTCTTTCGTACTAACATTTTTTTCAATTCCTTCCTCCTCTAGTCTTCAGATTCATTTCAAGAGAACACTCGTGTTCCTTGAACCCTCCTATCCTCTCGAGGGGGAATACCACTACCTCCTCATCATCCTTCCTCTTCCTAATTTCACACTAGGACATATTTTTGGCTTGTTTTCTTTGACACAATGTGATAAAATACATTATGCCAAAGATGGGAAAAATGTAGACACATAAAAATGACCTAGGCCCCCGAGCTGCATTTTTGTATGTCAAACATCCTCCTCACATAATAAAATCATTTGATTATTTCCTAATGTCATAATTTATAATTATTCCTCCATGATTATTTAAATAAATAAATTACATTTATTTAATCCTTATTCCCTCCAATAATTATCCATTTAACCCATTTATCCTTCAATTAAATAAACTTATTCATTTAACCACTTTTCATCCCACAAGTAAATAACTAAAACAATTATTTATTGTCTTTCATCTCATTCCCATTTATGAATTAAACCATTATTTAACTCATAAGTCAACTTTCCTCCATAAATCAAATAATTTCTATAATTGTTTGATTTTTCAACTACCTCTTTTTTCTCCACCATTGATTTAATTGATTTCAATGAAATCTCAACCCTTCATTTCAAAGCTTGCCCTAACCTTGACCAAATGTTTCCCTAACCATAATGCTCCTTATCACATTGAATCTTGACCTTTGATCTTAGGTATTCATAAAATTTTAATCATGGCCATTCATTCTTAATTTGGCATTCTTTAAAAGGCTCTCTCTCAAGTCATTTTAGACATACACACAAAGTTATTTTCAGCATGCTTGAGATCTTTGAGTAATTTAGCATAAAATACTTCAATATCTTGCTTGTCATAGGCATAGGTGAAAGTTGCATTTCAAATCTAAGGGAAATTATACTATTTTCAGCAAGATGGAGAAGGCCAATGGAGGTCAACCAATGGAAGCTTGAATACTAGTTGATAGTGTTTCAATATTTTTATGTTTCTTGCTTTTGATTGTGCTCAATTGTTGATTGGGGTTTAAGTTATTATGCTACTTGCAATTTATCTAAAATAATTCTCCTTAATAACTACCAGGTGGGTAGAATGTGAATGGATCAAGTGGAAGGCATCACTGGGTTTAATTTTCTAAGGTAAGGGAATGTAAATGAGGAATTTGTAAGGGGTACAAATTCACTCCATTAAAATTTTCCCCCACTTTAGTGAGCATATGTGCTAACAAATGCGAGGTAAAGTAGATCGAAAGAGTTTAGAAATGTATACCTGAACTGTCAAGGAAGTAGACCACAATCTGACCCACCTCAAAGCATAGAAAGAGGAGATGGATCCACAGGTCGTCAAACCCAAGGAGAGTTCAAAAAATATGTGTCACAGATTCATAGACCTACATAAGGTAAACAAGGGCTCTGTAGGTCCTTGGAGCTATAGAGTTGAACAAAGAAATTTTGTAGGATGTAAGCACTTCATAGGTCCTTGAAATTACGAAGGAGGAACCCCCAGGCACTCAATCCTAAAGGAAGATAGATGTAAGAGGCATTGCAGAGTTTGATTGAAAAGAAGCTTCATAGGAACACCTACAAAGAAACATGTTAATCTGCAGACAAAACAAGATAGAAGTAAAAAAGAAGCCACGTAGGTGTGAAGCATTTTTGCCTTACTAATTTTCATTTTCGGCTTGTATAAATATTTTTAGTTTTAGGTGCACCTATGCTCAAGTAGAATTATCGGAAAGATGCGCAATGTGCCATGTAGTCATTGTACAACTTTCATCTTTTGTCTTCCTTTTGGGAGAGAGTTCGGGACACGTGTTGAATCATTGGGAATTTTCTTAGGAGCTATATTGATGAGCTCATATTTTTTTTCCTTTTTAAAATGTCACCACTTCGTCATGGGAAGATTGCATCTCCTACAGAGTGATATGTTTGGGGAGTTTTTCAGAGTTAGTTGGCTTGTTCCTTTTATTGGTTTTTGGGATGGAAGTTTTGATTCGGTGCGTCAGGGCGATGTGATTGGTCAACTGGACCATTTCCTAGGCTGTTTTTCCTAGTATTTGATCATTTATGTGCCTCAATCTTTGGTAAATATATGAAAAGCATCAATGCAGAAACTAAGAATTGATGACCAAAGATTGTTGCAACTTAACCAAAGATCTACAATCGGATCATGTGCCCTAACTATCAACACTTGGAAGTATCAATTTTTGTGGTGAGGCGGTGTGCTTCCTTTTCTGTAGCTATACAAGGGGGGCAGCAACACAATGTCGGGTTGGATTCTAAGTTATAGTTTCTTTAGTTTCCTTAGGGTTTTAGAATTATTTTCAGAAAGAAAAGTTGTATAACTACTTTTCCTTCGCATGTTATATCTATTAAGATTTAAACTATTGTCAGATTGGCATTTGACCTTTGTTTCAAAGTTCATTTGATATGTAAAAGCACAAACTAATGAGGAGAAATTGTTGAGACTGTGCATGTATGGTATTTTTCAAGCTTTCTTTCTTTATATTATTGTTTTGAATGAAACATTGTGTCTTGCAAGAAAAATCTAGATAGTTTAAGTAGTTGATTTCCATGTTGTATGCTCGTATGGTAGAGTAGTATCTTAAGAAAACTAGATTATGTCATTGGACTTCTCTATTTTTCTGAAAGTTGCTATTTTTCATTCTATACTGTATTTGGAGGAAGAGTTTATGTGATTTCTAAGATATTGTTTTGTTACTCATAAGAAATCTGTATGTTTGATCGGACCTTAATGAACACTTCCTGTGGAAAGATTTGAAATTTTGCATTGTGCTTGAAGTTATCCTTTGTTGATCGTTCTCTTTCCAATAGTGAAGGGTTGTGGTGTTCTGTGTCTAATTATATCACTCATAGGAATGATTTGGGTTTGAAATGTTGTAAAAGATTTGGCACATCACCCTTTATGTTTTATGTTTACATTTCCTTCTCCCCTTATCTCCAAACCCCAAAGAAGAGCTGGATTTTTATAAAAATCTTGGAGGTATTCAGTGAGACACAATTTGTCCCCCACTCGTTGAATTTCCCATAGGACTATCAGAGAGGCGCAAGCTTTGATGATCAACAATTATTTTTCTGGCATGCCCGGTGGGACAAGAAGTTTTCCAAATGCCTGATTAGAAGTTAGAAATATTTCTTAAATCAGGCTAAGGAAGGGAATTAGAAGTTTCATTCCTAGAGTCCAAAAAAGAGCATCTTCAAGAGGTCACTTCTAGTATTCTCAGTTACCTGCCTTAGTGCCTAGGAGGAGAAGATTTATAGACTCGTTATCACCTATAAGGAGCAATGGAGTAAGAAGTAAGAGACTGATATTTAGAGCTTTATCTTCTCCACCCGAAGGCTCAAACTTCCAAATTAGAATACTTGTATACCCGATTCACATGAATCTTTTCTTTATGGTTCATTTCCCTCCCCTTGCTTCTAGAAACTTTGTGACATGGGATAGCAATAGTCTGCTACAACAACCAACACTCCTAGTCTTATGGCTTGCCATACCTGCTAATTCCCTCAAGGCCATTCCAAGATTCTTCAGAGAAGAATTCAAAACCCCTTCTGAACATCTTCAAGATATAGTAGAGGTATGTAGGGTACATAACATATCAGAGGAGAACATCGCGTTGAGGCTGCTAGCTACCTCTTTTAAGGGAAAGGCCCAAGATTGGTATCAATCTTTGGCCTCAGGTTCTATCATCTCCTAGGACTAGCTAGAAGAGCACCTATTTGAATAGTTCTAAAAGAAAGGAGACCACTCCTTGTTGTTGCAACAACTAATTACCATCAAGAGAGCTCCACATGAGGCCATGAACAACTACAACACTAGATTCCATAAGCCCTGGCAAAGGATCCCTATGACTGCTCAACGCCAGACCACCATGGAATTCATGTTCTATTTGAAGGCCTTCAACCCATTTATTGCGGTCATGATAACCTCCATGGAAGGGGATAGGGTATGTGTAGGATCATGATGGGCCAAAAAGTGGCAATATGATGGGTATTTGGTTGGCGACTTTCTTTTTACCCAAAATTGATGAAATGAAAAGGGTTTTTAAAGGAGGTTCTCAGCTTTCCACCAATATAAATTATGCTTTACTTTGAATTTAATAAGTAGTTATTATTCATTTTCTATTCAAATTATGACTAAATTCCTAATTGATAGACTGATTGAAAAACATCTATAACTTTCAAACGGTATCACATTTTTTGAATCCAAAACATTTGTCACATTTTATGTTTCACATACTATAGGATTAAAAAAATAAAAATTGAATTTCATGAAGTTTTGAGCAAGTTAAGGTGGTCAAACATACGAGTTTTTTATATTTTTTAAAAGTTATAATACAAAATTCATAATTAATTATTTACTCAGAAAAAATTACAAAAATATGCATCACATCAGGACATGAGTCCTCTACTTATATCTAAAATATTATAAAAATATTATCATTTTATTGTGGTTAGGGTGGTCAGACAAACACCTACTTCTTATTTTTTCCCTGAAATTTAAGTACTACTGCATTGAAATTTCAAATTTTCACCAAATAGATTTTTTATTTTTTAAACAAACCTAGTAGTTTAGAAACTATATTCAATTTGCTACAAATTCTATTCTTACATATTTTTGAAATAATATAGATAACCTATTCAAATTTTTACATAAAGTTGCCTCACTCTGATTTTTCTTATTTTTTTGCCACTTAAGGGCCTGTTTTTTCCATGATGATCTTGCACATACCCGATATCTTTCCTAAAGCATACGAGGTGGTAGTGCATGTAGAGAAAAATCTAATCGATACTAAATAGCTTTTGCCTCGACCCTCAATGCCAGTTTTTGCAGAAATCTCTGATGGTCCTTGGGAAGAAGCCTCTCCAAGCACTCCTGACACACAATTAACATTGATCACCCTATAGTCTATGAACATGCATCCCACCACTCAAGCAAGTGCATCAGGATTTTCCTCAATGGTGGAAAATATTAGTGTTATGAAAAATATCATGTAGAATTTCACTAACGAGTTGGTCATTATCAAATGACAAGTGACGCCTCCGAAGTAGACCACACAAGCCTATGGCAGATGGAAGCCATCTTATCAATAGAATTCATGTCAAGGATCCTCCAAAGGAGGAGGTCAATAGACGTCACTGACAAATCAAATAGTTTTGACCACCATGCCATTACAGACAACCAAGAATAGCTCGAGTAAAGAGCTAGTCTTGGGCCAAAATAATTTGGTAGAAGATGAAAATGTTTGGTGCTTCCTGTGCAACAATAGCCATATGCCCCAAAATTTCCCAAGGCGGAATATGCAGTAGAGGGTAGCAGAACAAAGAAGCAAGGGCATCCTGAATGTGGATGGGTATGAATCATCCAAAATGGAAAATGCTCATTTTAGAGCACAAACTCTAGGGATGTCCCTAGAGAAGGAGCACAAACTTAATATGCATATGCATAAAAGAGAGTATGCGTTGTACAATAAAAAAAAGTCATAGAGGGAGGGCTTGTGTGCAAATATAACTATATGTGGTTTATTCCAAGATTGATATCTTATTGCCTTTATTTTCATACTTAATGGTCTATGGGAATGGTACATTATGTCTCGTGTTATATTCATATTATAGTTTAAAAAAAAGCATCCTTCACTATGTCAAACCAAGGAACAAAGAATGAATAAAAATAAAGCATAGAGTGAATTCTATACCACTCACTTCAAAATTCCACTGAATAAAATTTAAATCATGATATAGTCTTATAAAAGAGAGTATGTGTTGTACAATCAAAATAAGTCATAGAGGAGGGATTGCATGCAAATATAACTATATATGATTTATTCCAAGATTAATATCTTATTTCCCTTTTTGTCATAATTAATGTTTTATGGGAATGGTACATTATGTCTCATGTTATATTCATATTATATTTAAAAAAAAACACATCCTTCACTGTGTCAAACTGAGGAACAAAGAATGAATAAAAAGAAATCATGGATTCAATTCTATGCCACTCACTTCAAAATGCCACCAAATAAATTTAAATCATGATATAGTATTAGTAGGGAATGCATCTCATGAATAAATTAGGAGCATGAAGTAGACCACACAAGCCTATGGTAGAGGGAAGCTATGTTATCAACATAATCCATATCAAGGATCCTCCAAAGGAGGAGGTTAATAGATATCATCGGCAAATAAGATAGTTTCAACTACCATGCCATTGCAGATAGTCAAGAATAGATCGAGTAAAGAGTTAGTCTCAGGCTAGAACAATTTGGTACAAGACAAAAAATGTTTGGTGCTTCCCATGCAACAATAGCCATATGCCTCAAAATTTCCCAACAGGGAATATGCAGCAGAGAGTAGTGGAACAAAGAAGCAAGGGCATACTCCCGAATGTGGATGGGTACAAATCATCTAAAATGGAAAATGCTCGTTTCAGAGTACAAACACAAGGGATGTCCTTAGAGCAAGAGCTACACATTGTGCCTAACTAGGAAGAGGTTTTGTTCGCAAAATAAACTCTAATGACTGGTGTTCCACAAGTGTAGTCGAATTACAACACAAGATCAAAAAGAAGGCTCATGAGAGAGTACACACAACAAGCTTTACCATGTCCATAACCATGTCAACTATTCCCATAGGAAAAGAAGGCTTCATTTCCCATTGTTTGGCCTTTTCTATAGCCATATAACACAACATCGACGGAGAAAGAGATGAGCAAAAAACCAAGCCCAATCATGTCAAAACGTCTTCTTTCAAAAATGAGATAAACACCACTATTTAAGCCCAAGGCCCAAATAGTTGAGACTTAACGTAGTGGAGAAATTGAAGAAGGCACCTACTAATGTATCATTGTGGGACATCATATCAATTCTCGAACAAAAAATGCTACTTCAAGAAGCGTTAAAGGAAGAAGAACAAAGCCCATAGGCAGATGCAACTTAGTCATACAATCAAAGTGGAGACAATAGATCCGTACTGCCCCTTCAGGCTTTGAAAGGAAAAACTTATGCAAATGATGTACAAAACAAAAAGTGAAAGAGGTAAGCAGAAAATATCCCACTCCTTTCTTTTTAACACTTCTAGTGGGAGACAAACTATTGCATAATAATATGATTGATTTGAGGGCTAGCATAAATATTATGCCAAAACAAGTGGCAGATTCTTTGAAACTTGAATATGATCCCCTTAAAAAAGGAATCATGCAACTGGATGGGAAGAAGGTTTTGACTATTGGTCAGATAAAAAATATGCCGCCAACACTTTTCTCCTGCACAAGCCAAGTAGTCATGTAGGAAGTATTAGTGATAGACATTCATTTGGTCTTTGGAATGTGTCTTTCAAGAGATTTCACTGCAAAGCTTAGTGGATACTTAGCACTTTACTAGTCCCACCTGATATTGAGAACCAAGCATGGGGTGAAGATGAAGATCCTGTTTGAATCCTTGCATCTTGAAAATATTGCAAATGACACAAATTTGTGCTTTGGGGCTGCACATACCTCTATCTATCAGCAAGAGATATATTGTGTAGAAATGCTAGAAGACAAAGAAGATACAAGAGATCGGACTCTTGAGGAAGAAGTGCTACTCAACGAGTTCATTGAAGCTGAACCATTCGGTAACTGCCATGCAATAGGGCTAGAAATCTATGCAATTTTCAATGATGATTAGGTCCTTCGAAAACTAATGAAGGATCATGATGAATCTGATGATCCAGATGATAATAGTTTATGGACCTTATATTTTGATAGTGTGAAATGAAAACCTAGTTTTAGAGTAGGTGTTTGATTAGTGTCTCCAACAGGATCGGAGGCCCCTAGGGCCTACCATTTTTAGTTCTCATGGTCCAACAATGATGTTGAATATGAAGCTTTAGTTCATTGTTTGATTCTAGATGAGTAGATAGGAAGGAGGATACAAGCTTTTGGAGATTTAGAGCTAGTGGTAAGCTAGATCTATGGATAAGCAACTACAAAGAATACAAGGATGAGATCTTACACTCATAGGATATGGTATCTCATTGAGAGTTTCAAATCTTTGAACATAAAGGTGATTCCCTGATCACAAAATAGTATTGCAGATCAGATGATTCCTATCGGTCCACAATTTGAACTAGTTTCTGACCTAAAAAAGTAGAGCATGGGGAAATTCATTTTCCAACCCTCAATTCCTAACAACAATCAAAATTGGAAAGTTTTGGGTGATGACATTCAAATTGTTTCTTCCATACAAAAATAGGGACAACTTTTGACTATTCACCACTAGGGACGGATCTTCCCAAAGATGCAAGGAATTGAAAGAAAATATTTTCTGTAGATTCAAGGGATTATGAAGAACTTGATGTTAGAAGCAACAAAAAAATGAAAGTCAAAAGGGAAGTCCCTCACGAGGACAAGAGAAGGCTGAAGGATCTATGCTTCAGGTATGACCTCAGAGGGTACGACCCAGGCATAATTCAACATACTATTGACCTAGCAAAAGGATCCAAGCCCATCTAATAGAAACAAAGGCTAGTTAACCCAAAGGTTGAAGCCTTGATGTCATAGAATCTCACCAAGTGGGTCGAATCAAAGATCATATGCTCTATCAAATATTCCACCTAAGTGTCAAATCCAGTCCTAGTTTGGAAAAGGAATGGTGATATGTAACTTTGTGTCAATTTTTGAGATTTGAAAAGGAATTTTATAAAAGAACATTACCCCTTGCCACTCATGGAGTATATTTTAGGGTATGTGCAGGATCATCATGGAGAAAATAGGCCCTTAAGTGGCAAAAAATTTAGAAAAATCAGAGTTAGGCAACTTGATGTAAAAATTTGAATAAGTTATCTATATTATTTCAAAAATATGTAATGATATAATATGTAGAAAATTGAATTTAGTTTCTAAACTACTAGGTTTCTTTTTTTTTTTAAATCTATTTGGTAAAAATTTAAAATTTCAATGTAGTAGTACTTAAATTTTAGGGGAAAAAATAAGAAGTTGGTGTCTGTCTGACCATCCTAACCATAATAAAATGATAATATTTTTTATAATATTTTAGATATAAGTAGAGGACTCATGTCTGGATGTGATGCATATTTTTTTATAATTTTTTTCCTAGTAAATAATTAATTATGAATTTTTTATTACAATTTGTAAAATATATAAAAACTAGTATGTATGACCACCTTAACTTGGTCAAAAATTCATGGAATTCATTTTTTTGTTTTTCAATCCTATAGTATGCGAAGCATAGAATGTGATGCATGTTTCAGATTCAAAAAAGTGACAATGTTTAAAAGTTGTAGATGTTTTTCAATCAACCTATCAATCAGGACTTTAGTCGTAATTCAAATAGAAAAATAGTAATAATTATTTATTAAATTCAAAATAAAAAATAATTTATATTGGTGGAAAGTTGAGAATCTCCTTTAAAAACCCTTTTCGTTTCATCAATTTTGGGTAAAAAAAATTTGTCAGCCACATACCCATCAAATTGCCACTTTTTGGCCCATCATGATCCTACACATACCCTTTACAAACTGTAACCAAATTAGGGATTTTCTCCTTGTTATATGGTTTCTTAAGATCTGCAATAAAGTTTTGTGAAGGAATCCGACCAACATGGGATGACATTTACCACTAAGTGTAACATTTGCATATTCAAATATGTTGTTCAGACTCTCCAATGTTGATGCAACTTTTCAACGGGAAACAAACATTGCTTTAGAAGGATTGATCAACCAAATTATCCTCATATATCTAGGAAACCTAACAATATTTTCTAGATCAAAAGATGATCATTTCGATCATGTAGAAAATGTTTTCTAGAAATACCAACAATTTGGGATTTCTTTCAATCTAGAAAAATATGTCTTTGGAGTGCCTCAAAGAGCTTCTTGGCTTTGTAGTATCAAAGGAAAAAATAGCAATAGATCTTGAAAGGGTCTGAACAACAAAGGGGCTGCGATCTTTTCTAGGGAAGATTAATTTTTTCAGTAGATTCATATTAGATTTCATGAGCAATGCACAAGCGATCACCCTAATGCTTTACGAGAACCTAACTTTCAAGTGGGCTTCTAAGGGCACAAAAACTTTTGAGCAGCTAAAGATGGCCCTCTTCGAAGCCTCGACACTAATTAGCCTATATTTTTCCAAATGATTTCTACTCTATGTGTATGGTGGCTAACATAATATAGCTTTCGTGCTCACTCAGAAATACAAGGAAGATAATGAAGAGCATCATATTGCATTCCATTCAAGGACCCTAAAAGGCTTTGAAGCTAGGTATTATTTTGTAGAGAAGCAGACCTTTACCATTGTCAAAATTTTATAGAAATTTGTACACTTAGTCTTGGCTAAAAAAATTAGTATTCTCATAGCACATCCTAGTGTGCAGGAATACATCACATAATGAAAAATTGTTAATTTCATTGAGGAACTAGTAGCTAGGCTTAGCCTGCCCAAGATTGTTATATCCAAAAATACCCAAGTTTTTGTGAAATTAGGAATGTCAGATTTTTCTATGAGATATGGGATTTTCCTCAAGGCTTCATCAAATTATTACCCACAAGGGAACATGTTAGCAAAATCAACCAAAAAAACCTAATTAGGTTAACCAAGCATATTGGGTTAGAATGACAAAAGGATTGTCATAAACATATGTGAGCTACTCTGTGGGTAGACCAAATTACCCCCAAGCAGATTCTAAAGACCTCCCCTTATGATTTGGTGTATAGAAAAGAGGTAGTGATACCCATTTACATAGAAATTCCTACTTTTCAACTATTGAAAGCCCTGGAGATTGAAGAAAATGGTGGAATGGAAGTAAGGTTGGAAAAACTTCTCAAATTGGAGGAAGATAGAGAAAAGGCTCATGGAGCCATGATCAATCATTAGCAAATAGTCAAGTAATGGTTTGAAAAAAGAAATTCTAACCCAGAATTCAAAAAAGGGAGCTTAGTGATAAAGTATGATGAATGTATTACAAAACCAGGGCAACACACAAAATTTGAAGCACTGTGGAAAGGACCTTTCCGAATCAATGCATGCAAAGAAAAGAATGCATACGAGCTTGAATATATGGAGGGAAACACTTTATATATACCAGTGAATGATATTTATCTAAATATTTTCCATTAAAATGCACAGTTCTTTAAAAGAATTTAACAATTAAGTACCATATGTAAAAAATTTGTAAATATTTCAAAATTTTGAGAATAGGCCAGCCAAGAAGAACACTAAAGAAACAAAAAGTTGTATTATATTATATTGATTGAGAATTTATAATATAATGCACGACCCAAGGCTTAGAATTGAACATGAAGCTCTCTCGAGTAAAACCCAAAAGAAGTAGTGAGTAAAAAGAAGAAAAATGGAGGTAATGAGAAAAAAATAGTAAAGTTAAGCCTCCAGCCATTGTAGTTGAAGGAAAGGGCTCTTTATTGGGTTCTTCTTCTTCTTCTTCTTCTTCTTCTTTGGTGTTTTTATCTATCAAGGTGAAAAAAGGGAGGTAGAAACATAGCACATGCAAGCCATATAGTGTAGACCTAAGGTCTACTCCCTACAAATTTGCACCAGAAATTTGAAGTGCTTCCTCCAAGTGATCCTAAGAACATGCTGCACATCATACTCCCACAGTAGAAAAGTGTCCGCTAGCAAAAAAGAGAAACGGTGCATCTCAACATCCATGGTGTGGAAATCAGAGAGGAAGGGCAACTAGGGTACATCTATTCCAAAGTTCACTTGCCTTCGGAGGTCCATAGTGCTCAAAATACCAAAGCTAGGGATGGCCACTCACACTATCTTGCCAATCCCTTCCATCAGTAAAGCATTGAAAATCTTGTGGCATAGTTCAATTATCATAGGATTGGACAAATTTAGGTTCATTAGTGAGGCTACGAAGCAAGAAAGCATGTTGCAGTTGTTTCGAAGCTATTTTTCATCGGTAATGAATTCTGCGTTGAATACCCACTTGAATGCTACCATGACGAGGCAGTCACATTTCTTCACTAGGCGCTTGATTCAGTCACTAGTGACCTCTCCTGTGAAGTAGTGTTGCAGTCTCCATGGAAGGAGCCGAATAGGGGTACCTAAGCTAGAAGACATTCTAATAAAGTAGTGAATTGTGTCAGAATGGGAATAAGTGGAAGGCCAGCTAACTTAAGAGACTACATGTTCAAATGAATGTTCTGAAAGGTGGTGTAGCTATATATAGAAAAGGTGAGTTGGAAAACTCAACCAACAAAATGTCTATTTTTTGGTCGGATGACAATGTAAAGTTTTAAGATAGAATAGAGTAAGGTAGATAAATCATTTGGAGGATCTGATGGAATGCCTTGAGAAATAAATTTGGGTATTGGGAGTAAATGCTCTCATACGCCAATTGTTGACATATGTCCTTTGCCATCATCAGTTCCAACCAACTTCCTAATGAGAAAAGATAGGGATTAACATGCTAAAACTCTAACATATTAATGGGAACGTCTTTCCAAGAGTACCTTGTATCACCTTAGCATGTTTCGTATGACAAAAAGTATGATTTTTGATGCAATAAGTTCATTTGTGAAAAGGTAGCGGAAAGAATGTACTAATTCCATGCTTGTGGTGTTCTCAGCATTCCCAAGGGATACAGATCTTATGTTCACACGTATTTCCCCAGTGGCAGCATTTAATGGACCAACAATAATGGCATAGTCCTAACTACATTCATGAGTAAGAGAATTAATTGCACTCAAAAGTAGATTTCTCTAAAGAAGCAAAAGGCAAGTGGTAATTATCACTTGAGAAGCTTTATGTAACTTTCTTGTATAGTTATGGAGGAAGCATCAACCTCCAATAGGCAAGTTGTAGTTTCAAATAGAAGACTTGGTTACAGCAATTATTTTGGGTGTTGCTCGTTCACCTATGCTCCAATAGCAGAAGAATGACCATTTGAGCATTGCAGGAAGGTCCAACCTAATAAACACATCTAAAGAGAGGCAGTACAAGACATCACTCACATTGTTTTTGACGCTTAGTTGTCAGCCAACCCTAAAAATCTTAGGGAAGGTGTGTTTTAGAGGATGTTGGAGCATGAGCCATTAGAGGGTTTTTCATTTCAGCTTTGGAAACTTGGTCTACCACATTTTATGCTACCTGCTATGCACCCATGCCTAGAGTGGGTTAACACATGTTAAAAAAGATTTAACAAAAATGCAGAGACCATTGAGGGTTGAGGGGTCAAGATTACCATTTTTGCTAAAGCCATATAGGATATGTTGTGTATCCCTATGAGCTCAGGTGTCGAGCTTTTCAAAAAAGAGTAGATAGATTCCCTAGGAGAAGACATGTTTAGGTAAAAAAAATTATACGAGGATGAGACAAAGGAAAGGCTACAAAGAGGATAGATTCCCTGGCCTCTTTCACACAAGAAATTCAAGGACACACAGTCTGTGTTCTCAATGTTAGCTTGGGTTTTTCGGCATCGATGATGATGAAGAGGTTAACCCTTTCCAGTTTTCCCTAGGCCATACACTCAAAAGAGAAAAATTCTATAGGTACTATGATTTTTCTAAAGTAATAGCTGGGAACATTAGGAAACAGTTGAAGAATTATAGCGTTAAGTCTAAATTCAGGTATTCTTTTGTCCTGGTTCCTTTGCTTTTACATCAAAATTTTGAGTGGCTAGGGAGGAATGTACCAGTGTCTAGGCTAGATGAAAGGGGCTCTATCTAGTCAATTTTTGTATGGACCCTTGTGCTTTCAAGGATAGGAGATTATTATCAGTTTGTAGGAAAATTTTTGAGGTCAGTACTCTAGGATTTGTTGCCTCACCCCATTGGTCATTTCTCTAAAGAGGTTATAGAATGGATAGAGGATTCACCTATCCCATTGGATTATTTACTAGGTAAAGATTTCACATTTTTTAGGTTTCATGGCTTTCCCAATGAGGTTTTCTAACTCCTTGAATTTGTAACTGACAAGGTCTTTGCATTGGAGGCATACCACCAAGTAATCGTCATTGACATAATTTATGGTACCAAAAGGAACAAAACAAAGCTTTACGATCTCCCTCTCATAATTGCTAGGAACTAAGTAATACTGACTAAGCGAAAGGCTGAGGAAGAGATCACAAATTTACTAGCAGCTTGGTTTTGGTCCTCATTTGTGACAAGTGGAATTATAACCTGAACGGGATTTTCAGTTTAAGACATGAGGTTAGGTAATATTTCTAGAGAAGAAGGAACTAGGGTCAAGAAAGCACAGAGGTATACATTGACATCAGGTTAGGAAATATTTCCAAAGAAGAAGGAACTCGGGTTGAGAAAGCGTGGAGTATCAAAGGAATCTCTTGATGGGCAAGTCTCTCAATATGAAGTTGAAGAAAAGAGGTTGGTCAGAAAGAAAGAAGTTAGATTTCTGGAGATTATGACAAGAGTTGTGTTGCCTCAACCTTCCGGTCAAAAAATTCTCCCAAGATGATGACTTTGAGAACTTATATGACAAGGAGGTTAATTTCAACAATAGCAATCTCGAGATGAGCCATGAAATCGATGAGGAATGAGTTCCACCTTAGGATTCTATACCTCAAGAATATGACAACCGTAGAGATTCAAGGCAAAGGGTTCACAAGCTCTATCTACCTCCAGTGCCTGAAGTAAAGGAAAAAGGGCCTAACAGTCTCCAAAGGAATCCTCAGCGGCCGCTGGAGATCAAGTTTTAGAGGAATTTGTATCCAGAGGATCAAAATGTGCTAGTTCTAGTCATACAAAATGAAGGAGGGTCCAAGATCTGGGTGCTCCTGATGTACTAGTCTGACAAGAAGAGTAAGTGGAGTCCATCCTACAAAATTTTTCATCCATTGTAGCTCAGGTAAGTTTCAATCCCCCTCTTCTTCCTCTATCTGCATCTTTGGTTAATCCCTTTCCTCCTCCCATGGAAAGGAATCCATCATCTCTGGCCCTTGAACTGATAATTTTGAATGTTCCCCCTACCATTTTTAGTGAATCTATTGAAACCATCCTGTGCTTTAAAGGAGAATCATCCTCCACGACTGTTGTTGTGTCATTTATCACCCTATCAAAGGCCCATATTCAAATGACTGAAACTACCACTTTTCCCATTACTCCAAGTCCATCTACTTCTAGGAAGGCACCTCTCCATCAACTTGTTTCTATGTTTACCCCTACTAGTTTTTCCCCTACATAATTTGGCATTATGCCCTTTTCCATGATCATGCTACCTTTTGTGTCCCCCCGATGCTCACACATCTAAAGTTTCCCCTACCATTACCTTTTTTAGGCTGTCCCCCAGTGCTTCCATTGCAACACAAAGTTTCAATGTCCCTCAGACTCTTTAGGGCCATTTCAATGCTACCAAATCGACCCGAAAGGCCAGGAAGTAGAAAATATTGTCAAAAAATGTTGAGAAGCTGACTACAAAGAAGATTGAAGCCTGTTTCAATGAAGAGCAAAAATCTCTGCTTATTACCACCATGAAGCTTCTCATTTCAAAGCCCAAAGGGAAAATGTAGATGGAATATTATGACATTCATGTCATAGGCCTAGACTTGAATGGAACTCGCCCACACAATAAAGTTGTCCTAGCTAAAGCCACACAAAAGGTAGTATATGCTAACTATGAGAGGATGGACAATAAATTAAAGAAGCATGAGGTGGAGTTGAAAATGTGAAAGAAACAGTAAGCATACTACAAAATCAGATCGGAGCCAGAGAAGCTGAAGTGACCCATCTAAGGGAAATTCAAGGCCAACAAGGAGATGTGTCTAGGTTACTTGTAGATGCTCAGAGTGAACATGTTCAACTTCATGCTAAAATTAAAAATTTAAGAAGAGAGCTAAATGATGCCTAATCCTGAAATTTTGATGAGCTTTGGAGGATCCAGGTAGAAGCATAAGAGTTAAGGTAAGAAGTCAGAAGACTAAGCTCTAAATTGACAAATTCCCTTCTAGAGAAAAGTCAAATGGAAGAAAACACAAGGGCAAGAGAGGCTCAATTTAAGCAAGAGTTGACTATTTTATGAGGATTTGGACCCCTCCCTATAATGAAGAGGCTAATATCTATGCATTGGGAGCAGATCACATTTTTTTGTTCTGGGACCCACCTTACAATTTCTAAGGGATGTTTGGGAACTGAATGCCAAGGTTGGTCTGATGGCTGATCACTTTATGCAAAAAAGTTCATCTTGAGTGGCAGATTCCTAAAGTTTCATCTCCAAATTGGGCATTTCCACTAACTAGGTCCTTGAAAGAGCAGGGATTCCCAATTGGCGAATCACCTCCATCAAAGCTAATGAGATTATCAATTGTCACAGGGTTGTAGCAAAATGTAAAGATTTTCAAATAGTGATGAATAAGAAGGTTGTTGAGATTAAGGACTTCAACATCTTGGTTAGTTTCAGGTTTCCTCCTCTACTATCACCAGATGAAGATGTGCTAACAATGGAGTAGGTCAATGATGCAATCTGACACAAGATATAGACCTCAATAGAAATTCCAAGTTCAAGTGCGATGCCCACAATTGATGATGTTGAGCGCGAGATCTATCCTCCTTCTCAACTCTATTATCACCTCGACAGGATCTCTTCTAGATGGGGGTTCACCTCTTTTAAGGAGATTTTCAATCTCAAGAAAGCATATAGGTAGATTTGAACCCCTGTCCTACCAACTAATGATGATTAGGAGGCTCAACATACTACTTTCATCAAACTCCAAGAACAACCAGAGGCTTATGTTTGTATCTCTACAAAGCAAAGACCCTTGTTATCACTAGAACTGTGAAGCATTTTTCCTTAGTCATTTTCATTTTTAGCTTGTATAAATGTTTTTAGTTTTGGGTGCATCCATGCTCAAGTAGAATTATCAAAAAGATGTGCAATGCACCATGTAGTGGTTGTGCAACTTTCATCTTTCATCTTCCTTTTGAGAGAGAGTTAAAGAAACATGTCAACTCATCGGGCATTTTCTTGGGAACTATATTCATGAGCTCGAAAGTTTCTGCCTAGTTGACATGTCACCACTTCCTCATGGGCAGATTATGTCTCCTACGAAGTGATATGTTGGGGAGTTTGACGAAGCTAGCTTACTTATTTCTTTTCTTGGTTTTTGGGATGGAAGTTTTGATTTGGTGCCTCGAGGTGATGTGATTGGTCAACTGGACCTTTTTCTAGGTTGTCTTTTCTAGGATTTGATAATTTACGGGCCTCTATCTTTGCTAAATATCTAAAAAACATCAATGTAATAGCTGAGAATTGATGAGCAAAGATAGTTGAAACCTAACCAAAGATCTACGATTGGATCATGTACGATTAACTTTCAACACTTGGCAGTATCTATTTTTGTGTTGATGTGGTGTGTTTCCTTTTCTAAAGCTATATAAGGAGGGCAACGACACAATGGGGGGTTGGATTCCAAGTTACAATTTCTTTGTTAGAAGAAAATTTTCATTAGTTTTCTTAGGTTTTTAGAATTATTTTTAGAAAGGAAAGTTGTGGAACTACTTTTCTTTGGCATGTTATATCTATTAAGGTTTAAACTATTGTTGGATTGGCATCCAACCTCAGTTTCAAAGTTCTTTTGATATTTAAAAGTGTGAACTATTGAGGATAAATTGTTGAGATTGTGCATGTATGGCCTTTTTCATTCTTTCTTTCTTTATATTATCATTTTGAATGAAACACTTTGTCTTGCAAGCTAAATCTGGATAGTCTATGTAGTTTTTTTCAATGCTATATGCTTGTATGGTAGACTAGTAGCTTAAGAAAAATGGATTATGTCATTCGACTTCTCTGCTTTTCTGAAAGTTGTTTTATTGTGTTATGTTGTATTAGGAGGAAGAGTTATTGTGATTTATAAGATATTGTTCTATTACTCATAATAAATCTTTATGTTTGATTGGACCTTAATGAACATTACGTGTAGAAAGATTTGAAAGTTTGCACTGTGGTTGAAGTTAGCCTTTTTTGTTCATTCTCTTTCCAACAATGAAGGGTTGTGGCATTCTATGTCTAATTATATCACTCATAGGAATGATTTGGGTTTGAAAAGTTGTAAAAGTTTTCACGCATCACCTTTTATGTTTTATGTTTACATTTCCCTCTCCCCTTATCTCCAAACCCCAAAGAAGAGCCAACTTTCTATAAAAATCCTAGAGGTATTCAGTGAGATGCAATTTGTCCCCCACTCACTGAATTTCCCATAAGATTGTTGGAGAGGTGCAAGATTTGATGATGAACAGTAGGTATACAAGAAAACAATCATGCAGTCAGTCAAAAATTGAAGGAAGAGATTTCAAAGGGGTCCCTCTAAAACCCTTCAAATGAAAAGGGATCCACTCAAGGGACACATAGTTTGAAAGTGAATAACAAATCTTTAAATGAGAATATGTTTTTCCAATTATTCTAGCACAAGGATTCCTTCTGAAAAATCCATTTCATCAAGGAATGGAAAAGAAAAAAATTCTCCTTGGAAGGGAAAGTACAGATTCTATCTTATGAATCTAAGATGAAAGAAAAATGCGTCAAAGAATTGATGTCGAAGAATGCAATTTTTGAATATTTTTTTTTAAAAGGTAGATATTTTCAAGAAGAGGTTCATTGGCCACTGAATGCATCTTTTGAAAATTGATGTAGTATGAGAGGCACCCCCCTTAGGATGGTGCATGCCAAGCATAAAGGAATGTGACATCCTAAGGAGAGAAAAAAAAGAATGAAAGTGATGTTCTAGCTTGCAGAATGATGAGATGTAACCCTGGTAATGTTGTTGCACATGTGAGGGATAATACATAAGCACCACAACATCACAAAGCAAGAAAAGAAGAGGGAAAGATAAAAGGAAAGGAGAAATCATGACATAATGAACAAGAAATAGAGGATCTAATATTTTAGGGTTAGAGATACTCATAAATATAGATAGATAAGTCTAATAATATATAAATTAACTATCATCAACCCCCTATTATACTAGACCATGTGAAGAAAGACACGTGAAAACATAATAAAAATAAAAAAAACTGGGTCAACATGGAAGGGAGGCCTAAATGGCCCCAAAACTTTGCATCGTCCCCAAATGTCAAAAATAAAAGGTATGACAAAGAGAAGAATGATGTGACAAATGGAAGATGTCTTATGACACAAAAAACATCCTATATCAAAGCACCTATGAGGGTGAAAAGGGTCATCCAAGAACATATAAAACAAGTATGGGGGAACACAACATAGACACATAATCTAACCTACAGATAAAGAAGAGGCACCCCCTAGTCCTCATCAAACAAGAGGTCATCATTCTCCCAATGTAGATCATCATAAAGGGAGGGTAGATGAGCCTATAAGGGTGGAATATAGAGGGGGTACCCTATGACCCTTGTATAACAAGAGCCAAGGAAGAAGGCCCTTCAAGTTTTTCTCCACTTAGTTCTTGTGAGGTGAATTTAAGCAATCTCACAAAGATCATTCATAGGGTTGGGACATCACCTATAGATTTGAACATGCACTTTACA
Source organism: Sequoia sempervirens (assembly GCA_007258455.2). NCBI lineage: Eukaryota > Viridiplantae > Streptophyta > Pinopsida > Cupressales > Cupressaceae > Sequoia > Sequoia sempervirens. The sequence goes on from VDFB02281492.1 coordinate 591,214,176, forward strand.
AGAGTGTTATGTGTCAACTCAATGGGAGATGGAGGTGGCACCTAAGATCCACTACTAGCCTTACTGAAATATTTGGGAGTAGTGACAAACTCTGGGGATGCTAGGGCTTCCTCCATCACTAGGATGATGTAAGTCAATGTAGAACCATCCTCTGAAGAAGGTGAACCCTTCTTTTGACCCCCATTACTAGCAGGTTCATCCTCCATCTTTCACTCCATCGAAGGATGTGAGATCCCCATAAATGAAGTAGAGGGTGAGGAGGAAAAGGAGAAAACCATAACAAACACCACTGTGGTATTTTATATGTCAACAAGTTTCTAAAAGTTTAGGATTTATGGAAGGGACATCAAAAGGGGAGGCTTAGCTGAAGGAGTAATGAATACTTGTACCCACTTTGGGTGAGGATCGTTCATGCTTGCAAGGGGAGTCGGGAGCAAGACTAGAGTGGAGGGAACTAAAGTAGAAAGAGCAGAAGAGGACATAATAGAATATGTCAAAGCAAGAGCTACTAGTTCCCCTTCCTTCTTTTGCAAGGTGGCCTACTTAATGGCTAGAGCCTTCCTCTGATGCTTCTTCTCTTGCACAAGGTGGTTGCTATGGCTTTAAAAGCTAGAGGTTATAGCCTAAGAAGGGACATAAGACTTATGTTCAACCATGAGAGTATCCATCACAATTTTTTCTAGTGGAGGGAGGTAATCTTGGAGGAGAACAAGAGGAAGAGATGGAGACGAAGATGAAATGATAGTGGGGGGAGCAGGCTCGAGTTCCTCAATGGTGAGCCCTTTCCCATTCACTACCATAAAGGTAGGAGTAGTAGGAGGATACAGAGGTAGAGACATAAAATATTCTGAATGGGAAACCTTCCCCTTACTATACAAAATGGGTCAAGGCACCATGGGTGATAGGAAATTCAAATTCTTGATGCTTGGCCTTCTTCCAAGTGAGCACTATCAAACTCCCTAAGAGATGCATAGGGGTAGAAGTCGAAGGTGTTGCAGTTGGATGAGAGGAAGAGGTAGGTGGAACAATATAGGAGGAAGAAGGGCCTTGAGTGTACTTCTCCCTTTTTCAAGTGGAAGATTTAGATTCATGTTGCACCATCATGGAAGCTCTATGTGTAATAACATAGGGAAAAGGAGGGTAGGTCACCTTAGGCATTATGCCCCCATTTTTTTACTTCACATAAGTTTAGTACAATAGGTCCATCCTAGGAGGAAGTGGACCAAAAAGGGAAAGACATAAGTGATTGAGTGTCCCCCATGGACAATCGTTAGTTTGTAATCAGTGTCATGGACTACATGCACAAAAACCTAATGAGAGAATTGTAGGCACTTATGAATCACCGAGGGAACTACATTTATGGAAGCCATCCGGGGAATTCCAAGTTTCACTTTCAACAATTTATACCATGGGATGATATCAAAGAGTGCATTCATAGCCCTTGGCCCAACTACGACTAACAAGATGATGGAACCGATGGGAGGGACATAGAGACCATCATGTGTATGTATAGTGCTTCTAGACTCATCATATCCATCCTTAAGTAAACATTTTATCAACATAATCTCCTCTGTAATGACATTCACCTAGCATGTAGGGTTAACGAGAATGCCAATTATAGTGTTCCTATTAGCATTCATTAGAAAATCCTATGAGGTAAATATTATAGAAGGAGATCCGCTCGTAGGTTGCACAAATGACATGGGTGGATGTAGGAAGCAAGCCATCTTTATGTACACTAGATAATTTTTTTGTAGGAGCCCCCAAGGGTTTCATAATTATATGGTGACCCACTCAAGGTTTTGCTTTGTAATGCTTGGAAAACCTCCCAACTATGCCACTAGGGGTTGTAGGTTGGGTTGCAAGGCTAGGCGTCCTACAACACTCACATCCATAACACTCCTAGAACAGGAGGGGAGGGTCTTTCAACACTATTAAATGGAACCAGAATAGTTCATGTTGGGTTCACCAAAATGTAGATAAGAGGGACCAAATGCTCAAAACCATAGGTCATGGAGGATCTAGAACGATTAGTTGCTCTGATCTACCACACACTAAATATTTTTTAAGGAAATATTAGTGTTTTAGGAGGGTGAAAAGGAAGGGAAATTCATCTTCCACTATCCTTTTGTCGACCTAAGAGGTTTAGACAACTAGATGAGATAATTCGTTAGTAGAAACCAAGACCCTAATAGCTCTCTACTAGAGGACCCAAACATAGAAGATGGACGACAGTGCAATGCACTGGTGTCCTAGTCAGGCATTGGAATCCATACAGAAAAGGAGTATGGAATACAACTAATACTGAAAAATATTTAGCTATTTTACCTAATATAATGTGATTCTAAGCAACAACATAAAATTGGAAATAAATAAATAGCTAAGACAACAAGAACAATACTTTAACTTAAAATGAGAGGTTGACAAGAATTAAAAGGTGATAGAAATACAATTTACAAATGGTCCATCCTCTAGCAAGCTCCACATGAATGCAAGACCTAGACACAAAATAATGTGGAAAAAATTTGGGGCTATTTTGGGGCTTGTCATATTCAAACCTCTGTTTCAGTGTTCCCACCTCCACAGATAGCTAAAATAGCCATGAGATAGAAAATGCAATAAAGAAAGTACTGAAAGAAAGTATAACCAAGAAATGGTAACAACACTATACCATGAAATCAAATGACAATACTATGTAAAGTGGATATCACCTCCCAAGCAAGGTTCCCTCAATCACGTGAAGGAAGATGCAAGCTCATAAGCTTGTAAATGAAATCGTTGCCACAACAACGAGAGTGGAATCTAGCAGAGTGACACTTTAGAACTACAATAATGGTGGACGGTGATGTGAAAAATCTCAAGGAGTGTGTAGAAATGTGAATTGAGTGTGAAGAGCTTGAAGAAGATTCAATTGAATTAATAAGAGAGTGTTTTAGCATGGATAGAGGCCCAAAAGAGTCATTCGAGGTCTTTCAAGGGCGTAGGGGTGTTACTCTTTGTTGCCAATGGAGAAGTGTATGCCTTTACAGATTCTAGAGGCACAAATCCCATCAGGACAATAATGCATTGTGTAGACATCTGTGCATCATGCTAGCATCCCCAAAAAAAAATCCCCCACTGACACTACAAATAGCCACCAAGTGGGTGGGATGTGAATGTATGAAGTGGAAAGCATTATTGGGTTTAATTTTTCTAAGGTGAGGGGATGCAAATGGGGAATTTACAAGGGCCGAAAATTCACTCTATTACAAGTACAAAGTGAGTTTCATTTATCTATATACAAGTAAGGGTTACTAGTTATTTTGAGTTGAAGTATTTGAATGATGCAAGGTTGATGAAGTGTTTGAGGAATATCAAGTAGTTCAAGAATTATTCTTAATCATGTTCAAGTGAATTATGTTTTATGAAACTTTCAGCTTATGGATTGATTTGAGGAAGGGTGTACTTAATGTTTATAGTGTTTTGTTTACCTTGTGTTTAAAACTACATGTGAAGATTGTAGAAGCATTTTGAGGTGTGTTTGGATCTATATTGGGTCCTAATTAAAGATTTGTGTAGGTAAACTTCATTCCTATCCACCACATGAATGTTTAGGCACTGACCTATTTTGAATTTGTATGTATAACAGCTAGTTGATGACATTGGAAAAGGTTTTTGAGGTTGAGGATGATATAAATAAGTGTGGTGATGTTGTGAGTTAAGGGATGAATGAAATGTGAAGCAAGATAGATTTAATATCAATGTAAGAGAAGTGTGTGATGCAAATTTGAGCAGAGTAGTGAGAATTCCAGTTTTAGGGTTCTTGAAGGTAGTGAGTTGAAGGCATCCAAAATCATTCAAGCAAGGCTACAATTTAAGTGTGTGAGAATTGTGGTGGATTTCCTTGTTGCATTGAGAAGTGTTCTTTATGTAACATTCTTCTATCTTTTTTATATTTCCTTCTGTGGTAGTGACCCCTGGTTGTGATTCCTTTTGGATAGTGTGTCCTATTTTGGTAGTGGTCCCTTGTACCAGTTTTGCAATTACTTATATTATGATCTAATACTCACCATGGTTTTCCATGTAACTCTAGCGCTCTATTATGTATTGTGTTGTGATTTCATTTTTTGTTATGTGCATTCAATATTTAATCATACTAATAGAATAGGGGTTTAATGAATGCATATGGATCTGATTATCATAGAGGGTTTTGAAGGTTTAACTAGTTACAATTGATTTACTCCCCCTCTCAGTTGTCTTGTTCATTTCAACAAAAAATTAGGTCCTAGGTCTAAGTGAGGACCCATTCACCATTGGTCAAATGGGTCCTAGGTCACTCACCTAGGACACACATTCTCCAATGTTAAGTGTTATGTTATGGCATTAATGAATGTTAGGTTTTACCCTTTAGAAATTGCAATTAATTAGGATTGTATTTGAATTAAAGGGGCCAAAAAAGGCATAATTAACCTCAATTAATTAATAAATCCCTAGATAAGTGTGAAATTGTAAAGGTGCACCTTACAAAACCACAAATAAGGCACAATTAAGTCCATTTTAATTAATAATGGTCTAAACTTAAGTGAATATATAAAATACTTATTACAAGACTATATTAAGGAATAATTTAGTCCTTTTATTTAATATTTATTCCCAAATTAAGTGTGAAAAAGGGATACTTTTTCCTACACTATAGACATCATCAGTGGTTTGATGCCCTAGTATAAAACCTTTCTGGTCCAAATGGATCATTTTCTCAAGGGAAGGTTTAATATATTTGTAAGCAGTAGAATGGGGAAAACAAGTTAAACATGCATCTACGCTTCTAAATAGGATATTGCATCTAAGGTTTAAATAATTTAAACTAATTTAAACTAAAAATCTTCAGAAATCTATCCTATTGCTCTCTAACTCTAAATATCTCTCTAATCTAATTAACTCTTAGATTTAGAAGCTAATTAAACTATTGAAATGACACTTAGAGAATGGGAATTAAGCTATTCTATTCTAATATGATTAACTATGCAACTAGAATGATTCTACAGCAAAGCTTCTGAGAAGGAAACTACTGTAAACTGCCATAGTTGAGATGCTGGATGGATGTTTGATTGAATGCTGAATGCTGGAGATGCTGGATGAATGTTGGATGCTTTGGAAACCTGCAAAGTAAGATTGCATAAGTTGGGATCCATTTCCTATAGCCCAAGAGTTGTATTTATAGCTTTCACGGCAACACAATTGCACAGGGATATGGGATAAGGGGTTGTGATTCAATCTGGAGAATTGAAGGGCATGGGATGAGAAGATGGAGCTGATCATGGAGGATGGTTTCTCCCCATGAAAACACCAGGCAAGATAAGAGGGAAGGTGGGTGTAAGGTGGTTGAGAGAATTTCCTGCAGGTTTGTCCCAGAAGCTCTTCCTGTGAATGACAGTGCCATTAATTAAATTTTGAGAATTTAATTTTATTGGTGAGTGAATAGTGTAAATGATTTATGCATAAATTTAAATATTATTAATTTATTTAAATTTAGCAAAAAGAGGATTTGAATAATTTAATAAATCAAACTATAGGGTTTGTTTATTAAATTAAAACAAAAGAAAAATGATAATTAAATAAAAGATTTTAGATATCTTTATTTAATTAAGAAGAAATGTGATGAGGTATTTAAATAACACAAATTATTTAAGTTTGTGTATTTAATTTATGATAGAAATATAAAAGAAGTAATAATGATAATAATTAAATAAAACAAAGTTTTTAATTTTGTTTATTTAATTAAGAGATAAATAATATGATGAAAATGATAATAATTAAATAAAACAAAGTTTTAAATTTTGTTTATTTAATTATGAGAGAAAATAGAAGAATTAATAATGAACTTAATATAAATAAATATTTCTATTTATTTACTAAGTAGATGAATTTAAGATAAATTAATCAAATAAGTCGTATTTAATTAATTAAATTCTCTAGACCATTTTTAGGTGTCTACATTTTTCCCCTCTTTGAAGTGATGGGTTTACACATTGCTTCAAAGAAAATTTTGCCTTAGCTGCCAGTATTGATGAAAAGTTTGAAATATGCCCCAAATTTTCCCTAGATGTTGAATTTCAAAATGATAGCGATATGTGCCCCCACGGGAGATAAATTGATGAATTTTGGATTTTTATGATTTTTCAAAAATTTTGAATTTTTATGATGATTTGATGATGAATTGGTGAAGAAACAATTTATCTCTCAACAAAATTGTCCAAAAATGCTCAAAAGGTCATTTTCAAAAGTCATTTGTGCATTTGACTTTGACAATCTTGTGATAGAGACCCTCAGAGTGCTAGAGCTTCAGGATGCCGATCCCTTACCACACCCACCGATTCGAGTGTGTGCGACGTCATGAGCGTCCGGCCAACTATGGACCTCCGGTATGTACTGCAAACCCTCCTTGTAATTCGCACCCATACTTTTGATGTCTATTTGCACGTTTTTTTATCTTTTTAGCACGTAGCAGACGCGGTTTAGCACGTCGCTGATATGTTGTAGCGCGCCATAGTTTTTAGCGCGTCGATAGAGTTTTGTAGCGCATCCGTGCATTAGGGTAGCGCGTCAGAAGTTTTAGCGCGCAGGGTCAAATCTGCAGCGCGTCGGTGAGATTTTATAGCGCACCGGACTTTTTAGCTCGTTGGGTTGTTTTTATAGTGCGTCAATAAGATTTTGTAGCGCGCCAGATTTTTTAGCACTCTAGGTTGATTTTGTAGCGCTTGGAGGTATAGATTGATGAAAAATTGTGCACTTTGCTTTTTATTTCGTCGATTTCTTGTTGACTTCATTTATTGTAGTTTGATCTAACTAAATAAATGGTAAACGATCTCATGATGAGCGAGATCTATTGATTTGATAATTATTATCCTCATGATAGGCGAGGAATAATTTAGAAAGTCTAAAAGAATGAACCTAATTGATAAATGAGGGTTCCTTCTTGATAAATTGATCGTTTGATAGGTAAAAGCACAATTTTTGAAAATTTGATGATCTCCTGATGTTTGATATTTTGATTAAAATGTTCTATTTATATGATAACAGGGCATTTAGATGTTATCCAGGTGTGAGAGCAGTTCCCTTGGCCTTTTGATATGATACCGCAACTTTCACCTGATGAGAGACAGCATATTACCACTTGCGGTTTAGCGACATTACTAGATATGCCCCATATTAGACTTAATAGGGGTCTGTTGATAGCCTTAGCGGAGCGGTGGCATAGTGACCACAACACCTTTCACTTACCTACTAGCGAGATGACCGTGATGCCAGAGGATGTATGGCATATTCTTCGCATTCCCTTTATTGGGGAGATTGGTGTGCACAATTCAGAGGAGGTTGGTGGGGTAGAGGCTATGCAGAGAGTCTTTCAAGATCCCCATATTGTGGGAGAGTGGATTCCATGGGTAGAGATGCATGATTCATATGCTCCACTTCCTTCAGTTTTGGCCGACTTTATTGGTGGATTCCTTTGTCCTGATAAGTGGTCAAAGGGTCTATCTCTCAGGTGGGGTCGAGTATTAGAGGGTCTGGTGGCCCACAGGACGAGATATGCTTGGGGCATGTGTATGCTTGCCCAGTTATATCATGATTTACACTGGATTGTGTACCTTGGAGGTAGTAGTTTATCGGCAGGGGCTACACTTCTTCAGGTATGGGCATGTGAACATATTGCTGTTACGCGTCCTGTGCCAGTGTTAGCAAGACCAGTGACGAGGCCTTTTGTGTTTCGTTATAGAGGTAGGCCTACCCAGCATATGATGGGTAAGCTAGATTATTGGAGGCGGATTATCGATGATGTGGAGATGGTGACCTAGCGTCTGTATTTAGACTGTGATGACTGGGATGATGATGATATTGAGTTGGGGTTCTTGGCCGATTCGATGTATTTGATCGGGAAGAGCCCCAAGATTTTGGAGTGATTCCTGTTCCATCGTGTGTACAGGCAGTATGGTATTGTGCAGTGCATGCCATAGGGAGTAGCGCATTATGGACGACATCGGATAGATGTCAGTGATTGGAGTCCCAGTTTGCCTTATGGGGCGCTTGTTGAGGGTTATCGTGCTCTACAGCCATCAGCATGGGATATGTGATGGGATATTGTTGAGGCACCTATTACTCCTGAGTATGGACAGTTTCTGGCTCTGCACCCTCCTCCACGTATTACTATTCCAGATGAGCCAGTACTAGCCCCAGTAGCAGCACCAGCAGCAACACCAGCAGCAGGTGGTCAGGTTGGTCAGCAATGGGGGAGAGAGGAGGATGTAGATGTGGATGTGGAGAGCAGCTCAGAGACTGACAGTGATGAGAGTATTGATAGCATCGAGGATAGCAGTGATGATGATGGCGGAGATGGGGGGAGACCAAGCGTAGAGGGTACTGTAGAGCCATCTTCTAGTGCACCTCGTAAGAGGCAGGTTGTTACTTCCTCATCGGCAGATCGATCAGAGGTTGCAGGTTTACAGGTGCATGTTCAGACCTTACAGGGACAACTAGCACAGGTGCAGGGACTACTAGTACAGACACAGGCTCAGATGCAGGCACAACTAGCTACTACATAGACACAGATTACCTCTCTGATTGGTGAGAGAGATGGGGCTAGACAGGTAGCAGTGACAGCACAGGCCCAGTTAGTAGGTGTTTGGGCATAGTTGACCACTGCCCAGGCACAGATCACAGCCTTGACTATAGAGCGGGATACTGTTAGACAGATGGTGGAGATAGCATAGGCTACTGCAGAGAGATTGCAGAGAGTGGCAGATGGGACCTCTGTGGCATATTACATGCAAGAGGCGATGTGAGCAGGTGCTGAGGTTGAGTTCTACAAGAGCCTCTATCATGAGCTTTGCCCCCCAGAGCAGAGAGTCAGTTATGCTCAGTCTCGCTCAGAGAGGACTCGTTCGAGGACAATGAGCAGAGGTGTGACACAGCCTCTTCCGAGAGATCTGAGAGATCCTGGGACATCTGGTAGTGGTACTGATACTGGCACGAGACCTACTCCTTCTGGTGGGAGCACCACTTGATATTAGTTGTGTACCCTTTGAGAGACATATACAACCATTTTTGACATGATGTTATTTTCATCCTTTTCAGACTTCATTGTATACTTGACACTTGATGAGATATATATGTGCAGCGGTTCGATTGATCATTATATGTTTTGCCTGATTTGTGTGATGGATGTATTGATCTTATGATGTGTTCTACGTGATTGATGTGATGGATGCATTGTCATTTCTATGTTTTACGATGATTTATTTTACTAGCTTGTATGGATGCATTAATGATGATGTGATATGATATTGATGATGTATTTCTTTTCTTAATGAGATGCAATGTATGATAAATAAAATGTGATGTAAATGAATGATGAATGAAATGATAATGGATATGAATGATTTGATATAATGAAATGTAATGATTTTTGAATGAAATGTAATGATGTATGAATGAAATGTAATGATGTTACAATGAAAATGTAATGATGTATGATGAAAATGTAATGATGTACGATGAAAATGTAATGATGTATGAATGAAATGTAATGATGTATGATGAAAATGTAATGATGTATGATGAAAATGTAATGATGTATGAATGAAATGTAATGATGTACGATGAAAATGTAATGATGTATGAATGAAATGTAATGATGTATGATGAAAATGTAATGATGTATGATGAAAATGTAATGATGTATGAATGAAATGTAATGATGTATGATGAAAATGTAATGATGTATGAATGAAATGTAATGATGTATGATGAAAATGTAATGATGTATGATATATAAATGTAATGATATATGATATATAAATGAGATGTAAATGAAATGATAATGGATAAAATGTAGTATAGAATGAGATATAAATGAATGATGTGTGTAATGAGATGTTATGTGATAGATAGAATGATGTATGGGTATATGATATATGAAATGAGATGTAAATGAAATGATGTAAAATGTCCTCTATATGTATGAAATAAATGATGATTTTGTAACTACATGATAATGACAATGTGATGAGACGTAAATGCATGATGTAACATAATGTGTATATGATGCCACGAAATGAGATGTTTATTGTGAAATTTATGATGAGATGAAGAAATGATTTTATATGCATGTCATTTTGAAAATTGTATGTGTCAAGTATACTCAATCTTTAATAAGAAAAGATAACATTATTTGTGAATGAATCTTTGTAACTTGTGCAACTAGTACTCTGTAGATGTATTATTATGAATGCAATCTATGTTAACCATGCAATCCTATTTTATCAATGCAAACCTAAGTGTCATTTCAATAATTATTTTATTCTGCTTTGTATCATCACTAAGCTTTATTTTAAAATGTTGAAAGCAAATACAAGCATCAATGATATGAGATAGACCAATGATGACCTAAGTATTTCTTTCATGATATTTGATATTGCAAGCGAACACAAGCATCAAGGTATAAGATAGACCAATGATGACCTGAGCATTTCTTGCATAAACAAACAAGAATTAATCATTTTCTTAAGTGAATCAGAATGTCATCCATGATACTTGGTAGAGCACTTCCCGTGACAATTCACAAAATAATAATGACTAACTCACAAACAACAAACAAATAAAAGGTATCATTCTTCTTCCTTGCTTCTCTAGTTCAATACATCATTGAGTAGCTCCAAAGAAATGATAAGCACAACAATTCAAATGCTACTTAATGTATTTTCAAATCATTATTCAGATTAGATCATCAGTGTTGAAATGTGTGTGCGGATATTTGCATGATATTCCCAGACATTTGACTAAATGATGTAACCTAAAGACCTATCCTAGGGGTCTCGGGGACTGATCAAAGATTAGTCTTGCCTACGTTATACACGCAGAGACCACGTAGTTCGACTGACACAGACTCCACTTTGAATTGATGTAGACTCTATTTTTGTGTTTTCAATTTTATGAATGTTTTTGCAAGGATTTTCTGATTTTCTGATGTGTTTTGATTTTGATTTTCTGATGTTTTGGATTTTGATGGATTTTCTGATGTTTTTGGATTTTGGGTTTTTTGATGTTTTGGATTTTGATGGATTTTCTGATGTTTTTGGTTTTGGGTTTTCTGATGTTTTGGATTTTGATGGATTTTCTGATGTTTTTGGATTTTGATGAATTTTCTTATGCTTTGGATTTTGATGGATTTTCTGATGTTTTTGGATTTTGGGTTTTCTGATGTTTTGGATTTTGATGGATTTTCTGATGTTTTTGGATTTTCCAAGTATCGTCACTTGGTGTTGTCATGTTTGACTGCCTTTCCATTTAAGCTGAAAGTCCATTGTACCAAATAACACTAGGATGTTGCCCCCAAGCCAGGGTAAAATATGATATCCTTGTCATGACATGGATAGTGGTAATGATTATCCCAAATGATAGATGGAAATGATATGAAAGGAAACAATCGTGACAAAACTATATCTAAATAGATAGAAGAGCTGGTGAAAATCACAAGTAGCGCATGTTTGCCAGGTTTTCATCACTTGCTTTTATTGTGTCCTCTTTCTTTTTCTTTTGTATTTTTTTATTTTTTCTTATTTTTTCTTTTTTCTATCATCATGACGCCTGTTTGCCTGGTTTTCATCAAGACAACTTTATTGACCGTGCACTAGATATCCTCAAGTGTAGAATCACCTGAGATGAATGCTGTTCATGGGCTCCTCCATTATGTCTCCTTCTGGTGTAGACAACCTATATGCTCCTGATCCATAGGCTGATATGATGACATAAGGTCCTATCCAGTTAGGTTCAAACTTTCCCTTCTTTTCTCTGTCTGCTTGATTTCTAGGGTTTTCCCGTAGGACCAAGTCTCCTATCTGGAAAACTCTAGGCTTAACCCTATGATTATAGTTCTGAGACATTCTTTGTTGATAGGTTGTCAAATGATTGAGAGCTTGTTGTCATCATTCATCAAGTAGTTCTAATTCTTGAAGTCTAGAGATCCTATAATCTTCATCTAAAATGAGTCCCTTTAGTGAAACTCGAAGGGATGGAATTTCTACCTTGATAGGTAATATTGCTTCTGATCCATAAACAAGAGCATGTGGTGTAGCTCCTGTTGGTGTTCTGATGCTAGTCCTGTAAGCCCAAAGAGCAGGGTTAAGTTGAACATGCCAATCACGCCCTACCTCATTTACAATCTTCTTGAGAATCTTTAGGATTGTTTTATTGGATGCTTCTGCCTGCCCATTACCTTGAGGGTAATACGTGGTTGAAAAGCGATGTTGGATGTGGAACTTTTCACACAGCTCTTGAATGTCTTGGTTCTTGAAAGGCCTACCATTATCTGTAATGATCGACTAGGGTATCCCATATCTATAAATGAGATAATTAAGTATGAAAGATGATATTTGCTTCCCAGTGATTGTGGTTAAGGGAACCGCCTCCACCCATTTTGTAAAATATTTTGTTGCTATGATAATAAACTTGTGTCCATTAGATGAAGATGGGTTTATTTTCCCTACCAAGTCCAATCCCCACTGACAGAAAGGCCACGTAGTTGCAAATGGATGGAGCTCCTATGCTGGTGCATGTATAAGGTTGCCATGAATTTGACATTTTTGGCATCTCTTAACAAATTGGTAAGATTCTTGCTCCATGTGTGGCCAGTAATACCCCAAAAGAAGGAGTTTCTTGGCTAAAGATAATCCACTTGAATGTGTACCACAAATTCCTTCATGGACCTCATGTAAAGCGGAAGTGGATTCTTTATGTTCTAAACAATGCAAAAGAGTACCATCTAGGCCTCGATGGTAAAGGGTGTCAGCAATAATGGTATGTTTAGCAGATTGGCATATGAAGTTGAGCTTTTGGTTGCGGGAAAGATCTAGTGGTAAGATATTATCTTTTAGGTAAGTATAAATGTCTCCATAAATGGAAGATTTGGTACTATCCAAAAGGCTTATGGTTTGGGATTTGGGATTTGCATATGCAGGATTTGACACTTGTTCTACAATAAATTGATAACGATCTTGCATTTTAGGCATCTATAGAAGAGATGCTATTGTGGCCATGGAATTTGCTGCTTTGTTCTCTGATCTTGGTATCTGCTCAAATTTGATTTCTATGAAGTATTTTCTTAGATCATCTACTAGTCTCTTGTATAAAATTAGTGTGTCATCCTTAGTTTGGTAATCATTGTTGACTTGATAGATGATTAACTGGGAGTCTCCATACACCTGTAGTTCTGTGATTTTCCAGTCAATAGCTACTTTAATTCCAAGGATCAAAGCTTCATATTCTGCCACATTGTTAGTGCAACGGAAGGTAAGCCTGTAAGATCGTGGAATTGTGTGCCCAAGAGGTGTGACAAATAAAATTCCTACCCCTGATCCATGTTGTGTGTAGGATCCATCGAAGTAGAGTTGCCATGGTTGTGTTGTAACGTTGAGGATATCCGCATCAGGAAATTCCATGGTCATAGGATGACTATCTGATAATGGAGCTTCTACTAATTGGTTGGTGATGATTTGTCCTTTCATAGCTCGCCTTTCAACATACTGAATGTCAAACTCACTGAGGAGCATGACCCACTTTTCCAACCTTCCTGTTAAAGCTACTTTGCTCAGTAAATACTTGAGAGGATCAATTTTTGCAACGAGCTTGACAGTGTGAGTGAGCATATAGTGTCACAATTTTTGTGTTGCAAATATTACTGCTAAGCATGATTTTTCAATGAAGGTGTAGTTTACTTCATGTCCATTGAGTGTCCTGCTGATATAGTATATAGCCTATTCCTTTCCTTCTTTATCGTCTTGTGCTAGCAAGGCTCCTAAAGAAATATCTGTTGTTGCGACATATAGCAACAATGGCCTGTCTTCACTGGGTGGTACCAATATTGGTGGTGTCATTAAATAATGCTTGATGTGGTTGAAAGTATTCTCACACTGTTCATCCCATTTAAAAGACACATTTTTATGTAAAAGATGATTGAATGGATGACACTGATCTGCTAGTTGAGAGATGAATCTTCTGATGGACTATAGTCTGCCTTGTAGAGATCTTAATGTACTGATATTCTTAGGAGGTGGCATTTCCATGATGGCTTTGACTTTTTTCAGATCTACTTCAATTCCTTTTGTAGAAACTATGTATCCAAGGAGTTTTGTTGATGTTACTCCAAAGGCACATTTCTTAGGATTTAATCTGACTTTGAATTTTTCCAACCTGTCAAATATTTTGGCCAGTATCTCTAGATGTCCTTCCCTGGTGTGAGACTTGGCTAAGATATCATCCACATAGTCCTCCATGAAGGTGTGCATCATGTCATGGAAGATTGTTGTCATAGCTCGCTGGTATGTAGCTCCTGCATTATTTAACCCAAAAGGCATGACGTTCCAGCAAAAGGTGCCCCATGGACATGTAAATGATGTCTTTTCTTGGTCTTCAAGAGCTATTTTGATTTGATTGTATCCAGAAAATCCATCCATGAGTGATAGCATTTGATGGCCAGTTGTTAGATCTACAATCATGTTTATGTTTGGCAAAGGAAAATCATCCTTTGGACATGCTTTATTTAAATCCTAGAAATCAGTACATATTCTAATGGTGTGATCTGGCTTTGAAATAGGTACAATGTTGGATATACATTCTGCATAATCAATAGATCTGATAAATCCAGCATCTAGTAGTTTCTTTAAATCTTTTTTTACTAATAATGCAACATGTGGATGCATTTTTCTCAGCTTTTTTTTTACTGGTTTAGTGCCAGCTGGTAAGGATAAGTGATGCATAATGAGATCTGTGTCTAAACCTGGCATGTTAGAGTATGACCAAGCAAAATTGATGCATCGTTCTTCAAAGAATTTGATAAAATCTGGCTTTTTCGTATCTGTCAGGGATGCTGCCAGGTGGAGTATTCTTGCTTTCTCTACTATGCCAATATCAATAGACTGTGTGGGTTCTATCAACACTGATGATCTTTCATGGTAATGTTGTGGGAGGATGTCAAACCTTCCATCCTTTGGTGCCTCAATGAGGTTTTCACCATTGGATGCATTCTTTGTTTTTACTATTTTAAGATCAAATACTGCCATAGAATGGTTTTCACCATTAGATCCATTTTTTACTTTCATATTTTGGCAACTGAAAGGCTTGGCATCCTCCTGCCTAGAAGCATCGTTAAAAGAAGTATTGGTAGAACAAGTATCAGATTCCTCACAGCAAAGGTAGTTAATAATGGCAGAATCATTGTCAAAAATAGGGAGATCAATAGGGTGTTGGGGTTCCCATTCAATAAGCTCAGGATGCAGTAAAGGCAACGAATCATTAGATGGTTGAGGTTAGTGATTGTGAAAGCTCAGATGAAAATGTCATCTAGGTTGTTAATGGTTATGTTGAGGCCTACAAAGGTATTTTCTTCCACATCATTTATCTCAATTGATGTCCGTTCATCTTCACTTGAGTCATCGAAATTTTGTGATTCAAAGACAATAGGATTAAAACTCGAGCTTTGACCCTCTTCGCATTTGGGGGTATACTTTTTGATAATGTCAATTTGAATATCCTCACAGGAAACATCTGATAAGTTGTCCCACTCATATTCATTTGAATCTATTTCAGAGTTATCCCGTATTTGAAGAATACGCTCCTCAGTTTTATTGGTGATTTCTGCTCTTGCTTCTTCGGTGTATCCTAGTCTAGTTCTATCATTTTGCTGAATTGCGAGGACTTGGATTGGTTCTATTACACTTTGTTTCCCTCGATCAAGAGATCCTTGTTTTGCTGCATATTCTAACCCCGTTTTATCCTTATGTTGGAGTGTAAGAGGCTGGATTGGTTCTGTTATGCCTTGTTTCCTTAACCCAAGAGGTCCCTGTCTTGAATATCCCATCTTCTCCAGAATAGTTTTTCTCTTTCCATACTGATTTGTCTCTATGATATTACTTGTGCAAGTGGAAGCTTCCTCATCCTTATAAAGCCAATTTATTATGGCCTTATCTTCTGATTCTTCATCTAAGTTCCCAGCTTTTACAAATCTGCCATCTAATGCTGTTGTAGATTGTTCTGAATTTTGGGTGATTGTAGATGGTTGTCCATACGTTTGTAAGGAGGGTAACATTTGTGATAGATGAAATGAGTGTCCAACACTATATTCACTTATTCCTTTGTCACTTATCTATACTTCCTTGGTGAATTGATGTGAGAGTGGAGCCAATTGTTCTTCAACATTTGAAGGGTTAGATTGTGCCACCCTTATATCTTGTGATTTTTGTTGTTTTGGAAGCCATTTTGATATGAAGTTCTACTGCTGCTCACCATCTGATGTGCTAACTTCTCTATTGTGAGGTATGAATGTATCCTGAGATGTCTTCAATGTATGACAAGCTTGGGTGTCATTGTAGTCTGTTGTGATTGTTACCTCCTGTCCATTAACGGGAAATTTCAGGCATTGATGATAGGTAGAAGGTACTGCTTGCATATCATGTATCCAAGGGCATCCCAATAGTATGTTGTATGTCAGTTCCCTATCTAAGACTTGGCAAACCACTTTTTGGACAATAGGTCCCACTTGAATGGGTAATATGATCAACCCTTTAGAGGACCTTTCTTCTTCATCATATGCTTTGATTGTGATTTTTCTTCTTGTATCAATGGCTTCCTCTGAGTATCCTAGTGCACGAATCAGCTTTAAGGTACAAATATTTAAACCAGCCCCTCCATCTATCAGGATGCACTTTACACGGTGTTTATGGATGAGGAATTCAATGTGAAGGGTGGAATTATGTGGATGGGTGAGTGATACATCATCATGTTCGAAAAATGAAAGGCAATGAGGTGCAGATAGATGTCCCACCATAGCTTGGAATTGACACACATCCAAATTGTTAGGTACCGTGGTTGATACAAGAGCTTGTTCAAGAACCTCTTTGTGTGATGGGGAAATCTTTAAAAGTTCCAAGATGGATATTTGTGCTGGTATTTTCTGTAATTGATCAATGAGATTATATTGATTAGAGGGAGGATCCACAGATGGGGATGATATTGATGCTCCTTTCAATATAACTTTGGATTGTGCCCTTGTTGTGGCATTAACCGGTTGGTACTCTTGTTTCCCTTTGAGTGTGATTACATTAATTTGGTTTTCAGATTTGTCCATATGTTGTACCAAATTGGTAGATGTAATGTCATTGTTCCAATTGATTTGGTTGCATAACTCTTCATCCTCCTTGGCAGCAGAAAAACAAAGGATCGTTGTGTCATAAACATAACCAACATTTTTACCTTTGGTGTTTGCGGAAGAGGATTCTCCCTTCTGATAATTGGGTAGAGGATTTTTTAACATCGCATGATCTTTGTTTGTTTGGTGTCCCTCTAAAAATACTTTCTTTTGATCTAAGAGGTCTTGTACCGCATGTTTTAATTGCCAACAATTTTCAGTCATGTGGCCTTTATTTTGATGGTAGTGACAGTAATGTAAGTCATTCCACCATGATGGTTTGACTTGAGGGTCCCAATTTCTAGCCTCTTGTACTTGAATGAGTTTTTCGTCTAAAATTTCTTTGAGGACTGATTCCAATGATTGTCCTAACGGCGTGAATTTTCATTTATTGGATGGTCGTTGGAATGATTGAGTTTTTGTTTCTCCACTGTTTTGATTATTCCCTTGATCACTACTTTGTTTGACATTAAGACCATTGTTTTGTTTGTTTGTAGGGGTTGGTGTCAAGGTGAATACTGGTTTAGATGTGTGTGTATCGATCATGGTATCATTATTATTGTTCTTTTGCCAAAATATTGGCTTTTTGTTGTTGTTGTTAGAGGAATTGTTATTGTTTGAACCTTCAATGAAGTGTTTGATCGTTCCTCTTTTGATTAGAGCCTCTTCGATTTTGAGCCCCTTTTCGATAACTTGTTCAAATGTAGATGAACATTGTAAATCCAATCTGTAATTCATGTCATCCACTAAGTTATCAATGAACATCTCTATCTTCTCCTCTTCAGGAATAGATCTGGGGTATTTAGCAAATAGCCTTCTCCATCATTGGAGAAAGGAAAGAAACTTTTCACCCTTTGCTTGTTTGGTGTTGTAGAGTTCTTTTAAGGTTACCCCATGTTGGATGTTGAATGAGAAGTGTGTTATGATCCTATTGATCAGTTCTTCAAAAGATTGAATCCCAGGTTCCAATTTAGAAAACCACTCCATGCAAGTGTTTCCTAAGCTTCTTGGAAATAATCGTAGTAAGTAAGAGTCCTCATGTGCGAACTCTATGCTCATGGCTTAAAATTCCCGTACGTGATCAAATGGATTGGTTCTCCCATTGTATTTGTTGTATGTTGGGTATTCACAATACCATGGAAATGGTATCATGTTAATGCTTGGATCGAATGGATAAGGGAAAATGTCTTGCAAGGAATATCTCTTTGTTGGCCCTTGTTGGATATTTTGGAACTGTAATTGTAACTGTTGGATTTGTTTTGTCAAAGTATCTATTTGATTTGGGTTTTCCACGCTAATTGTCTTAGGTGTGGTTGTTTCCTTCAGTTGATTGACATCAAAGTCTTTAGGAATCTTAGCACCTTTGTCAGCTAATAATAGAAGATACTTTTCCATATCTTACTCTAGCATCTTTTCCATAAATTTATGGAAATGAGGGTCTTGTTGAGCTTTCTCAATTTCTTCTGTAGTTATTTCTTTCTCATGTGAGTTAGTGAGAGGATCAGTGTTGCTATATCATCCCCAAGGGTTTTCTTCAGCCATGGCTACTATTCTTTCATTTTCTTCTTGTTGTTGTCTTTGATATGCTGATCGTGTAAAAATAGGCATACAAACGTTAGAGTTTTACTCTATACTTTGATCTTGGATTGTTGATTGGATAAGTGTCGAAGTTTTTGATTTAAAATCTGATTTAGTCTTGTCTAGTTTCGTGATGGAAGGATGATAAAAATCCTTGATAGGGAAACTTTGACAGAAAATCTCAGATTTGGTGATAATGACACTTTGCAAGATGTTTCAAGATCTAGGTGTAATGGTAAAGTTTTCCTTTTGTATGACTAAAGTGTTTTGGACTGTGAAAAAAAAAAGAGTTCTGGATTGATGAAAACCTTGTTATCGATATGGGAAAACTGACAAAATGTCCTACCAACTCTCTGTTTTTTTTTATTTTATTTTCTGGAGCGCTAAAAAAAAGACACTACGCACTAAAACAGAGGAGTGACGCACTGGAACAGAGACACAAAGTGCTAAAACAAAGACCCTATGCGCTTGAACAGAGACCCAAAGCACTGGAACAGAGGCCTGACGCGCTGGAACAGAGACCTGACGCACTGGAACAAAGACCCAAAGCACTGGAACAGAGACCCAAAGCGCTGGAACAAAGACCCTAAGCGCTGGAACAAAGGCCTAACATGCTAGAACAGAGACCTGACGCGCTGGAACAGAAACCCAAAGTGCTAAAATAGAACCATGAGGTGCTAAGACAAAACTATCTTATTCTATGAAACTCACTTGGTCTGGTATCGTATTGTATGGCTGGTTGTGGGATGTATTCTGGACGAATTCTTTGACTCTGATTGTGGTGTTGCCTAAGAGCTCTTCTTTGATAAAATGCTTGTGAATCTAAGGGAGCTACAGCATAGTCGTCCATATAGCCTCTAGAGAAATCATGATACCTATGAATAAAAGTCCTATGTTGGAGTAGAACTTTCCTACTTTGATATAGAAATCGTTGCTTTCTCAGAAGTTGTTTGTATGCAAGTGTTTTCTTTGGTTTTCTGATTCGTTTGACAAGAGATTTCTTGACAAACTTGGTGGATACCCAATCTCGAATCATGAGAATTCCACAAGTGTTTTGATTTTGAAGATTTTTGTGATGATCTTATCTGAATTTAATGAGAGAAAACATAGCAAGCAAGAATAGAATGGTTGACTTTAAAATCCTAGAATCTAAATAGATAGTGTATGTTCTTAAGAATCAAGCATGATTCTTCTTGATTTTCACTGGTTTATAACAAATAAGACACTTCAGATAGACTCACTCCTAGAGACAAAAGGTCATCGTTATATACTCGAACGGCCCACAGCTTGGAATTGCGTCGACTCACACACCATGTCACCCCTAGAGGGCGCCCATGTTTTTGTCTTTTCCAAGTGTGTACTCAGAGTGACGGAAGTGGATACTGGATCCCCTGAGCAAACAGTCCTTGGCAATTATATGGTGAGTGCTTGAGGGTAGATTCTTCCCCGCCCCTGCACCGCCGAGTATTACAATGTTTAGAAACTGACAAGCGTGCTTCTATTTCTAGGTTCTTAGATAGGATTTTTGTTCAGAGCGGCAAATGGATAAACTCCCTCAAGAGACCTCCCAATCTTTAGAACAAAGATTTTGGGGATGGTTATCCTGCACACTTCCGTTGAAAGAGGGTTTCCCCAAATTCACATAAATTTTTAAGTGGGTTGGAATACCATGGCTTTTGGCTGTCCCCACTCAGGTCATTCCCGTAGGGTGAGTACTTTTTCCCACTACGGCAGGCCTGTCTAAAGGTTTTAATGAAAGCTTGAAAAATGCGTAAAGTAAAAGTGAGTCTGGTATTCTGATGCACCCAGTTAAGGGGAGAGCATAAACCTATCACCCAATCATAGCAAAGAAGTTGTTCTTTTTAAAACCCAAAAGAGAAATGATCTAATGTATATGGAGATATTGCTCCATAATAGCATGATGTTCAATTTTAATCCCACAAGAAAATGTTAAGTTTCTATCCTAGGATTGATCAATTTTTATCTATTTCTATCCTAGGATTGATAAATTTTATCCATTTATATCCTAGGATTGGTAAATTTTAATCAAAAGAATAGACAAAATAAGATCTGGTTGTGGATGCGTTGGCTCCAGATAAAAAAAAATGATTTTAAATACAATGGTGTGACACGCTGAAATAGTGACTGATAACAGAAACCTAGCACGCTGAAACAGAGACGTGGCGTACTATAACAGAAACCTGCATGCTGCGTGGCACGCTGTAACAGAAACCCAGCACATTGAAATAGTGACGTGGCAAGCTAAAGCAGAGACGTGGCGCGCTGTAAAATGTCACGGTTTCGCGAAAACTATCACGCCGATTCCTATAAGACACTTTTCACAAAATTTTATCAGAATATGGGCTTATGCCCCACGGTGGGCGCCAATTTGTAAGCGGTAGAATGGGGAAAACAAGTTAAACATGCATCTATGCTTCTAAATAGGACATTGCATCTAAGATTTAAAGAATTTAAACTAATTTAAACTACAAATCTTCATAAATCTATCCTATTGCTCTCTAACTCTAAAGATCTCTCTAATCTAATTAACTCTCAGATTTAGAAGCTAATTAAACTATTGAAATGACACTTAGAGAATGAGAATTAAGCTATTCTATTCTAATATGATTAACTATGCAACTAGAATGATTCTACAGCAAAGCTTCTAAGAAGGAAACTACTGTAAACTGCCATAGTTGAGATGCTGGATGGATGTTTGATTGAATGTGAATGCTGGAGATGCTGGATGAATGTTGGATGCTTTGGAAACCTGCAGAGTAAGATTGCATAAGTTGGGATCCATTTCCTGTAGCCCAAGAGCTGTATTTATAGCTTTCACGGCAGCACAATTGCACAGGGATACGGGATAAGGGGTTGTGATTCAATCTGGAGAATTGAAGGGCATGGGATGAGAAGATGGAGCTGATCATGGAGGATGGTTTCTCCCCATGAAAACACCAGGCAAGATAAGAGGGAAGGTGGGTGGAAGGTGGTTGAGAGAATTTCCTGCAGGTTTGTCCCGGAAGCTCTTCCCGTGAATGACAGTGCCATTAATTAAATTTTGAAAATTTAATTTTATTGGTGAGTGAATAGTGGTATAAAATTTATGCATAAATTTAAATAATTTTAATTTATTTAAATTTAGCAAAAAGAGGATTTGAATAATTTAATAAATCAAATTATAGGGTTTGTTTATTAAATTAAAACAAAAGGAAAATGATAATTAAATAAAAGATTTTAGATATCTTTATTTAATTAAGAAGAAATGTGATGAGGTATTTAAATAACACAAATTATTTAAGTTTGTGTATTTAATTTATGATAGAAATATAAAAAGAATAATGATAATAATTTAATAAAACAAAGTTTTTAATTTTGTTTATTTAATTAAGAGATAAATAATATGATGAAAATGATAATAATTAAATAAAACAAAGTTTTTAATTTTGTTTATTTAATTATGAGAGAAAATAGAAGAATTAATAATGAACTTAATATAAATAAATATTTTCTATTTATTTACTAAGTAGATGAATTTAAGATAAATTAATCAAATAAGTCGTATTTAATTAATTAGATTCTCGACCATTTTAGGTGTCTACAATGGTTAACCAACAGTTTAGAAATAATTTTGTACAAAGTATTACAAAGGTTGGTAGGATGAAAAATCAAATAACCTATTGGCCCTAGATTTTTTTTGGATGAGGATGATAAAAGTGTTATTGAACTCCTTGAGAATGCTACTAGATGAGAGGAATTCCCTAACATCAAGAATAACATCAAGACCCACAAGATACCAAAATTTTTGAATGAAAAAAGGAGGGATCCCATCAAGCCTAGAGGCCTTAAATGGGTTAAGGGAAAAAAACCTCTCTAATTTCCTCATATGAGGCTTTTTGTTCCATGAAAAGAAATTATGGGGGAGTGATGGAATGGGGAATCACCTATAATAGGTGGTCCACCACAAGAGGGGGGTTAGAAAATATTGAGTTGAGGAGGCTATGGGAGAAATTGACACCTTCCAATGAAATATCCTCCTCAAAAGTTAGAATAGAACCATCTGCAAAGATCAATTCAAAAATATTGTTTCTCTTCCTATGCCTAAAGGCAAAAAAGTGAAAACTTGGTGTTCTTGTCCCCTTCACGAAGAGACTAGTTCTTAGCCTACTACTTCCAATAAAATTATTCTTTCTCAATAATATTATGCAAATCACATAAGGGTGAGTGAAGGATCATGCGGGTCCAAAAAGTGGTGATATGAGCAAAAATTTGTTGATGACTTTTTTATCCGAATTTGATGAAATGAAAAGGGTTTATTGAGGAAATTTCCAAACTTCCAAAAATAGAAGATATGCCTTATTTGGAATTAAATAGATAATTATTATTTATTTTCTACATATATTCTGACTAAAGTCATAATTAATAGATTGATTGAAAAACATCTATAATTCTTAAACGATTTCATATTTTTTGAATTGGAAGGATGCGACACATTCTATGCTTGAACCCATGCTATAGGATAAAAATATTAAATTTCATAGATTTTTAACCAAGTTGTGGTGGCAAAAAAAAATTAAAAAATAATATTTTAAAAAAGTTCTAATAAAAAATTCATAACTAATTATTTACTTGCAAAAAAATTACAAAAAAATTGTGGCACATCTGAGCATGTGTCCTATACTTGTATTGAAAGTTTCAAACAAATATATTATTTTTTTCTTGTACTTAGGTTGGTCAGACATACACCTACTTTTTATTTTTTCCTAAAAATTTAGTACTATTGCTTTGAAATTTCAAATTTTCACCCAATAGATTTATTTTTTTCCAAAAAGGGACTAGTATCTTAGAAACTACATTCAATTTAGTACAAATTATTTTCTTACATCATTTTGCAATTATGTTAATAACTTATTCAAATTTGTATGTCATGTTTCCTAACTCTTTTTTTAAAAAAAAAAAATTTAATTACCACTTAAGGGCCTAATTTGGACCACCATGATCATGCACTGACTCATAATAAGGTTTTTTATTTATTGACCAAATTCTCAAAGGCTAACAAAGAATCCAAATCCTTTTGAACTAGTCTGAGATGGAACTTAATGGATTTTTTTGAGAAAATATATTGCTAAAACAATTCTTGTTTCAACTTTTCAAGTTTATTTTAAAAAATTTAAGTTTGAAGGTGAGCCTAAACATAGCTAAACCACTAACTTTGATATTCCATGATTCTTGGAGGATCCCTTTGAGGTGTGGATGATGTGACCACGCCAATTTAAAAAAAGTGAACTTAGCTTGAGAAGGATTTTTCCATCTTAGGAACAAAGGAGTGTGATCTGATCCTACACTCAAAAGAGAGGATAAAGAGAAGTTGGACAAGAAATCCATTCATAGAAGATTAGGAAATGATCAAGTTTAACTTGAATCAAATTGTCTTACAATGTTTTGTTATACCAAGAGAAATATATTCCCTCAAGCTCTAAATTTGAGAGGTCACTCGCTAAAAGGAAATAATTTAGACCCAACATACTATCAAACAAATCAATATTCCCTCCCATATTCTAGAAGGGAAAGATTAGGGTGTCAAATTTATCCAACAACATCCATTGACTTTGGATGAAACACATTTTGCAACCCAACATGCTAGTCCAAGTGGATCTTCTAAGAACATTTTTTTTGGAGCATAGAAATTAGATAGAGCCTAGCCTTGAAGACCAAAGTATTGAGAAAAAAAATATTTAGGTAGTTTTTATCCTTTGAAATCAAAGAGTCATTAAAGAATTGTTTCCACAAGGTAACAAGACTAGTAGAAGCCCCATTTATATCAACTACCAAATACAGAGCATTAGGCCAAATGTACTTACTTGATTTATCAAAGTCAACAATAGTCATTTCCATTTATTTAATAAAAATTTTATTAGGCTTGTACACTTTGATGAGATCCGTAACAATATGCTTCTTGTGAAGGATATGATGCCCCCTAACATTCCATGGTAGAATCAATATTTTTAGATCTTCTCTAGTTTGAATGCTCCAAAGTCACTCGATTCCCATTTGTAATGTCTTTAGCTATGTTCTTCTACCTTATAGCATTAGAATATTTTTAGACAAGTTTTGAACTAACCCCAATGTCAGTCAACTTTTGCAAAACCACTAGCTTTGAGGAGCTTGGCAAACCAATAGAAATTTGGGTGGTATCATACTGGGTAATAGAGGAAATTCACACCATCAGAGCTAGGGCAGAAGTTGGGGGGACCACATAGGGAATGACTAGGATTGGGGAAGAATCCATTGAGGGTGATAAAATGACCTCCATTTTGGGTTCCACAATAGGAGGAACAACACATGATAGAGGAAAGGTAGTAGGGATAGACGGGTCTATGAACATAGATTAGGAGGAATGTAAGAAGAGGGAGGTTTCTTTTGAAAGGACTAACTCTAGGGAATGATAATCCTTAGGGGGTAGTCAAACAAGCATCATTGGGATCTCAATCTGAACATAAACCTCATGACTGAAAGTTGGCACAAAATAAGAATAAAAAAACTTTGATTCAGAGGGTGAGGCCAGTTGAGATGTTAGCTAGGGAGGAAAATATAAAGATCCCTTTCGATCCAAGTGTTGTGAGGGAAGAGCCACATTTTTTTCCTTCCTTAGTGGAATCAACTCTTTACACACCCTTTTTAGGTAGACATTACAAAGACGGCTAATAATAGAGAAAATTTGATAATAAGGGATTGAATTTTCATTTACAATAGTTTGAGACCACTTACTAAGCCTAGATTCTAGAGTAACTAGGGAATGTAAAACCTTGTTGGGTTCAATTCTAATGCAAAAGCATGTGGACACTAGCTGACACTGTTCCTTAGTGAAAATTTCTAAGGATAGGAAATTACCAAAGGAGTTGTCCACACTAGCGATAATCTCCTCATCTCAAAATTCTAAGGGAATACTTGGGATCTAGACCTAGGTTGCAAGGGAAATGGCCAAATTATTAAAAAGATCAAAGCTAGGATTCCACTTGCAAAGAGCTAAACTCTGCTTATGAAAGAACCAAGGACCACCTTTTAAGGTCTTCAAGCAATCTTCTTGAAGGGTAAAGGAAAAGTAGATAAGGCCCTTAGGGAGAGTATAAATGGAAAAAGTGCCTTTCATAGACCATCTGTAGGATGCCCATCTATGAAAAAATTCAATTTTATGATGCTTGTACCTAAAAATTTTGATGAGGGAGTTCTCCATTTTTTCCAAGTAATGATCAATGGAAGGTTCTTTGATTTTGATAGTTGTCCATTCCTAAGAGTGCAAAATCTAAACTCCATTAGAGAAACCTTTTTAGAACCAATGAAAAGAGATTTCCAATTTGGTAATGATAGTACCCCTTAAGGAATATGGGATGACACATGTGGTGACCCACAAGGCTCCTGAAGACCATTGGATGGCACACCCTGACTAGAAATTCTGCTAGTATTCATTTGTAATAGAGAACTAGAATTAGGAGATTCCTACCCAGTACTAACATCCCTTGCTCTGCTCATCTAATTTTTATTTTTTTTATGTAAGGTCAGAATATAGTTACAAACTATAATTAAACATAATTAAAATATAACTTGAAATTCATTAAATCTAGAAGTTTTATATTCATCTAGATCATGCAATGTTTCCATGGTTTCTATATTTCCATTCAATTTTTTTTATCTTGGTAAAGTAATTGGGCTTATCATTAATTCCTTTGGATATAGCTTACATTGTATTACCAATTTTGAAATCTACTTCTCTAAGTTCTTTGATCACCTTATTAGGTTCAACTCTCCTAGTCATTGAGGTTATATAGTATATAATATTTGGTCCTTTGTAGCTTATAAAAGAGCCATGGAATATTAATATTTGTGAAGGGAAATGATTCCCATAAAAAATATTACTTCTTAGGTACCCATTCCAAATAATTTACATTTGTTTCTTATTCAATATGTATTAGGGAACCATGAAATGGAGATCATCTTCCTCTTCTTGTAGTTCTCATATCTGATAAATTTAAATTCATTAGAAAACATAGTGCAACAATCTTTATTACAAATAGAGAAATAGAAAAATAATCTTAGATCTTAGTAGGCATAGAAATATAATTGACCACTACCTATATTTTATTCTCATTGATCTTGAAGATCATGTAGTAATCCACATTTTTCTACTCTAGCTTTATTATTACTAGTTTACACTCATCTACCACACCCATTCCTATTAATGAACTCAACATTCAAAATGAAATGGCTAAAAAATAACCAAAGAAAGACACACAATTCCACACAACTCAAATTTACATAAAATTCATGTACTCCTTATAAGTGTGAGTGTAGGATCATGGGGGTCCAAAAAGTGGCGAGATGACCAAAAATGGTTGACGACTTTTTTTATCTATATTTGATGAAGCAAAAAGGGTTTATTGATAAAATTGTCATATTTACAAAAATATAACATACATCTTATTTGGAATTAAATAAATAAATATTATTGATTTTATAAATAAATTTTTACCAAAGTCCTAGTTGATAGGCTGATTGAAAAAAATCTACAATTCTTAAAATATTTCATTTTTTTTAATCTAAAGATGTAGAACATTCTAAGCTTCCCATACTATAGGATAAAAAAAGAAAAAATGAGTTTCATAAATTTTAGAAAAAGTTATGGTGGTCAGGCAGACAAGTTTTAAATTTTTTTTAAAAATTTAATACAAAATTCATGACTAATTATTACCTTAAAAAAAATAGAAAAAATATGTGGCATGTTTGGGCATGTGTTCTCTACTTATATTGAAAGTTTCAAATAAATATATTAAT
This sequence comes from Sequoia sempervirens, assembly GCA_007258455.2. Taxonomy (NCBI): domain Eukaryota; kingdom Viridiplantae; phylum Streptophyta; class Pinopsida; order Cupressales; family Cupressaceae; genus Sequoia; species Sequoia sempervirens. The sequence continues at coordinate 591,241,795 of VDFB02281492.1, forward strand.
TTTCTCTTGTACTTAGGTTGGTTAGACACACACCTTCTTTTTATTTTTTCCTAAAAATTTAGTACTACATTGAAATTTCAAATTTTCTTCATTTAATAGATTTACTTTTCTCCAAAAAAGGAATAGTATCTTAGAAACTAAATTCAATTTTCTACAAGTTTTATTCTTATATTATTTTCAAATTATGTAATAACTTATTCATTTTTTTATGTCAATCTAACCAAGTCTATTTTTCTGAATTATCATTGCCACTTAAGGGCCTAGTTTGGACCCCTACACTGACCCATAACTAAACTTTCCAAATTAATATCCTCTCTCAAATAATTAGTCTACCAATCAAAATATCTCTAATACTAAATTAATTTTTTGGTAGATTCTATAGAAGCCTATAAATTTTGAATACACAAAATAATATTGTGATTCTCTCCTTCAATTAATAATAAATATTATATGTTTATAGGATCTACATGTCTTATATTATAAGAGAGCTCCTATAACCCCCTTACATACATGAGTTATTATAAAAGATTAAATTATTATTATTGTTATTATTTTTTGGCGAAAGTGGTAAGCCACTATATATATTATATATATAAATAGAGTAATGCAAAATTTGGATTTGAAGAGCATACTAGTAGGAAAGAACTAGAAATAAAACCTGCAGTTGTAGCTCAAAAAGTACAAAATGATCTTAATAAATCTATGACTACCTATAATCCATCTAATTACAAAACCCTTTGTTCTCTTAATAGACCTGTTATACAATGTCAGTACTAATTTTGTCATATATTCCCTGATCATGATGATCATTTACAAAAACCCATGAGAACACCCAAGCTTTATATCTATAACTATAAGTAAACTCTATTAACCAAAACATCCTATTTACCATACATTAAAAGGAACCTACTTTGACACCACCCCTACAAGGACAATAAACTAAATTTTCATCTTGAATTTCTTGTAAAAACACTTGCACTTGTCTTTCTACTAATTCTTGATCTAATGAAGTGTGACATTTATATCAAGGATTTGATGAACCAATCTGTTACTCATACGAATGAGTTGCCTAGTAGTAACTTGCAATCCTTGAAGGCATTGATGAGCTTTAAGAAAGTAAATTGCTTGATACTTCCTTCTAAACTGGTTCACTTCTTCCAAATGAAACTCATGGTGATATTTGTTTAGGGATTTATTTAGAAAAGAAGAGGATTCATGTATATTTGACAAAATAAATCCATGAAATGCCTCCACATACCTCTTTTTATAATGAAGAAAGTGTCTTGGGAAAAAAACCCCAACAAAACCTTCTTCTTTGTTGAAATCATATTTTTGCACCCCTCTGAGTAATGCATTATGTTCCAAGTAACAACCCACCACCACTTTGACTGCTATGACTTTTAAAGTATTTTAATTTTGCACAAGATCAAGGATATTGAAGAAAAACATTGATAGAATGTTTGTTGGGAAAATGATCCTCTGTGAATTTGTATGTAGTATTTCTTCACCAATAATTGTCTGGATGCTCTTCATGACCAATGAACAATTCACTTTGAAGATGGACTGAAGTTGCTCCTTCTTGATGCATTGAGAAAATGGTTCTTCCTAGGGTCTGACATCCATTGGGACTCTGTAATTATGCACTCTAAACTCCATCGAGACAATCTTGAAAGAAAAAATTAAAGCCCTAAAACAACAAACTTATCAAATCTACTTTGTTTATATAAATGCATTTTTTTTCCCTTTAGAAAAGCTTCCATTGATAAAGGAAAACAATGCCCCATTTTCCATGTAAGGGACTATAGTTAAGATAAGGATTTAAATGTTGGCATGAAAAAAAAATTCCTTGATGATGGATAATCTTGAAACCTTTCCTAATCACATGCAATGTACAGTCTTCGTAATAAGAAATTGCCACCTTTACTGCAAAGCCATGTGAAGAAATGATGTTTAGGCATGTTAATTAATAGGTTGTATTATGGTGAATGAGATATTAGATACCTCAACATGCCCCGTATTTTACATTAAGTACTGATATCAATATTATTTTATGCTCCAAACTTAACAAAATGCCACCTCCACAATTTAATCATGCGAATTAATCACTATAAGATATGAAAAATATCGATGTTGTACTCACAAGAGACAAAACATATGATATCTCATAGAAAACGGAGCATAATATGTCAAAGTAGTGTTAGAACAACTTACAAATTTAGTTGCAATGAGAAACTTTTTAGGACAATACTTGACTAACTTGTATCAATCTTCCTTAATTCCAAATTTGGCTCTGTATGCAAGCCATGTGATGAAAACAAAATCCTTGTCATCTATCTTTTCAAATCTACACTAAGCCCTGAATCCACATGTGTGCTATCACAACCAAATTAAATCTTATATTATCTTAGATTATATAGTTTTTCCACAAAAAATATAGCACAACATAATAGAAATAATAAAAAACCTAACAAATGATTATTGTATATATTATAAAGTCACATAATTGGTGTAATATTCTTATCAAGATAAATACAATGAGATGAAAAGGTATTCTCAATAAATGGATTCATGCACCAAATCTAGCAATATATGTGCATTTATATGATATGTTAGTGGGATAATACCTGATATAGTCACATGTTTAGTACATCTCCACAAAAAATAGAAGAACACAACTATAATTATTAAACAGATGTAAATATATGAGTAGTTGTATACCTTAATAAGCTAATAATATAATTATAGGTACACAATATATAAAAAAATAAATAAACTAGTGCAACATAGAATAATACATCAACCTAACTATATGGGTTTTTGGTGCCTATTAGAGAGTACAAAAGGAGAAAATCAAGATAAGAGATTTCTCAAACCTCCTATTGGAAGTTTTGAAATAGAAATTACAAGACATTAAAATAGAGTAATGAAGAATATCTAGTGACAAGAGTATGAGATGTGGGTTAGTATGTAAACCCAATCCAAATCTCTCAAGAATAATTTGTGTAATTTAGAGAAAATAAATGCTTCAAATATAGAAATATCTATGCATTAATAAGATAAATAATTTGGTCTAGAACCCAATTAAAATAAATATTATAATCCAAACTAAACTAACAAACATTAAAACAAAGGAAAATTATGTAGATAAACAACTAACTTAAATGTGTAACAATTTTTTAATCTAAAATTTCTTCCTCATCTCTAAAACATATTCTCATGATCCTTACATATAACCAATATAAAGCACTTCCAAGATTGAGAAATAACAAGATTATGAGTAAAACTAAGAAAAATATGGAACAATAGTTTATTGTGGCACCATAGGGATTTCACAAATAATGTACTATATAATTTTTTTTAATATCAGATTTACTTATGTGAAGTTTATAGAGAGAAATCAAGTAGTTAGAGAGAGTTATATATTTTTTAAATAGTAAATAGTTCTTAACATTCTCATGCAAAATTTTCTAGCAAAACCAGTGGTTTCATCAAGTCATGGTTTGTAACCACTATCTACGACTAACTCACAACTTTCCTAAAGAAAAAAAAAAAATCAAGCTAAGGAGGTTTTGAAAAGGGTTAAAAAATATTGAGTAGGTAGGAGGACTCTTAGATCCACTCAAAGGGACAAGTGGTTTGTTTTATAGATTTTATCTTGGAATTTCAAGTTCATTGGCATTTTTCAACCATTTTGGCTTTGGAGCTAGGAGATATTTTAGTTATCATCATATTATAAAATATGAAACCATGAATTTTTGGATAATATCATCACTTATGTTTGAAAACTAGTGGTTCTATAAAGTACTTTTAAAGACATAATATACAAAATTAGAACATTTAATTTATATAGGATTCAAGTCCCTGAGTATTACAAAAGCTTAAAAATAAACCAAATAGTGATGTAAATATTAATGCAACTCATGTAATTGAGATTATTTGAGACTAAGATTGAGAGTGAGGTTACTATATAACTATGTGATCCTATGATTGCTTTTTCTTAATAGTTAATATTCACTAAATGACCTAGGATGATGTCATGCAAAACTAGTCCAAGATACTTGAATTGAGATCTTTGGCATTGAAATAAATAGGGAATGAACATATTTTAGGAAATTCTACGTAGGAAGCAATAAATTAAAATTAAATGAGTTGGACTATGGTAAGGAATGGTTATGTCCAAGGGATATAATCTTGGATTTGATGTTTTCCAAGAAGATAATAGAAACGGAGATGGGGATAGGTATTAGTATGCTATTTTAATATTTTTGAGATGGGTACTTGGAGATGAAAAAATCTAAGAAAAATAAGTGTAAAATAGCTTATAAAAAAATAGTCATATACTAGCGATGCAACATTAAAAATGTCAAAAACTAAAATTTTAAAAGTTAAAACAAACATTTTGAATTATTCAAATACATGTTAATGAAAATAAGATTAATTATATTGATATTTGATACTCACCATGATGATTAAAAATTATTTAAAACCATAACCACTTAGCAGTAGCATCGACACTAAGAACAAAATGCCCTTATCTTTTTAAATATGATATTGGGGTCCCTATATATGATTATATTTTTAATTAATTTATAAAGCTTTAATGCACATATAGATTTGAATCCTTATAATTGTTTCTCTTTGTACTCTTATCCCTTTTAGACTTCAAAAGAAAATATTTTGATAACAAAATATAAATATTTATGTAAAAATTTAAAAAATTCAAATCAACCTTGTATATTTGTTAATGTTTTTTTTGAAAAAAGGAATCCTAGGTGTAGTTTTCATATCACTAACATCAATCCTTTTCAAAGAACATTAGAATGTAAATCAACAAGGGAATAAGATTGACTTTCAACATGAAAGGTGAGTCAATTAGCCTTGGATATGATTCATTAACACCTAAGAAATGTTAGAATATGGTGTTGTACACCATTGCATAAAATAATTTATTATAATATTGTAATTAAATAATTATTTAGTTGTGATGCACCTTGGTGATGTGGTTAATCACACTAAGTAATTATTTGGTGACCACTCGATGTTGTATTGTAACATTGCATTATTATTTAATGTGTGGGAGACATGTGATAATACTTTAATATTGGGGAGATACTAAATAAAGTGAAGTCTTAGTACGGGTATGTACAGGATCATGATGGGCCAAAAAGTGGCGATATGATGGGTATGTGTAGGGTATGTGGTTGACGACTTTTTTTTACCCAAAATTTATGAAACAAAAAGGTTTTTAAAGGAGATTATCGACTTTACACCAATATAAATTATGCTTTACTTTGAATTTAATAAATAATTTTATTCATTTTCTATTTGAATTACGACTAAAGTCCTCATTGATAGGCTGATTGAAAAACATCTATAGCTTTCAAACAGTATCAATTTTTTTGAATCTGAAACATGTGTCACATTTTATGCTTTGCATACTATAAGATTAAAAAAATAAATTAATTTCATGAAGTTTTGATCAAGTTAAGGTGGTCAAACATACAAGTTTTTATATTTTTTAAAAGTTGTAATAAAAAAATCATAATTAATTATTTACTTGGAAAAATATTACAAAAAAATAAGCATCACATCGGGACATAAGTCCTCTACTTACATATAAAATTTTATAATAAAATATTATCATTTTATCGTGGTTAGGGTGGTCAGATAGAAACCTACTTATTTTCTCCCTAAAATTTAATTGTTACTGCATTGAAATTTCAAATTTTCACCAAATAGATTTTTTTTAGATAAACCTATTAGTTTAGAAACTACATTCAATTTTCTATAGATTCTATTATTACATTATTTTGAAATAATATAGATAATTTATTCAAATTTTTACGTCAAGTTGCCTAACTTTGATTTTTCTGAATTTTTTGCCACTTAAGGGCCTATTTTTTCCATGATGATCCTGCACATACCCATACCCACTATTAAATAAGGGGTTGGATGTTTTGTATTCACATGGTTTTGTGGTACATGGTTTTACTTTACCACTAGTTTTATTTTGTTTGAGCTTATAGTATCTATATAAGTAAGAACATGTGTAGTCGTTTAGGTTGGTTGTGAGAGTGGGCTATCATTATTGAGTCTTTCCAAGGAGTGCATATATTAAGCATGGCATGGGATGTGTGGATTCATGCTTGGAAACATGGATATTCATTGTAACTCTTGTATTTATTTATTGCTAAATAATATGATGGAGTATGGATACTTTTAGAGGCTAGGTTTTTCCCTCTTAAGGGTTTTCCCAGGGTATATCTTATGTTATCTAATGGCTTGTATATTTGATCTATGCATTGTGGTTACTTGTATGCATGTTTATCTCTTATGGGTTATGTAGGAAATGAATAAGATCTAGGTTAAATGCAATATTTCCTAACAAATGGCATCATAGATTTCATGGTTGAAGAATGTTCGTTATAACCCTAGTTTGAGAGTTTTTGCAAAGTTGAAGCCATGGAAATGCATGTAGGGTTTGAGGCATTAAAATATATGGAACACATGTTGTAGGTGTTTGTATGCAGATTTGGGATTTTGGGTTGTCAAGATTTGTTCGTTTATTGTAGATTTGAAGTTTTCCAAATTTGGGTCAAAGAGGGTTTCTTGGTTTGAGTTTTCATATGAGGGTTTTGTAGGGGAAATTTTGTAGATAGCCTCTTGAGACAAAATGGACCTCATGGTTGTATTTAGGTTGGCCAAGAGACAAAAATTGTCATAAAATTTGACCTATTTTGGAAAAGTTGAAAAAAATACAAATTTTGTTTAGTAGTATGACCTTTTAGGTTGCTCAATTTTCCCTGTCGAAGAAAATATTATTAAAAAAATTAAATTTGTCTTTTGAAAAAATTCATAGAAAGAATTATAATTCAAGCTTGAAAATTTATTTTTCAAGTACCCAAAAAACAAATAAAACAATATATGTATATATATATATATATATATATATATATGGGTCGGGGGAGTCTATAGACCTGCCCTCGTACTTGCCTTGCTTGTTTGTTGATGACAATATCGATAGGGTATTACTGGTACCATTGGCAGTGGGTAGGCCCAACTCTATTTCTATTAAGAACTTTATAGTCATCGATTTAAAATTTATTAAATGTCTTTTTTAAAATTAAAATCTCAGCTGATATTAAATACATTAAGTTGGATTTAAAAGGATTTTGGTTCCAGAGACAAAGGGGGGCAATGGATTTTTTTGAATTTAAAGAAAAAAACTAATACCCTTTTGAAATCTGCCATCAAGTGGTGCCACCACCACTGAAGGACCACTAGAGTGCCACTAGGGGGCTTAATTGTGCATTGTATAGCAGTTATTTTCAAACACATGTAACTTTCACCCATGATGTCCATTATCTGACTTCTTGTAGTCATTGGAAAGCTCTTTTCTTGCTCTTCACTGTGGAGTTCATTTGGTTTCCTAATTTTACAATTTTGGAGCTTGAAAGTAAGATTTTCTCAGTTGCATGTTTTGGTCATAAATTTTTCATATAGAGTCAACTTTTTGATTTTGAAGAGGTGTTGTAGAGAATTTGTAGTGTAATACATAGTGTTTTAGATTGTTTATCAGTTTGAGGAGTAGGATGAGTTTGGTACTTGTTTGATCGCTTGTAGAACCCTAATATTTGGGGTGTGATTGTGCGAGCATTCAAATGAGTCAAGAGGAAAAACCTTGAAGGAGTACATATTTTTATATGATATTTATGATGGTACAACTGATTATCAATTTGGTGCTTCTTAGTATAGGTTTACATGTGTTTTTCAGAGTTGGGATTTGATGATGATAGGTACACAAGTTGTCTTCAATTTTTAGGACATGGTTGGACATGGTTTGAGACTTGGAGTGTTGTATGGGTGATAGTTCAGTGCAAGTACATCAATGGATATGGTTATGGTGTCATGGATATGCAGGAACATTTGATGCATTGGAACAATATGATCATGTATGTGGTGTTTGGTGGTGATATGGTTTGATGTTAGGATATTTTTCTTATCTCCTTGATGCTTATTTGGTTACTTGACTATAATTAGTCATTTGTGGACATGGTTGGAAAATTAGATATGTGGTTGATTTGGTATTTGAGTCTTGATGTCTACAAGATTATCTTCGTTTATATCTCGGTTTGCAGGTTACTAATGTGATGATGATTTTCCATGTTTCAGTGGTTGGATCTACGAGTTATGAAGGTTGTTGGGTTGGCCACTCATTCATTTGTAGTGGGATGAATCAGATGTGGACTATCTATATCCACTAGGTTTGATTCATTATTGTTGCAGATTTCATTAGTTGGCCTTGTCTATGGTCATTTGTACATTGGTTTGTTGCTTTGAGATTGAGAGAATGGATAGTTAGAGTACTTGATTAGTTGGTTCATTGGACTCGTAGAATGTGGTTTGATCACAATGTCATGATAGCTTGTTACATTCATTAGTTATAGACTTATAGTGGGATCTTTTGACAATGATGACTTGGTGGTGTTGGATTAGATTGGTTTGTGATGTTTTGATGGTGGTTGTATGTATCTTCTTGGCTTGGAGATCTTGGTTTTGCTTGTGTGTTACTCATATTGTTGTTAAGTGTGTATAGACCTAGATGATATTCATGGAGGAAATGGTTTTCATGATGCCATGTATATCTCAGTATCACAGTTTAGTGGGAGTTGTTGGTAGTGACGTGGATGCATCATTGGTTATGGTTATCTTCATGTGATTAGAGATACATTTTCTTGGTTTAGAGTATGTTTGGTATTATGTCATGGTTTACTCTTGATATGCTTTTAGAGTTTGGCATATTACATGTTCTCTTTAGAACATGAAATTTGCATTGGTGTATGTGAGCTCCTAGGAGGAGATGGTTAGATCATGTTTTCATGATAGGTTCCTAATTTTACAGTTGGATATTTGACATTGATTGTGGTGGTTCTCTTTGTATCGAGTACATTGATCATTTGCTTGATTACTTCATGATGGTACTATGTTTCATTTGGAATTTGGCATGGATTGATTGGTTATAGGTACTCATGAATACTTGGAGATGTAGGTGATGGTTGGAGTTCTCTTGTGATTAGAGACATTTGCTTGAGATGGTTACTCTTTGGAGCCTTCACCTAGATATGGACATGAGTTCATGATGAACAGATAGAGGAGATTGTTCTTGGAGTGAGTCATGATGGCTTGGCTATCCTGGAGGAGCATTCTCATTCCCCACTCTTGGTCTACTCAACAACTTATTATTTGAGAGGTGTTTTCCTATTATATCTTTCAGATGTGTTATGTTTTGTGCTTTGATTTATCATGGGATTGAGTTGATTCATGGTGATTAATTATGGAGACTCACTTGAGGATTTTTTAGCATGAGTTTATTCTTGGGATTAAGGTGTCTCTACCTTAGAGTCCTAATATTGATTTAATCAATGTATTATTGTGTTAATTTGTGTTATTTAATTGCCTATGGTGTCATCTCACAAACTAGGACCCACTGGCTAAGTGGCATCCCCATTGGAAGTGATTAGATGACACATAATCATCCCAAGTGGACATAGGCATCCCACTTTAGAGTATTTGACCTATGAATGATTCTATGACACATCATAAGGCATCTTGTTGCATGGGGAAATTTGGTGCCCAAGTTGGGTTATGACAGGATGTAAGAGAATCAACTATTTTTAGTCAGTAATGACATATTCTCTTACAGATTCTATGACAACACTTGTGGTAGATTTTGTTGAAAGGTGCAAGACAACTAAGAGGGGTGGTGAATCAGTTGTCACCAAACACAATCACAAATCTCAAACACCTATCAACTTCTCATCCACTTAATTCTATTATTAAGTATGAACATAAAATGCCAATAACACAAAGTGATATCAATACAAGAAACACTAGATTTATATGGAAATCCTAATAAGGGAAAAACTATAGTGAGGGTTAAATCATAATATAAAGTAATAGAAAAATTGGTTACAAAGAGGCTCACTGCGAGAGGGCTCACTGCCCAAAAGGACTCATTGTCTAGATATAAGGCTCACTTCCTATAGATTCGTATAACACTATCACATACCATATATCAAAGTATCCATATCATAAACATCATTTGCATCCATTATATCATATCATGGATATCGTCATAACATTCATAAACATCATTTACACATATCATCATCATATCACATCATCACATTACATCATACCATTCATCACTGTAAAATATACATTTGTTAGTCTAAGCATTTGCACATCATAAAATTTTGCATACATCATTAAAAATGCATAAGAAAAGGCATAGAAAAATAAATGCATCCATACATCATCACATAGCATATCCATCCCATAAACATCATGACATCGTAAGATAGAATCATTGCATAGCATATAGAATGTAAAAAACATCCATACAACATAAAGTAAAGATAAGACATATCATATCACATCAAAACATCACCATCTCATATCATATATCATCAAAATATACACTGTCATGGTACAAAAATCAGATCAATGTACATGTGTAATGTCAATAAGTCCAAAATGGCCCATGGGGCTATCAAAAACAATCCCATCAAGCACAAAAAGGATCCTATCTCTAAGGCCTAGCCCTGCTGGCTACTGCCCTCACCACCTACTCTCTCTCCATGGTCCTCTGTTGGCCTATGCCCTATCCTCTATGAAAAATTTGGCACTCTCACTGCCCTTGGTATGGCCTAGTAGTAGTATAACCTATAATAATCCACCTCCTAGATAGCCTCCATGTATGCTTGAAGCGATATTGTACTCCAAGAGGAGGATGCAACCATGCTCTCTAACTGTTGTCATCGGCCCATCTCAGCTACTGCCTGTAGCTCTGCAGCTTGTCTCTACAAAATGGCCTAGTCCCACTCTACTCTGGCCTGATCTCTCTCCGCCATCAATGCTTGTACCTGCAAAATCTACCCATCTTTGGGGTCCGGCTGGAGAGGTGGTTGTGCCTCTAGCTAATCTAGATCCTCATCTCTGGGAGGTGTTGAGATCCTATCCTAATGTCCCAGATCCTAGTCCTGTCAAGGGGCATCCTATCTCTTCTCTCCCTCCTACTGATCTAGGAGTGCCTGATACTAAATTGGTTGATCTGGTGCTGGTCCTCTACATCCTTGATCCTAGTCTTTGCCCCCTCAGCCTCTCCTACTCTCCTACATCTCGCTCTGTGTTGAGCAGATGTTGTCCTCAGAATTGTCAAACAAAGTGGCGGCCTAAACCAATCATTGTAGGCCTATGTGGCCCTTGGATCTGCCTGTCCCTGGTCATATGGCCATGGCCTGACCACCAGCTGCATGAAAATTTGGACTACCTCATGGGTAGGTATGTAATAGCCCTAGGAGCTCTGGCTCACTATCCTCACAAAAATAGCCATTTACTAATCATTTGGCCTGTCTTGTGCCTCATCGAACTATCTTTGAACCCTATCTAGCAAGTACATCTCAATCATCGTATGCTCTCTGCTTTGCATAAGTCTATCCTGGTGGGTGAAGAAGAGTTGTTGTGCATCATCAAACCATGTGGGTTGTCCAAGGTACAACCACCATCTGAACACTCACATATCATATGAACACTCATATATTATCAAGGACCCTCCTTTTATGAGGAATTTTGTGTTGTCCAATGTGTGTGAATGAGAGACCTCCTCTGTATCACCAGACCACTTGATCATCTAGCTCCATCAAAACTGAAACAACTCTCATATGAAGTATGGGGATGTACTACCATGCCTAGATATGCAGGAGTGTAACTCCCACCCTACGTGCTCTTCCATCTAGATAGGCGAACTCATGAATATCTCTATAAAGAGAGGCCAGCAGAACTAGCCCCCTTACAAATAGTGTCAATTGCCGCCAGACCATGCGCTCCTAAGTGAGCCTGCATCCAGGCCTAAAGTATCGGCCCCACTGATCTGGTGTGATGAGACCCAATATGATGGCCACAATAACTAATCAATAGGGTGATACGAGTGACTTGTGGCTCTCCAACTCAATTTGGCCCTCGTAGAATATAATCTCATCTATGTCTAGGATGGTATAGCAGGCCTCCCTCCTAGAATCCATATCATAAATGACCTGCTCACCGTAGATAGGAAATCTCAGGATCTGCCACACGTCCTCCAGTGTGACTATGTCCTCACTCGTTGGAAGGTGGAAAGAGGAGGTCTCACTATGGCACCTCTTAGCAAGTGTCATCATCATGCCCAAGTGTGTCTACATGGGAGGTGCATAGGCGATGTACCAAAGACCCATCTCTCCTAGGCACTCCTGCTATTGGTCAAAAAAATCATTCAAAAGACCAAAAATATCTTAAGACCTGTGCTCACATGAGTAGATCTCTCTCACCTCCTCCTACATTAGGAAAGTCACCATGTTAAAATTCATCAAAAAAATCTTGATCCTGGCTTGTCTCAACGTCCCGAACTTAACCCCAATTTTGTTGCCTATGAAGGCAGTGTAGTTTGAAAATTTCAAACTATGACGCTAGAGCCCTCCAACTCCCAAATTGTACCACTGTAGTTCAGTTTGCAAGGTCATCAGAGTTTATCAAAAAACCCTAACTCTAATAGCATCATGATGGTGCAATCTGCAAAGGTGGTGGATTTTGGAATTTAACCCTAAATCCCAAACTACACCACGGCGTCCGACCTTACAATGATAGCGCAGTTTAAACATCGAGCGTTGCTATTTGGAATTTTAGCGGGCCAATATAGCACCGCTCCTAAAGACCTAGTTTTTAAATGCAACAAATGCACGTGTAAATAAAAATTCAAGCTTGGGTCAAGTCGACTCATCAGTGGTCTAGTGTCGAGAAGCCTCTGACGTGTCTATACCTTATCAGAAATGTGCATGAGGAGCTGTCATTGCGCCATCTTTCCAAAGTGTCAAAGCTCAAATCTATAGAATCTCTCAAGGCTGAATGTGAAAATGAAATGGAAGTGGCCTCCCAAGGCCTATTTAATCCTAAAAATTAGGGGTTTTTGACCCCATTTAGCTGTCTTGCTAGGGTTTTGGACCCCCAACCCCATTTTTGTTCATTTGAAGGCCGTTTTGCATCATTTTTTGAATTTTATCTCATTTTTTGGCCTCCTAGAGCCTTTCTAGACCATTGGCCACCCTATCCTCTTTTTTTGCGAGATCACCCAAAAATAAAAATTTTCATTTGATCTCTCGAGGGGGAAGTATAGCAGCATATTTTTTCCATTGGGGCAATAGTGGGGAAAATTTTGAAATCAGAATTATTTTGGCTTTTTGATCAAGATAGTTTATTCTTTGAAACAATACAGCAAGTGCATCGCTTCAAAGAGGGGAAAAATGTAGACACGCAAAATGTACCGATTGACATTGCATGCTTGATCCCGATTACTAACACTATTTCATCCTAAATCATCCCCCTGTCTAACCATTTAATCAAATACCCTTATTTGATTAAATTCATCAATTTTTCTCTCTTAAATAAATCACTTATCTGATTAAGTCATTCTCCCTCATTAATTAAATCAATCAATCTAATCTAATTAACCCTAGCTCTTTATTAATTAAATAAATCAATTTTATTTAATTAATTTCTAAAGTCTATCTCATTAAATTAAATAAATTAAAACCTTATTTGATTTAATCTAACATTCATCTCCTTTAATTCAATAAATCCAAAATATTTATTTAATTAATATCTAAATCACATTCTTCTCATCTTTGATTTAAATCAACCCATAAATCTAAGTTAAATTTGTCACATCATCTAACCCTTCATTAAATTAATTAACCCTTGATTAATTTAATCCTAATCCATGTCCCATCCTCTAGCTTTTTCCACTTGCACATGAAAATAGATTTAATTCATAATTTATTAAATCTCTAGTTTCTCTCAACACGACATAATAGAGGAATATTCCTCCAAATTTGAAATCCCTCCAAGTGGACTTAGTCTTTCCAACAAGACATTTATTTCATCTTATAAGTCCTTTTCCCTTGAGCCAAGTGGCATTTAAGTCATTCCTTTTTCCCTCTTCCATGTCATTTCACTAATTTGAAATTTCACCTAAATGCATTTAAGGGCACATTCATCAAAATGTGCACATCCTTCATCCATCCATCTTTTGACAAGTGGCACCTTGCCATTGGTTGGAAGTTAGTCCCACATTGCTTCATTTTGGGCATTTCTCCATCTTATCATTCTATAAATAAGAGGCTTCTTTCCTAATTTCATCATCCACAATTTAATCAGACTTACTATACTCAAATCCATACTCAAGCATATCAATTCTCACCTATTTCATCAAGTCTTAGCTAGGTTATGCAAGTTTTTCATCATGGAGCATATTTGAATCTTCATCAAGTGGATCACTCTTCATCACCTATCAATCTTGCATCATAGGAGTTGGGAAAGGGCCAATTTTCACATCAAATTGGCACCAATTCCCCCATAAGATCAAGAGTTTGCATTGCTTTTTAATAGGATTTAATCTATCTTATTGCTTTTTGTAATGTTCTTGCTTTCATTCCTATTTGAGAATTGTTAAATGGATTTTATGGGGAACTTAGATTCTAACTTGCATTTCAATCTTCTAATATGTGTGGTTATTGTGTCTTGCAGGTACTAGGATCTTGGTTCACACACTTATTACACTTTACTTAAGCTTACTTAGGGAATGCATATCATTGTAGTTTGCACTTGTGACACCTAGTTATTTGCATCTTGCTTCCGGGTTTGTGCATATATTGAGAGATGTGATTGAGACACTTAAGGAAGTGTGTGTAGGATAAATCCCACTCTTTGTGGTGTGATCTAGTTATCACCTTTTTATCTCCACTTATCATGGCATGATAATTCCACTTTAGGTAGGTGATCCACCTTTCATGGAATTATCTATTATTTTTTTCTACCTACCCCTGCACATGATTGTGAAACTTGTATCGTTCATGGCCCTTTGTTGAGTGCTAGCATGCCTTTATAAGCAAGCCTTGTACATATTTGTGATGGAGCATCTTCATGCATATTGAGAAAACAATAATTATATACTCTCATCTTCTCTCTCTCTTTTGTGTCATCTTTGGTCTCTTGATCGTATTTTTTCCTTTTATAAGTTCTTACATGGTATAAAAGTGGTTGAAGGTTCTTTGCATAGCCATTGTTGGGAGATTTTAGTTCGTGTGAAGGGGTTCAAGAGGGAAATTTGAGGAGAAGCAACATTTTGGTGTGTCCTAGACCAGGTCTAGCCTAAAATTCAGATTCAGAAGATTGTTTCCAGTTAGGATAGCCTTTTGTTTCATAGATAAAACTGACATTGGGAGCTCTAGATAAAAAAAAAATGCCTATTTGGGTATTTTTTTCAATTTTCTAAAATTACTAGAATTTATGAAAAATTCATTTATGAGAAAGTTTCTTAATATTTTTTGAAAAACAAAAAAATTGGAAAATTTTGAAATTTGTTTTAGAAAAATTGTATTTATTTATTTTATGTTTTATAAATTAAAAATATATATATTATATTGTGGGCCAATCAAATATTTGTTGAACGTTTTTAAATAAAAATCAAAAGTTGTTTTTTAAGTCTACAGTATGCAAATGTACCTGCTCTACATAGACCTAGTAGCACACCGACATGCCACAGCCATCCATAAGCCACATGGGCTCCTTCTCCCATGCATTCAGGAATTTATATAGCTGACAACTCTTTTGAAACCGGTGGTGACAGTCCATTGCCAATGAGCAGAACATTTTGTGGCCTCCACAAGGTACCGTAGCGACCGACAATACTTCAAAATTCTAGCGACATTATTTAAAAGACTGGCCAACATCCTCCATTCCAAATATTTTGGCAAAATACCAGACGCAAAATATTTGGAGGAATATTCTGGGTCACCATGCATTCAGTGATGTCCTCAAGACATTAAATTTAAGCTCAGGTACGAGAGAATATTCTGTAGCTAAAGGGAATATTCTTTTTTGATGCATCCGTAGCCATCAAATTTAATCAATAATTTTGTTGACATCATCATTGCATCAACAATGATGTCAGCATGCTAAAAGAATTTCCCCCCTCATGGTTGAGAATTTTCTTTTTGCAATTCAACTTCAAATGCCCATAACTTGCTCGTTTTAACTCCTTTTTCTAAGAATTTTTTTTATTTGGGCTAATTTTCAATCTACTTCGCAGTTGTGTTGTCAGTTTCTGATTTTGGTGGACAGATATTCATGAATTTTTATTTTTCCAACACTGTACCTTTCCAATGCTCATTTTTGCAACTGTTGGGGCTTCGTTTAGGAGCATACAAACTCCTTTTCAAGTGTTTTTTTTAAAGTGGATGATTTTTCATTTACTTCTTGAATCTACATTTTGTATGAAGTTATCTTGAGTGGATTTTTTACTTTCAACATATGATCTTTTTTGGCCTATTTGGCACTTGTATTGTATAGATCTGAATTTAGGTCTTTGCTTCATTGTTCTAGTCTATTCTCAACCTATTTGTGGAAAGTTGTAAATCAGAAATCATAAGCCCACTTATCCAAGTTGCAAGTGGCCTATTGTACACACACTGAATTATAAAGTGCCAAAATCATCTTTTTTGGGGGGGGTAATTTGATTGAGTGAATTTTGGGGGGTGTCTCTTGTGTGATTGTGCCTATTTTCTCTCTTGTGCTCTTGCATTCCATCATGGGTTCATCTAAAGTTCCACTCTCAATTGCACATAATTATACTACATGGAAAGTATGTGCATGGAGTAAACTAATGGAAAAAAGGTTTAATTTACTATATTAATGGAACCATAACTACACCTATGGATCCTAAGGTAGATCCAATTGCATATATGGATTGGCTCACTAAAACTTCTATGGCATTGGGTACACTTAGAAAGTTCATTTTAGATCTCATTTTCCATGTTGATAAATGTACTACATCCAAGGAAGATTGGGATAAGCTTGCTACTTTGTATGGAAAGGTTCATAAGGTTAAGGGATACAAGCTTGAAAATGATCTCCTAAGCCTTGATCCCAAGAATTTTGACACCATTCAAGATTATGTCACTAAGTACAATGAGCTAAGAGCACAACTAAAGGATTGTGGTATTGATAAAGAGGATGATCAATTGGTCTTCAATTTGTTGGAAAAGCTTCCAATAGAGTATGTAGCCTTTGTTTCAAGTTTTTAGACTCAATGATTGACAATTAGCAACTTCACATCACCATCTTTTGAGGATCTCATAGATCTTTTGATTCTTGAGCAAAATAAGTTGATGAAAATGGGCATTCTCAAGTCTTCAACTTCAAAAGCATTGATGTTCAATCATGGAAACAACAAGAAAGGAAAAGGGAAAGACCAAACACAATCTTCACCAAAGCCACAAGGAGAGTACAAACAATCCAATCCTACATAACAAGGATCATCATCATCTTCTTCAAAGAAGAATAACTCAAGCAAGAAGGAGAAACCGACTTGTGCATATTGTAAAAAGATTGGACATGAGGAGCATTGTTGTCATGCCAAGAAAATCGATCAGTTGACCAACATCATCAAGAAGAACAACATCAATTTGCCTAATTCCTATAAGAAGAAGGACTCATCTCCTTCCACTTCTACTTCATTTTAGTCTAAAGGAAAAGGGAAAGCTTTCATGGTAACAAGTTCATCATAGCAGTGGATTCTTGATTCAGGGGCTACTCAACATATGTGTTCTTAAAAGGGGAAATTTTCCTCCTCGGAGTCCTCTTTAGTGCCTCACATCTTCATTGGTGATAATACACAAGTGGAAGTTGAGGGGAAAGGTGCAATTTAGATGGGTGATGGTACATTTGAGGATGTTCTCTATGTTCCAAACTTGAGCACCAATCTTCTCTCCATCTACCAAATCACACGTCATGGAGATGGTAAGAAATTTGAATTCACTCCAGAAATAGTTGTGGTAAAGGAACTTGCAAATGATGCTTTGGGTTCAATGGGTCAAGATAATCACAATGCAAGGCTTTACTCATTCTCCCATTGGATACCTTGTTCTCCTTTTGTAGCATTGATTACTGATTCAAACTCACAAAGTAATATATATCATGAGTGGTTTGGTCATGTCAACTACTACTGTCTACAATAGCTTCACACCGAGGACATGGTCAAAGGGCTTCCTCAACTCAGTATTTCCAAGGATGTATGTTTAGGATGTTCCATAGGCAAGAATCCTAAAGAGAATTTTGATAGAGAGAACTCTTGGAGAGCCTTGGATCTTCTTCAACTTGTTCACACTGATGTAGCGGGCCCATTTCTAGTGCCATCCTTTGGAAAAGCTCATTATTTACCCACTTTCATTGATGATTTTTCACAATACATTTGGGTCTACTTCCTTTGTCACAAAAGTGAAGTATTTGAAAATTTTCTCAATTTCAAAGCACATGCTGAGAAGCAATCTGGGAAGAAAGTCAAGATCCTTCATATAGATAATGGCAGAGAGTATGTGAACAATAGACTTGAGGAATTTTGCACACTTGAGGGAATTGACTTACATAATTTTGTTGCCTACACAACCCAGCAGAATGGTGTGGCAGAAAGGAAAAACATAAGCCTCAAGAAAATGGCAAGTTGTATGATACATGTCAGGTCTCTTGGTCCAAATATTTGGGTAGAAGAAAGCAGTTGTGCCACCTACATCCAGAATCGAGTTCCTCATAAAGCTTTGAAGGGTATCACTCCTTTCAAAGCTTAGTTTGCTAGGAAACCTATTGTGAAACACTTTAGAGTATATGGGATTCCAACATGGGTTCGTATTCCTTTGCAGAAAGGTAGGGCATTGGATCCATAGAGCAGGCCTTGTATCTTTATGGGATATGTAGATAGTGTTAAGATATACAGACTAATGGATCCTGAGAATCATGATATTTTCTTTGAGAGGAGTGTACACATTTAGGAAGGCCCACCTAGCTTTGAATCTTCTACTCCTCCTTCCTCCATAGTTGACAATGATGATAGTGATTATGATGATTTCTCTCCTTCCTCACTGACTCACAAGGTTACACTTTCACAGGGTCCACTTCTAGTTGAGGAGCCTCATCCTTGAACCCCTACTAGACCTCATTGGGCTTGTTAGACTCTTGAGGCAGCAAGTCAACTTGTTCGGGCTCCTTTCGATACTCAAAGGACTAGGTCATAACATGAGCATGAGCCTCTTCCACATGCACTCATTGCGTCAGCTTCAGATCCACAATCATTTAAGGAAGCCTCTGGGGTTCTTGAATGGGATGAAGCTATGGAGGAAGAGTATAGTTCCTTGATGAGGAACAACACATGGTGAGGAACAACACATGGGAGTTAGTCCCTCTCCCTAAGGTGAGAAAGATGCTTTAATGCAAGTGGATCCATCAGAACAAATATGCAGTGGATGGGAGTGTTGATAAGTATAAGGCATGACTTGTTGCAAAGAGTTTCTCATAGGTTGCAGGAGTTGACTACACTGGGACCTTTGCACATGTTGCAAAGCGTACTTCCATTCGCATGACACTTGACATTACCACTTCACATGGTTGGGAAGTACATTAGATGGATGTTAAGAGTGCTTTTCTAAATGGGGATCTTGATGAGGAGATCTATATGGAGCAGCCACAAGGTTTCATCCAGGATACTTCATTGGTTTGCAAGTTGAGGAAGTCCCTATATGGCCTTAAGCAAGACACTTGGGCTTGGTATGCCAAGATAGATTCATTCCTTCTCTCCACAAGATTCATTAGGTGTCATTCAAATCAGAATGTCTACATCTTGAGGGAAAATGATGCACATTTGATACTTGTACTCTATGTTGATGATTTGATCATTATAGGGAGCACCCCATCCATCATTAGCAATGTCAGAACTGCTTTGCAGGACAGATTTTCCATGACTGACTTGGGCCTTCTTCACTATTTTCTTGGAATTGAGATTCAATAGTCTTCATCTGGGATTACATTACCATAGCCTAAGTATGCTCTTGATATTCTTTCATGGTTCTACATGACTGATTGTAAGCCTACTCGAACTCCCTTTCTTTCAGGAGTCAAGCTTGAGACTAAGTGCTCCACTTAACTTGTTGATGCTACTTTGTATCGTTAGCTTGTTGGAAGTCTCATCTATTTGACTCATACATGCCCTGACATCTCTTATGTGGTTGGCATGGTCTCCCACTTTATGCAGGAACCACATGAGCTTCATTGGAAAGCCACCAAACTCATCTTGTACTATATCTAGGGTATTCATCAGCATGAGATTCATTATGCAGCAGGTGCACAATTTGACTTAGTAGGATATACTGACTCAAATTGGGCTGGTGATTCTGAAGATTGCAAGTCCACCTCTGGCTACAAATTCCATCTTGGGTTAGGACCTGTTTCATGGTAGAGAAAGAAGCAAAATTCCATTACTCTTTCATCAATAGAGGTTGAGTATAAGGGGGCTATTACTGCCACCACTGAGGACATTTGGCTTCAACACATTCTTTCTAAGTTTTGTTTTTCCATTCCTCATCCAATAGTCATTCAGTGCAACAATCAGAGAGCTATTGCGATGTCCATGAATCTGGTGGTCTAGTATCAGAAGACCAAGCACATTAAGATTCATATGCACTTCATTAGGGAGCTGATTTAGGATCAGGTCATTGACTTATGCTATTGTTTGACAGTAGAGCATGTTGTCGACATATTCACCAAACCCTTTACTAAGAGTAAGTACCATCAATTGTGAGCTCTCTTGGGGGTGAGGGATGTCTCAAGGGGAGTCACTTGACTACTTCATTCTCTCTCATGGGGGGGAATTTTTCCTCATCTTGAGGTTTTGTCCTCCCTTTTGTACATTTATTTGTTTCCTTCTCTCTTTTGAGGGGGAGTTTTTCCCATGAGTTTTTCTCCCTTTCCTCGTGAGAAATTGCATTGCATTTGTACATGGTTACCTAACATGGCCCCGTTGCCAGGACCCATCTTCCATCTTATCTTGCATGGTTAGTCTTGATCATCAAAGCTTGTGCCTCTCTAACAATCTTATGGGAAATTCAACGAGTGAGGGACAAATTGTGTCTCACAAAATACCTCCAGGCTTTTTATAGAAAATCAACTCTTCTTTTGGGGTTTTGAGATAAGGGAGAAAGAAAGAATGGAAATTTAAAACATGAAAGGCAATACGCCAAAGCTTTTACAATATTTCAAACTCAAAATATTCCTATGATTGATATAGAAGACATAGAATGCCACAACCACTCATTGTTGGAAAGAGAACGAACAACAAAGGATAACTTCAAGCACAGTGCAGACTTCCAAATTTTTCCATAGGTAGTGTTCATTGAGGTCAGATCAAACATAAAATGTCCTTAGAGAAAAAGAATAATATTTCAGAAAGTTATAACTCTGCCTCCCAATACAGCATAGCATGAAAGAATAACAACTTCAAAGATGACATAAAAGTCCAATGACATAGTCAAATTTTCCCAAAATGCTATTTCATAGTACAAGCATAAGGCATATAAATCTACTATTTAAACTATTAGAATATAGCTTACAAGACATAGTGTTTCATTTAAAACGAAAATAAAAAGAAAAGAAGACTTCAAAAATGCCATACATGCACAGTCTCAAAAATTCCCCTTAATAGTTCATGCTTTTAATTAAAACTAAACTTTGAAACAAAGGTTGAATGCCAATTTGACAATAGTTTAAACCTTAATAGATATAATTTTCTGGAATAAAGTAGTTCTATAACTTGCTTTCTAAAATATAGTTCATAAACCTAAGAAAATTTAAAAGAAAATAAATTCCTCTTTTCGGAGAAAAACAACTTCCTATTGGAAAATTCCTCTTCTGAAAAATCCTTTTAAAAGAAAAATAAAATCCCTTTTTTGTTAACATTTCCCTCCTTTATAGCCATTGAAAGAAGAAAGCATCACCTCAATCCATAAGTAATGACTACTAGGTGTTGACAATTGATCCGATCCGAAAATCTTAGTTAGACCACAAAAGATCTTTGCATTCACTCCTCAGCTACTGCAATAATGTCCTCTAGATATTTAAACAAAGATAAAACCTAAAAAATGATCAGATCTTAAAAGCAACTCCCTGACACAATTGATTGATCTCATTACTGTGAGGTGTCGACTCAAGACTCTCATCCCAAAAACCAAGAGAGGAAAAGAGGAAAAAGTCAGCTAGGCAAAAGACCTGACTAGATATCTTCATAGGCAGTGTGGATAATCCGTATCGAGAGGATGATGTGTCAACATGGTGGAAACTCCCGAACTTGCAAATATAGCTCCCAAGGAAAATTCTGACCAACAAACATGTGTCCTTAAACTCCTCCGAAAGGAAAATAAAAAGGAGAAGTTGCACAACCACCACATGGCATATTGTGCACCTTTCCAATGTTTCCTTTGAGTGTGGAGATAATCAACACCGAAGGCATTTATGAAAACCCAAAAGGGTAAATGACTAAGATAAAAAGAAAACCTTTATAGTTCTAGTGACTCACAAGGGTCTTCGCTTCAGTGGAGATTCAAACCCAGGCCTCTAGCCACTCTTGGAGTTTGATGAAAGTGGCTTTCTGAGCTTCCCAATCTAAATTGGTTTGTAAAATGAGGGTTCAGATCTATCGGTATGCCTGATTGAGATAAAAAATCTCCTTAAAAGAGATGATGCCCCATTTGGAAGAGATTGCACCTATGTGATAATATAGTCGAGAAAGAGGATGGATTTCATGCTCAAAATAATCCACTATGGGTGTAGTACTCGAGCCTGGGAGTTCAATAGTAGTTTGAATCTTACATTGGATTGGCTCATTGATTTTCTCCATTGTTAGTGCATCTTCATTTGGGGAGAGGAGGGGAGGCAACCCGAAACCAACCAGGATAGCAAAATCCTTTTTGATCTCAGAGACTCTTTTGTTCAATATCATCTAATGATTCCTACTTTTTTTGCAACCAAGTGGCAATTGATAACCTCATTGGCTTTGATGGAGGTGACCCTATGATCAAGAATTATCACTCTTTTAAGGACTTGATTTGCATAAACACTTAATTTTGAAATAAAACTTTGGAAGTCTGCCAGCCGAGGTGAACATGTCTATATAAAATGGTCAGCCATTAGGCCAACTTTGGCATTTAGCTCCCACACGTCCCTTAAAATCTATAAGGTAGAGCCCAATACACACACACTAGTTGCTATTTGTTCCTAATGCATAGCCACTAATCTTCTCATTATGGACAAAGAGCCAGAACTTCTTGCAATAGTTAACTCCTGGTTCCAATGAACCTCTCTTACTCTAGTATCTTCTTCTATCTAACCCTTTTCTCATAGAGCATTTTCCAATTCAGAGCT
Source organism: Sequoia sempervirens (assembly GCA_007258455.2). NCBI lineage: Eukaryota > Viridiplantae > Streptophyta > Pinopsida > Cupressales > Cupressaceae > Sequoia > Sequoia sempervirens. The sequence goes on from VDFB02281492.1 coordinate 591,265,126, forward strand.
TAGTCTTCCAGCTTCTTTTCTTGATTCTTTTGCCTCGATCTAGACTCTCCACAAATCATTGATATTTCAGGATCCGACATCAGCTAAATCTCTCTTTAATTTTTCATTTTTAGCATAAAATAGAACCTTTTAATTTCGGGTATTCGCAAGTAACTTGGACATATCTCCTTGTTTCCCTTGAATTTGTTTTACGCGGCTTATTTTAGCATCTTTGGCTTGGGCCTCATTTTGCAACCTACTCACTATCCCTTTCACATTTTCCAGCCTAACGCTTTTTGAATTTCCTATCCAATCATTCATAATCAACATATACTACATTTTGCATGGCTTTGGCTAAGACCATCTTATCGCCCAGGAGAAATTCACTTAGATCTAGAACCACGGCATGAATTTCATAGTCCTCCATTTGCATTTTTCCTTTGGGCTTGGAAACTAGAGGTCTCATTGTGGTGATAAGTAGGGAATTTTGTTCATCATTAAAACAAGCTTCAATTCTTTTGGCTACAGGGCTTTTGACACTTTTTCATAGCATTTTCAACTTTTTGGTCTTTCGGGCCTATTTTGTGGCATTGAAATGGCCCTAAAGAGTCTGAGGGACATCAACACTCTGAGCTGCAATGGGAGCACCAAGGGGTAGTCCAAACATGGTGACAGTGGGGGGAACTTTGGATGCATGTGCATGAGGAGATGTGAATGGTAGTGTGATAATAGAAAATAGTGGAATGCCAAAAGGAGCAAGGGAAGAAATAATAGGGGCACAAACAAAAAATGGTTGATGGAGGGGTGCCTTCCTTGAATTAGATGGGATGGGGGTAGTGTAAAAAGTTGTGGTTCTAGAAATCATAATGGGGTTTTCAAATGAAACAACTAATGGCATAATAGTAGCCGCGGTGGATAATGCCCTCTCGTTGCATGGAAAAGTTTCAGTGGGTTCATTTTCAATGGAAGGGGTTGCATTTATCACTATTAATTCAGGAGCTGAAAATGGGGAATTATCTCCAATAGGAAGGGGTTGGGGTTGAACCAGAGAGGCAGAAATAAGAAGAAGATGGGGAGTGAAACTAACCTGAACTGGAGCCAATGATATGTTCCAGAAGACAGATTCCACTTTCTCCTCCCAACTGATCAACATACCAGGGGCACTTGAGTCATGAATCGTCCTCTACTTTTCCTGATTAGAGTCATCACATTTCAATCTCCTTCCCAAGAAAAAATTCATTAGGCAGGCATCATCGGTTCCGGAGGATCCTTTTGAAGATCATCGGGCCTCTTTTCCTTTGCTTCGGGCTTAGGATGTGGATGGAACTTGCGGGCCTTCTGGTCCCAATATTCTTTTGTTGTCGAGCTCCCAAGGCCTAGGAACTAGGAGTGGAGCTTGTTCCTCTTCAATTTTGTGGCTTGTCTCAGGATTGCTATTGTCAGAATTAGCTTCCTAATCATATATGTCCTCAAATTCTTCATTAAGTTGGAAGATGCCGAACAAAGCACTTGAATTCCTCATTTCTTGTGGGAACCTCCAAAAATCTGCCTTTTTCCCTTCTGACCACTCCTTTCATCTCAACTAACCACTAAGATATTTTCTCATCAGGAGATTCCTTTGGTATTCCATCTAGGGTTGATAAAAACTTAGCTATCTTGGTCATCTTTCTAGTATTTGGGTTAGGTCAATGTATATTTTTGCACTCTCTTGGGTGGGATTCCTCCTTGAAAAATACTCCCTGAACTCGTGTCTCAAGTTGAAACATCCATCCGGGTTATAATTCAACTTGTCACAAATGAGGAACAAGCCTAGAGCAACCAAATGATTCTAGATCTCATCTTCAACCTTCCACTTTCTTAATACCACTTGGCTCTTTGCAATCATAAGGGGAAGATCATTTTTTTTTATTCCTTCCAGCACCATAAATTATATCGACAACAGATACTTGTCAGCAAGCTTGAAGTGCAAAAGTTCTATCTGTCACAAATCTGGGGAGTTGGAAAAGTTCTCTGAGATAACCATGGAATCTAACAAAGGTAAAATCTTCACCGAGGAAATAATCCATCGGGATAGGTGGGTGCTCTATCCATTCAATAACTTCTTGAGAAAAATGGCCTGAAGGGCGAGGCAATAAATCTTGTAGCACTAGTCTCAAAAAAAATCTGCAAACTAATAGTAATCTCTTGTCCTTGAGAACATGGGGGTCCAACAAAGATTGGCTAGATATAACCTCTCTCATCTATCCTAGATACTAGCACATTTCTCACTAGCCATTCAATTTTTTTGATGTAATAACAAATGGGCTAGGATGGAAGAATACCTGAATTTGGACTCTGTACTATAATTTCTCAACTGCAGCTTCATATTTCCAGCTACTACTTCAGCAAAATCATAGCTTCTTTGCACTCTTTATCTTTGTCAAGGCCAAAAACCCAGGCCAACATCGAGAATACAGACTGCATATCCTTCTTGAATTTTCTCCATGATAGAGGCCAATGAATCTATCCTCTTTGCAGTTGTTCCTTTGTTTCATCTTCATAAAAACTTGTTCTTCAAAACATATCTTCTCCCAGAGCATCCATCTATTCTTCATTAAAAAGGTCTGCATTCCAACCCACAGGAATGCATAGCATGTCCTGTATAGTTTGGGCTGAAATGATGATCTTGACTTCACGACCTTCAATAATTTTGTATTTATGTTAAACCCTTTTGTGTACGCATCAACCAGCTTTGGGAATGGATGAACCTCAGGCATCACAAACTATGGCAGGCCACTATTCCAAATCCGAAAAGAAAAACCCTTTGTAGACTCATGGCCTAGCATCCTCTGAAAAGCACTTTCCCTGAGGTTTTTAGGGTTGGTGGATAACTAGGGGTCATAGAAATTATCAGTTATATCTTGAACCACCTCTTTTAGAAGGTTTTTGTTTTCTTGAAGCTTTCTTTAACATTCAAATGGTCGTTCCTCTAGGGTTGGGGCATTAGCAAATGAGTAGTGCCCAAAAATATCTACATAATTGGGTCTTCTGTTTGCTACTTCAGCCTACCTGCCAGAGGTAGATACTTGTGTCATGATTTCTTAAAAGTGATACAGGAACTCTCTAGTCACAAAAATGTTTCCTTCATGCTAAAATCAACTTGCTTTGAATGTAATTAATTTCATAACTTTGTATGCAATTATAAGTTTGCCACTATCGATAGCTCATTAAATGCTACCATTGGGGTAATACGTGTGGATGGGAGATCTGTATCCCTTGGGAATAATGGAAAAGTAGAGGGAAAGGAATTAGTACATTCCTTCCACCGCCTCTTGTTTCCTTTAATTCATTACCTTAGAAAGTGTGCCTTTCACCATATGGAGCATGTCAAGATGACACAATGTACTCTTGAAAAGATGACTTCATTAATTTGTCAGAGCCTTAGCATGTTAATCCATGTCCCTTCTTATTAGTGAATAGGTTGGCATAGATGATGGAAAGGACACATGTCAACTATGGGCGCATGAGGGTATTTACTCCTCAACGCCCAAATTTATTTTCCAAATCATTTTGTCAGATTCTCCGTATGATTTGCCATCTTTGCCCCATTCTACCCCCAAAATTTTTCATTGTCATCCAGCCAAAAATAAACATCCCATTGGCAAAGTCTCTTCATTAGCCTTTTCTATATATAGCCACACCACCTTTTACTATATTCATTCAAACATATAGTTTCTCTAACTTGGTTGTTTCTTCAGTCATCTCCTTTTTTTTCCTTTTTTACTACTGTCACGATGTTTTCTAGTTTGGGAACCCCTATTCGGCTTCTTCCATAAAGACCACAGAACTACTTTGCAGGAGTGATTACAAACAGTCACATCAAGTTCTTGGAGAAGGATTGTGAGCCCTTAAGAATGGTTGTGTTTAAGTGGGTCATCGACATGTACTACCTTACCGATGAGAACTAATTGTGAAGCAACTACAACTTGCTTTCACGCTTCGTGGACTCTTTGCTAGACTTGGGTGTGGCCAAACCCATGATAATTTCATTATGCCAAAAAATGTTCAACACCTCTCTGATGGAAGGGCTTGGCGAGATAGTGCATGTGGCCATCCTAGGTGTCACCATTCAAAGAACCATGGACCTTCAAAGGCATGTGGATTTTGGCTTGGATGTGCCCTGGTTTCCTTTCCCGAATGACTTTCGCACGATGGGCATGGAAGTACACCATTGCTCCTCCCAGCCGGCTGCCACTTTCCTTCTGTGGGAGTACGATGTGGAGGAAGTTCGAGGGATTTCTTCGAAAAAAACATTTTAGTTACCTGGTGTGACTTCGCAGTGAATAAACTGGATAGCATGTGTACGTTGTACTTTTTCCCCTGCTTGCAACCTGTCTATCGAATGAAGAAGAACAAGAAAAAGAAAGGAGAAGCAAAAAAAAATTACAAATCCTTTTTTCTTTTGCCATCGGAAGCGAAAAGAGGAAGAAAATCCGACTATATCTTTTGTTGCCTCTACTTTTGACAGCTTTTCCTTTACTCTCGCTCTTGAGGTTTTTGGCATGAGAGGGCCCAGAATGACATTTCCAGGTCCTCAACTATATCCTATATTGTAAATTTTGTCAATAACATAATACAGTATAGCTTTTATTTTCCCCTTGTGTTATTTTGGGCCTTATTATAAAAACCTTAAAATAATTACAAAATTTTTATATATGATACATAATTGCTATTTTTTTTAAAAGAGCTATGTGTTTTTAAATAGAAATTTCCCAGATAAATACTGTTTGGCGGTACACCTAAAAACATTTCTTTGAATCTGTATGACTTTACCTTTTCGTATGTGTTGTTTTCTAAAAGGTCTCTTCCACAACATTTTTGAATTAATCGGTTTCCCTAGCTTTATATCATTTCTGTGATACTCTTGCATTGAATTTTTTTTTGGGTAAGAATCAAAAATTTGTCTGATTGCTTGATGATAACAAGTTGCAGCTCAATGGGCTTCTTTCCTATCTCTTTTAGGCCTCAAGATTTTTACAGGATTTTCGTACATTAATTTGTACTTGGAAAAAATTGGGGCCAATTTGAGGGAAATTTGATCTAATAATAGGAAAATTTGTCTATGGTTGTGCCCATCCTTTTGAGGTGCCAACCCAACATATTGAGTTGCCATAATTAGGCTTTTAAAAGTCGATCTAGATGAGCCACCTTTTACTACCTCACAATATGGTGAAGTTTTCAGAAAAAAAACTTGTATTTGATAACAAGATTTGGCCTTTGTGATTCTTTTGGCTCATGGTTACTGAAAGGTATGATGTGTTCAGGTAGACCTATTATGGCTCTTATCTTCTTTAAGAGCTTATGAATTTTTTCTTTTCCTCTTTCTAGCCAACTAATGACTGCCATGTCTTTGGGAATTTGCTAATAAGGCACCTTTTATATTATCATCAAGACAAATGAGGTTGAAATGCTCACAAAATTTGGTATGAATTCTTGAGCAGAGCTAGACTTATCCAAAAAAATACTTTCATTCAATTTTGGGCATTAGATTGTCTCAAAATTTCCCATCCTTGAGAATACAGACATTTCCCAATTGGCGGTAAATGCTTCCCTTGGTTGGTCGGATCCCATCATAAAGACTTCCTTGTCCCTTAAAGACTTATTTATAAACAATGATATTTCTACCTTGGTTAAAACTTGGCAGGACTATCACATGAATGTTGGGGGAAATTGAATATCCAACAAAATCCTTCCATGTTTGATGGAAACCCATCTTGTCAAGAAGTTCTCTCTTGAGTGAACTATCCTTTGTCTTTGCTTATCTGGTATGAGTTGTTCACTAAAGGTAGGTATTAGCTAGATTATACCTAGGTCATAACCTTTGTGATCATATCTACAACAAAATTCTTTCTTTTTTCTTTTACTCCTGTAAGAGGTCCATATGCCATCTACATAACTTTTGTCCTTTCTGAAACTTGGCTTACTACAATCCTTTAAAACTACAAGGAAATTTTTCTTTGTTAGGTTAGAAATTGGCTCCAAACACGTTCCAAAAAGAAATGTATGATAGATGGTGTTATTTTGAAAGCGGGTATTTCCTCGCATATCGAAGACTTCAAAACTTTCGGTGAGGTCCCTTAAATCTTGTTCTTGGCATCTTAGACTTGCATTTATTGTGATTGCTTGCCCGAAGATCTGGCATTCTATGAACTCTAAATTTCCAACAACTTGCTTCACACCCGCACTTGTTTGTTCCACTGGATCCAATCCGAGGACCGATACCTTATTTTCAAATTTACTAGTAGATCATGAAGAAAGAAACCAATAAGGCCCTAGAAATCTCAATTTCATCAGAAAAACCAATCGGGTACCTATTCTGGGGTCATCTTTTCACTCAACATCGTCATTAGGTATGGTCCATACATGATTACAATTTAGATCACTGAGCTCTTTCAGATTCTTCATTATTTTCGGACAGGCTTGATCTTCATCAAAAATCACGTAGGCGCTTAGCCCCATTGCACAGAAATTACCAAATGGATCAGAATCAGTCAAATGGTTTAGTAGAATTTCTTCCTCAACAATCTGCTCCTCTATGTCTTCTTCTTCTATGGGAATTTTCACACAACATTTCTCCTAGTGGGAAGTTGGGGAATCATTAGGTCTAAAACATAGATTTGCCTCATCTGCAATATGTTTAGGATGCAAAGATTCAGACAAAATCTTCATCTTTGCTCCATGCTTGGTGCGCAGTATCAAGTGGGACCAGTCAAGTGTCAGGTATCCACCAAGTTTAGCGGTAAAATCTCTTGATAGGCACATTCTGAAAACTAGTGGAATGTCAATTATTACTACTTCCTGAGTGACTGTCTGACTTGGACAAGAGAAGAGGGTTAGAGATAGATCCCTTATCCAACCAATGGTCAGGACTTTCTTTCTGTCAAGTTGTATAATTCCCTTTTCAAGGGGCTTATACTGAAGCTTTAGAGCATCTACTACTTGTTTTGGCATGACGGTCGTCCTAGCTCCTAAATCAATCATATTATTATGCAACAATTTATCTCCTATTATAAGCATCAAGAAGAAAGGTGTGGGATTTTATTTACTTACCTCTTTTTCTCCAACACTATCCATGCTATTCTTATAAGCTGTTGATCTTGGGGCTTGATGGGAAAAAATGGATCTATCATTTCTGCTTTGATTTCTTAACTGAGTCTCATTTTCCTGCATGCTTTGTCCTTCCAGCTTCAATGTTTCCTAAAGTAGAAATTGTTGCTCAAGAATTGATATAACATCCCATAATGAAATGCTAGTAGGTTCCTTTTTCAAAATTTCCACCATGTTAAGCACCCCAACAACTTGGGTTTTTGGCTTAAATAGTGGTATCTCTTTTTTTTTCAGGGGAAAACATTTCATTGGGGCTAGGCCCTATAGTCTATTTGCCTCAATTGCTTTTGGAGGCTAGTTAGGTGACTACAGAATAGGTTGGACAATGGGCGGCGAGACCTAATTCTTTGGGGGGGTGGTTGACTTGTTTGCGGTCGTGGCAGAGCCTATTGCACATATTCCCCTATAAGCCTCAATTTTTACCTTGTATTGTAATCTGACTGTACTTGTGGAATTTTGGTTATCAAGGCTTTGTTTGCAAATACCACTTCATCTTCCTCTAGCCATGAGAAAAGAGCTTGGTTCAGCATAATGTCCAACTCATTTTCAAGGGACATCACTTGCATCTATGCTCTAAGACAAGAATTCTCCATTTCGGGCGAGTCATATTCACCCATATTTGGGAACATACCCTTAGCCCTTTGCTTAGCCACCTTTTGCTACATATTTCCCCTTGGGAAATCTTAGGGAATATGAATATTGTCACATGGGAAGCACCAAACATTTTCTTCATCTGCTAGATTGTCTTGGCCCTGGACTATCTCTTTGTTTGGACTACCTTTGAAAAAATATAATGGCATAGCAACCATGACTATTTGGTTTGTCAACGATGCTTGTTGACGTCCTCCTCTATAAAACCATTGATATGAATTCAGTTGGTAAGGGGGTGTTGCTCTGTCATAGACCCTAGTGATCTTTTTCGTAAGTGTCACTTGTTGTCATTTGATAATGACCAATTCATTAGCAAAATTATGCATCAAATATTTTATATCAACAATATCCACCACCATTGATGAGAGACCTGATGGTTTGGCCTGAGTGGTAGGGTATTCATTCATAGGCTCTAGGAGAACCAACTTTAATTGTACAGCGGGGATGTTTGGATTAGTTTCCTCTTGGCGGTTATCAAATATTTCTGTGAATACTGGCATTGGTGGCCAAGGTGGAAGTTTCCCAACATCGATCAGGTTGTTCTCTACATGCACCACCATCTCATATGCATCAAGAAGGGTTGTTCCTCCGATGGAGGTTACCATAAGTGCAATATCTGGATTGATGGCCTTTAGGTGGAACATGAATGCCATCGTAGCTTGAGGTTGAGTGGTCACAGGAATCCTTTGCCAGGTTTTATGAAACCTAGTGTTGAAATCACTCATGGCTTCCTTGGGGGCCCTCTTGATGGTGATAAGCTATTTTAGTAGAGAAGAACATTCTCCCTTTTTAGAGAATCATTTGAACAAGCGCTACTTGAGTTTTTCCCAAGAAAGAATAGAACCCCAAGCTAGAGATCGATACCAATCTTGAGCCTTTCCTTTGAAAGAGGCAGCTAATAGCCTTCGAGCGATGTTCTCCTCTGATATGTTGTGTACCTTGCATACTTCTACTATATCTTGAATGTGTTCAGAAGGGGTTTTGAAATCCTCCTTGGAGAATCTTGGGATATCCTTAAGAGCATTAGTCGGTATAGCAGGTCATACATCTAGGGGTGTAGGTGGTTGTAATGGACTACCACTATCCCATGTTACAAAGTTCCTATGAGCATGAGGGTGTATTTGAGCCATGAGGAAAAGATTTCTATGAATTGGGTATACAACAAATCTTATCTGGAAATTTAAACCTATGGGCAGAGTGGACAAGGCTCTTGATAAAGGGGCTTTGACTTCTTGCTCTATTGCTCCTTACAGGTGACACAGAAATGGTAGTTCTTCTCCTTCTAGGGTTTGAGGTAGGTAACTAGGAATATTGGAAATGACCTCTCTGGGATGCTTTCCTTTGAACTCTAGGCATGGAATTTCCAGTTTCCTTCCTTAGCCTGATGTAAGAAATATTTTTGACTTCTAATCAGGCTTATTGAAAAACTTTGGTCCCACCAAGCATGCTAGAGAAAGAACTATTGACCATCAAAGCTTATGCCTCTTCAATAGTCTTATGGGAAATTCAGCGAGTGGGGGACAAATTGCATCTCACTCAATACCTCTAGGTTTTTTCTAGAAAGCCGACTCTTTTGGGGTTTTGAGATAAGGGAGAAAGAAAGAATGAAAATTTAAAACATGAAAGGCGATATGCCAAAGATTTTACAACATTTCAAACTCAAAATATTCCTATGATTGATATAGAAGACACAAAATGCCACAACCCCTCATTGTTGGAAAGAGAACGAACAACAAAGGCTAACTTCAAGCACAATGCATACTTTCAAATCTTTTATAGGTAGTGTTCATTGAGGTCCGATCAAATATTAAAATTCCTTAGAGAAAAAGAATAATATTTCAAAAAATTATAAGAACTTTGTCTCCCAATACAACATAGCACATAAGAATAACAACTTCAAAGATAACGGAAAAGTCCAATGACATAGTTTGATTTTCACAAAATTCTATTTCATAGTACAAGCATAAAGCATAGAAATCTATTATTTAAACTATCAGAATATATCTTACAAGACACAGTGTTTCATTCAGAATGAAAATAAAAAGAAAATAAGACTTGAAAAAGGCCATACATGCATAGTCTCAAAAATTCCCCTTAATAGTTTATGCTTTTAATTAAAACTAAACTTTGAAACAAAGGTCGGATGCCAATCAGACAATAGTTTAAACCTTAATAGATATAATTTGCTAGCATCAAGTAGTTCTATAACTTGCTTTCTAAAATATAGTTCATAAACCTAAGAAAATTTAAAAGAAAAGCAATTCCTCTTTTTGGAGAAAAACAACTTCCTCTTGGAAAATTCCTCTTCTAAAAAATCCATTTAAAAAAAAAAATCAAATCCCTTTTCCTTAACATCGCCCTCCTTTATAGTCATTGAAAGAAGAAAGCACCACCTCAATCCAGAAGTAATGATTGCTAGGTGTTGATGATTGATAGCATACAATTCGATCCCAAAATCTTAGTTAGACCACAAAAGATCTCTACATTCACTCCTTAGATACTACATTAATGTCCTCCAAATATTTAAACAAAGATAAGACCTAAAAGATGATAAGATCTTAAAAGCAACTACCTAACATAATTGATTGATCTCATTACTGTGAGGTTTCAACTCATAGACTCTCATCCCAAAAACCAAGAGAGGAAAGGAGGAAAAAGCTAGCTCAATAAAAAGACCCGACTAGATATGGGTATGTGCAGGATCATCATGGAAAAAACAGGCCCTTAAGTGGCAAAAAATTCAGAAAAATTAGAGTTAGACAACCTGACATAAAAATTTGAATAAGTTATCTATATTATTTCAAAAATATGTAAGAATAGAATCTATAGAAAATTGAATTTAGTTTCTAAACTACTAGGTTTATTTAAAAAAATAAAAAATCTATTTGGTGAAAATTTGAAATTTCAATGCAATAGTACTTAAATTTCAGGGAAAAAATAAGTAGGTGTTTGTCGACCACCCTAACCACAACAAAATGATAATATTTTTATAATATTTTAGATATAAGTAGAGGAATCATGTCCCGATGTGATGCATATTTTTTGTAATTTATTTCCAAGTAAATAATTAATTACTTAATTTTTATTACAACTTTTAAAAATATAAAGACTCATATGTCCGACCACCTTAACTTGATCAAAACTTCATGAAATTCATTTTTTTTTTTTAATCCTATAGTATGTGAAGCATAGAATGCGAAACATGTTTTGATTCAAAAATGTATACCGTTTGAATTTTTTTTCAATCAACCTATCAATCAAGACTTTACTCGTAATTCAAATAGAAAATGAATAATAATTATTTTTTAAATTCAAAGTAAAGTAGAATTTATATTGGTAGAAAGCTGAGAATATCCTTTAAAAACCCTTTTCATTTCATCAATTTTGGGTAAAAAAAATTCGTCAGATACATACCCTACAAATACCCATCATATCGCCACTTTTTGGCCCATCATGATCATGCACATACCCATATCTTCATAGGTAGTGTGGATAATTTGTATCGAAAGGATGATGTGTTAGCATGGAAAAAACTCCCAAACTTGCAAATATAGCTCCCAAGGAAAAGTCCAACCAGCAAACATGTGTCCTAAAACTCCTTTGAAAGGAAAATAAAAAGGAGAAGTTTTGCAACCACCACATGGCGTATTGTGCACCTTTCTGATGTTTCCTTTGAGCATGGAGATAGTCGACACCGAAGGAATTTATGCAAACTCAAAAAGGTAAATGACTTCAAGATAAAAATAAAACCTTTACAGTTAGCTTGATTCTTCATTCCCCTAGTTACACTTAAGGGGGGTGTTGGTGTAAATAAGTATTTTACTTATTACACTTTACGTCATCTTACTTAGGGAATGCATATCATTATAGTTTGCACTTCTGACACCTAGTTATTTGCATCTTTCATCTAGGTTTGTGCATATATTGACAGATGTGATTGAGACACTTAGGGAAATGTGTGTAGGATAAATCCCACTCTTTGTGGTGTGATCTAGTTATCACCTTTTTATCTCCACTTATCGCATGACATGATAATTCTACTTTAGGTAGGTGATCCACCTTTCATGGAATTATCTATTATTTCTTTCTACCTACCCCTACATATGATTGTGACAATTGTCTCATTCATTGCCCTTACTTGAGTGGACTAGCTTGCATTTATAAGCAAGCCTTGTACATACTTGTAATGGAGCATCTTCATGCATATTGAGAATACAATCATTATATTATCTCATCTTATCTCTCTCTCTTTGGTATTATCTTTGGTCTCTTGATGATATTGTTGCTTTTTATAAGTTCTTACATGGTATTAGAGTGGTTGAGGTTCTTTGCATGGCCATTGTTGGGAGATCTTAGTTCGTGTGAAGGTGGTCAAGAGGTAAATCTGAGGAGAAACAACATTTTGGTGTGTCCTAGACTAGGTCTAACCTAAAATTTAGATTCAAAAGGTTGTTTCCAGTTAGGATGGCCTTTCGTTTTGTTGAAAATCGACATTGAATGCATTAGGATGTTGTTAAGAGAGTGTTCATATATTTACGATGTACTTTTGAGTATGCCTTTTGTTTTCATGTTTATCCTACTAGACCTCAGCATTATGTGAGCATTTGAGGATATGTGGATTCAAATTGGGTAGGTGACATTGACAACAGAAGATCCACCAATGGTTATGTGTTTATAATGTTTTGTGGTGCTATTAGTTGGATGAGTAAGCAACGGGCTATAGTCACATTGCCCATGAAAAAGGAAGAGTATATGGCAGAAACTCATGCCTGTAAGGAAGATATTTTGCTTAAGAAATTATGTTCTGATATTGTTTTAGATGTAGGAAAAATTACTATTTGTTGTGGTAGTCAAAGTGTGATTTTCCTAGCAAAGAATCCTACCCTCCATGCCAAAACAAAGCACATCGATGTTCAGTATCATTTTGTTCATGATATGGTAGAAAATGGAAATTCAAACTTGGAGAAGGTTGAAACTTTGGTGAGTGTTGTAGATGAATTGACAAAACCAGTGAGCACGAAGAAGTTTAGATGGTATTATGATTTCTTGGGCCTTGGGGCTTTCAGTAGATGATTTTGTATGACTCTTAGTAGGTCTTCAACAAGTGGGAGAATGTTGGGATTAAGGTGTCTCAACCTTAGATTCTTAAAATTGATTTAATTTATGTATTATTGTATTAATTTGAATTACTTATTTTCCTATGGTGTCATTTCATAAATTGGGACCCACTGACTTGGTGGCATCCCCATTGGAAGTCACTAGCTGACATATAATCATCACAAGTGGACATAAGCATCCTAGTTTGGAATCATTGACCTATGATAGATTTTGTGATGCATCATAAGGCATCCTTTTGCATGGAAAAAGTTGGCACCCAAGTTGGGTTATGATAGGATGTAAGAGAGTCAACTATTTTTAGTTAGTTATGGTAGGTTCTCTTATGAATTCTATGACAAATCTTGTGGCAGATTTATTACATATTATATAACAGTTGTAAGGCATCTATCATAAGCAATTATGAACATATTTCAGGCACCCAAGCTAGGAGAGAGAATATTACATGTATGACAATTTTAAGAGGTGTAAGGGAATCTAGCACAAGTTTCCAAATGCATGTCTATGGCATGGAATACTATGACATGTGTATTTGGATGCTCGTCCTCTTCTAGGAGCATCTCTTGGCTTGTATTCTCTATAAAATGTATACATTGCATTGTAGAATGCATAGTTTATTTGCAGGTAACGAAGTGCTGCTGGGTTAACTCCAGAAGAGGTGTTTGTTTTGAAGTACTTGTCTATAAGCTTTATAATTGGACTATATTGTAAATCATATTTGAAGTAATATAGAAGTATTGTACTTTTGGAGGGTGGGATTTTTTACCCAAAAGGATTTTCCCCATGTATATCTGGTGTATGTTAGTTTATGTGTACTTGATGTTCTATTCATTAATTCTTATTGGTGTAAATAAGTATTTTACTTATTACACTTTACTTCAACTTACTTAGGGAATGCCTATCATTGTATTTTGCACTTGTGACACCTAGTTATTTGCATCTTGCATCTAGGTTTGTGCATATATTGAGAGATGTGATTGAGACACTTAGGGAAGTGTGTGTAGGAGAAATCCCACTCTTAGTGGTGTGATCTAGTTATTACCTTTTTATCTCCACTTATTGTGGCATGATAATTTCATTTTAGGTGGGTGATCCACCTTTCATGGAATTATCTATTATTTATTTCTACCCACCCCAACACATGATTGTGACACTTGTCTCGTTCATGGCCCTTCCTTGAGTCCTAGGTTGCCTTTATAAGCAAGCCTTGTACATACTTGTAATGGAGCATCTTCATGCATATTGAGAATACAATCATTATATTCTCTCATCTTCTCTGTCTCTTTTGTGCTATCTTTGGTCTCTTGATCCTATTGTTGCTTTTCATAAGTTCTTACAATTCTCTATGCTCTTCTCTTGTTGTAAAAAAATAAGGTGTTCAAGGATTTTTTTGTAACTCTCCCCTGCTTATATTAGTGTAGGAAGATGTTTCCAGTCACCCAACTTCCTTTCATTTATATACTTTATCTTTCATAGATATGGATCTTAAGCTATTGATAGTTAGTTCTGAAGGATTATTTTGAGGAATGTTATGGCATGGTTATCTCCTTGTGCATTTGAGTTTATGATATCATTCTTTGATGAGGATTGTGAGGAGATGGTTTATGAGTTGATTTCTACATTTGGGGATGGTTACTTTGTGTTTGATCTTCTTGATTAGAAAGGCTTATATCCATGTTGGCATTGTTACATTGATTCATATGTTGTACTTGATCTATTGGATTGAGTGTTATGGATGTTGTTGAGGCTTTTCATTTGGGGTTGTTAGGAGATCATACCTAAAACAACATTGCACTTTTGAGGTGTTGGTAGAAGGAAATGTTATGATTTACAATTTTTCTCTCTTCATGATTCCTTCCTAGAATTTCATGTTTTGGGAGGATGGTGGCAACATTTTGTGAGGGATTATGTAGCTATTTGGGTTGCATGTGTGGATCATTTTTATTGTTCTTGGTACTTCATGCTTTGATCTACTTATCTCACCTTGATATAGTGTTGATTGGTAGACTTGATATTCCTTGACATTACCTATGCAATGGGAATTCCTAGATATGTATGTTCTTTATTGACAGGTTTGATATATGGAGATTGATGGCAGTTTATGGTTACATATGTTCTTGGAATGAGTTTACTAATGTATTGATACCTTGGAGGTATGGATGGTTGGATATATTAGCATGTGTTGTGGATGTTATTTCTGATCATGTGGGATTTTTAGTTGACAACAACTTGGTTAGAACCTTTTTATCACTTAGATTTGATGCTTGTGCTCATGGATTGGTGCATTTTCACCTTAGCATGTTCCTTTTCTTCCATAGGAGGCACATTGGAGGATGAGAGGAGCTCTTGCTTGAGATGGTGGTCACTTTTTCTTATTATAGGTATCTTGATGGAGCACGAGAGCATGTTAGAGATTCATGTGGTTTTATGTATATCTATGATGATGTATTTCATGTATTGATCCCTTATGCAATGTATACAACAAGTGGGAGAATTTTGGGATATGGATTTGTATATCATTGCATAAAATGATTTATTATAATGTTGTAATTAAATAATTACTTAGTTGTGATGTACCTTGGTGGTGTGGTTAATCACACTAGGTAATTATTTGGGGACCACTTGATGTTGTATTGTAACATTGTATTATTATTTAATGTGTGGGAGACATGCGTATATGCAGGATCATGATGGGCCAAAAAGTGGCAATATGATGGGTATTTGTAGGGTATCTGGCTCACAACTTTTTTTTTACCCAAAATTGATGAAATGAAAAGGGTTTTTAAAGGAGATTCTCAACTTTCCACCAATATAAATTATGCTTTACTTTGAATTTAATAAATAATTGTTATTCATTTTCTATTTGAATTATGACTAAAGTGTTGATTGATAGGATGATTGAAAAGAATCTATAGCTTTCAAATAGTATCACATTTTTTGAATCCAAAACATGCATCACATTCTATGCTTTGCATACTATAGGATTAAAAAGGAAAAATTGAATTTCATGAAGTTTTGACCAAGTTAAGGTGGTCAGACATACGAGTTTTATATTTTTAAAAGTTATAATAAAAATAATAATTAATTATTTACTTGAAAAAATTACAAAAAAATATGCATCACATCCATGCACGAGTCCTCTACTTATTTCTAAAATATTATAAAAAAATAGTATCATTTTATTGTGGTTAGGGTTGTCAGACAGACACCCACTTTTTTTTTTCCCTGAAATTTAAGTACTACTGCATTGAAATTTAAAATTTTCAGCAAATAGATTTAAAAAAAAATAAACCTAGTAGTTTAGAAACTACATTCAATTTTCTACAGATTCTATTCTTACATATTTTTGAAATAATATAGATAACTTATTCATATTTTTACGTCAAGTTTCCTATCTCTAATTTTTCTAAATTTTTGCCACTTAAGGGCCTATTTTTTCCATGATGATCCTGCACATACCCATGTGATAATAATTTAATATTGGGGAGATATTAAATAAAGTGAAGTCTT
This sequence comes from Sequoia sempervirens, assembly GCA_007258455.2. Lineage (NCBI taxonomy): Eukaryota > Viridiplantae > Streptophyta > Pinopsida > Cupressales > Cupressaceae > Sequoia > Sequoia sempervirens. The sequence goes on from VDFB02281492.1 coordinate 591,281,527, forward strand.
AGTACCCAATAGTAAATAAGGTGTTAGTGGTTTTGTATTCACTGGTTTTGTGGTACATGGTTTTACTTACCATTAGTTGTATTTTGTGTGAGCTTGTATCTATAAATGCAAGCACATGTGTAGTCATTTAGGTTGCCTATTAGAGTGGGTTATCACTATTGATTCTTTTGAGGAGTGCATATGTGAAGCATGGCCTGGGATGTGTGGATTCATGCTTGGACACATGGAGATGCATTGAGAGGCTTGTTGCTTCAAAGGTATTCATTGTAGCTCTTGTATTGCTTTATTGATGAATAATATGATGGAGTATGATTGCTTTTGGAGGCTGGGTTTCTCCCTCTTGAGGGTTAAATTCCTAGGGTATATCTTGTGTTATCTTGTGGCTTATCTATTTGATCTATGCATTGTGATTACTTGCTGAATAATAGGGGAAATGGTAGAATTCCTTATGTAGATCATAGAATACCCCTATTCTCCAATTTTCACTCAAATATGTCCTAGGACCCCAAATTGGATTGACTATAAACATAAAAGGTGAGTCAATTCTCAACAAGGAAGACCTAGGAGGGGGTTATTTAGGCTTTGAGGGGTTCACCACCAAACAAAATCTTGGAAAAGACACTTTAACATTCAATTCACAAAACCTAGTAATGCAAGGCAAATGATGAATGCAAATGATGAAATTAAGTAATAGAAAGTTAGGGTATGTGTACTTGGGAAGTCTAGAAATGTAATGAGGATTCCAGAAATTCAAAAATACTATCAAAATATGCTAGGGAGGACTAAGACACCCTTACTATTGTCTTAGTCCTACTTCTATTTTTTGGGGAATATGTAGACTCTTCAGATGTTGGAAAAGAATCTCAAAGAATCTCTACAAAATACCCTAGGAGGACTAAGACTCCCTTGTTGCCGACTTTGTCCCATCTTGAATTTATGAAATCTATGAATGTAATCCTAAGGTTCAATTTATGCACTTCCTTCTTCACCAAGTCTTCAAATCCAAACCTATAAATGACTTGCAAAATAAAGGAAATTTGATTGATTGTTTATGGGGGTTTTCCTTGGTCAAACCCCTTGTTTGATAATTAAACCTTGATGAAAATGCATAGATCTAAAAATGGAGATGTGTGTGAGCCCTAATCTTAAGTGTGTCTAAGATTATGAAATCTAGAACATGGAGAAACCCTATTCAAATATGTTGCAATATAATTCCTAAGATACAAATGAAAATGACCTATAAAGGAGATCTCAAATCAGCCTAATAGGCTATAAACATAAAATATACATTCCTTAGGTAGGAAATAGAACAACAATGGAAGATGGAATCAATCAAGAAACAAGTCCTTAGGCTTGGAAGTATGGCTAGTTGCATCTCCAACCTAGAATCTCTCATGATCCTCCATAGGCATCCATTATTAATCTTTGGCAATGCTAGATCTTGGTTTCAAAATGGACTTGAAAAATATGCAAAAGCACAATAGAAGGCTACTCCAAGACTTCAATTCCTTGCTTCTTGAAAATCTCCTTCACTTTTCTCTTAACAACTTTCTCTTTTCTTCAAATATTATGTGAAAAATGGGTGTGAATCTTACCTTTTTAGGCATACCTATCTAATAACCCAATTTTTAGATCCCAACGAGCGACAAAATGTCAAATTAATTGAAATATTTTCATTTCCTGCTCTTAATGCTTGAAAATAAAGCCCTTGGGACTAAGATTCCCTAGATGGCATTTTGGTCCCACAAAGGAGGACTAAGATGCCACCAAGGGCATCTTGGTCCCACAAGGCTTATTTAGCAATTTTGAAAGGTGGGTTACCAAGATTAAAGGTTGTTTATGGATTTTGGTTGAGTTTACAATTGAAATATGCCTTGAGATGCAGCAAAAGGGATCTTAGGGCCCCATAATAGGCGACCTAAAGGAAATTTAATGGAAGGGGTGCTAAAATATGTCCAAATTAAGTGTGAAAATGCAAAGGTATGCATTTTTCTACACTACACTTGTAAGCATGTTTATCTCTCATGGGTTATATAGGAAATGGATAAGATCATGGGTTAAATGTAATATTTACTAATAAGAAATTAATTGATGTTAATGTGGAATTATTGAATCAACTTAACTATGAGACCTTATCTGAAAATACAACTTTTCTATACCAATGCAACTGGAATATCAAAATTTGAGAGCAATTTTGGGGAGGGCAGAATACTGTGCACTTGATATATAAGTTTGATTTTTATTTCCCTAGTCAAGGGAGCTAGGACACCCTTGTCTAGATTGATTTTCCTTAGATATGAAGTTACAAGCCTATAGCTTTCTACCTACCTTTTTTGTTCCTTCTCTACAATCTCCATTTTTAGATCTGAACCTGCAAAAATGTAGAAAAGAGAGAGGACAAGGTAGCTATATAGGATTTTGTCTCATTCAAATCCCTATTTTGGTATGTCTATCTACACAAATAGTCAATGAATTGATTGATAAAATGTGTGTACTCTTAACCTTAACTATGTCTAAGGCTCTAATGAGCTAAACCACATAAAATCCTATCTAAATGTGTTAGAGAAGGATTCCTAAATGATAACAACCCAAGAGAAAATCAAATACCCTTATGAAAATCTAAAACGCAACAATACCTCGCTTAAGCTAGCAAATAATCTAAAGCTTGAAGATGAGAACACTCTAAAAACAAGTCATTAGGTTGTAGAAAATGGCCAAAAGCACTCTCCAAACCTAGATTGCCTCATGTTCTTCTATTGGTATCAAACTTTAATCATTGTTGTAAAGTTGATTAAATTTTAAAATATCCTTGAAAACTTGCAAATTCAAATATATTTTGGCAAAGTATAATTTCCTTAATATTCTTCTTCTTAATTTTGAAAGAATAATTCATGTTTATATAGTGGAGCTTGGGATAAATTAAGGTTAGATTGACAAATTTAAATTTGAATTTTTGAGATTAAATTATCGACAAGGTCCGAATTTAAAATTACATCTCTAAAATTAAAGATCAAAAAACATGGGAAATCAAGTTTCTTGTCATGGAATTTAGCTGCAATAAGGCATAGGGCACCCTAGTCTAGTTTTTTCACACATTAACAAAACTTGATATGGATGTTTAGGGTATATTAAAATCAGTACTTTTGCATAGTTAGGGCACTTTTCATAATTAAATTGATGATGGTAATTGATCAAACATGTTTTAGGGTAATGTAGACACATTCTCCTAGGTTGATAGGAAAATTTAAGGCTTATGGAATGTCTAGATGCATTAATGATAAGGTCACTAAAATATATTCCAAATAGAACATAAAATTGTGCTTTCACCTAAAAAGAAATACTATTTTGAACATTATAATTAAGTTATTTCATATCTAACACTTCAATACAATTAAATATAATTTTTAAGATACATCTAAAAACTTTGTACAAATTTTATTTTGATTTTTAAAAGACACTTTTAAAATATATAGAAATAAAAAAATCTATATGAAGTATCCTAATACCTAGAAATATCTCCCAAAGATTCTCCCAAACAAGGACATATTTCCAATATAAAAAGGTAAAAGTTTAACATATAAATCCCCTAATAACCATATCTAACAACTACTAGTAATTATCATTTCAACTCTAGCAATATTCACGTTAGTCATGCTTGTGAATCTCATTTTTCAATAAAAAGAACAGTTGATTATTATTCTATAATTAAAATGGTAAATACTAATTTTCCTCCTAAGAGCACTGCAACCTAACTCTAATGCAGAAACCTTTGGTTTTCATCAATAATTCAATTAATTAATAACTCTGAGGAAACTTACCAGGCTACCACTGCCGTCTGTTTCACTCCCAGCCCTACTGCTCAATATTCCTGAGTACCCATAATCAAGAAATATTAAGTTTTCAGCGTTGTGTGTTTGATAATGAGCTTAAGATTCGGGAACTCGCGAAGATTTTATTATATAAACTTTCAGATTGGTTTACAGAAAACATTTAGAAAAGAGAATGAATTAGTGCGACACGAATGACAGATTGGGCTTGTAGTGATTGTTTGCTTCCACTTACACAAGCTTAGCTTTACTGCTTCCACTTACCATAGTCGAATCTAATCTGTATGAAATGTAAGCCATAAAGATTTGATTCTGAGAATGCTTTAGTCCTTATAAAATGGCTTTCTGTCTACATAAGTCCGTGCTGTTGTCGCCCATTCCCAGCTACTACGAAGTAGACACTTTAACAGATATTACTCTGAAAGTGTAAACCGGGATATCATTCATGTCAAACAAAAATACATAATGACTAGCACTTGGAATGTGGGCTCTCTTTTCCAGAGGTCGCTTTGTCAAATTGATCTGGAATTGAGCAACTTGGTCCTTCTGCATACAATGAACAAATTTAGTGTACAACGAATCAGAATCTATATTACTAAATGTTGCCTACACATCCATTACTAACCCTAGTTTTACAGGTTGAAGTTGGTAACAAATGGAGATATAATTACAAATGATAACTATAATCTATGGTTTGAGGCAGTGAATTTTCTACGAGATGAATTTGTTATGATGACGAATTGGAGGAATGAGTTTTTATTATGATGATGAATTATTGACGTGAATTGTTGACAATTTGTCATAATGATGAATTGTTGACCGTAAATTTTCCTAAGACCATTATCTCTAAATAAACTGTTAATATTTTCATTGATCTTAATAAACCCAGCCTTTCAAATCTCAAAGCATCATGGTGTTGAAGTTTTAACCACCTAAAAGTCTTAAACTAATCTGCAGTGATGTAATGGCTCCATAGTGCCAATAGGTTAAGTACATGTACGCTGTATAATTCCAGGAGTTGTGATGTTTAAAGTGATTTGGTTTGTACTTTCTTCAAGGAATTACTCACAGGACTTCACGACGAATAGAAAAAGTTCAGAAAAGTATAAATTAGTTTATTGGTGGCCATTTTATTATTGCTGGATGGGAATAGATTCCATGTACGTTTCCCATATTTGAAAGGGTAATGTAGGATGGCCAATCACACAGGACATGGTACGGCACTATGATCAGGATTTGAAGGGTGGTCTCCGAGAATATTCAGAAGGACATTTAGGGTGGACGCAATTGTATTAAAAAATGATATGACACCATGACATTGACACCTGCATTGATGTGCAATCTTTAAAAATCATTTGTTTAATAATTTATTTATTTATTTTAATGAATACTGCATTTCTACATTAATCTCTAAAAAATATAATTTATACTTATTTATAAGAAAGAGAGGTGGAAAAGTGTGAGAAATCATAAACAAAGCACATAGAAGTAGTTAATCTACTAAGTAACTAGTCAAATTCTAAAGGATGAGTTTCTACTAAAGGGATTGTTTCAATTATCTTGAAGTTCTTAATCATTAGGGATTAACTTCCAACCTAAATGGAATCATCATTCTCTTTGTACTTGTAGTTATCACGATCAAGACAAATTATATAAACAAAAGAGATAAGAAGAGAAAACTAATGGTACTTACAATTGTGTGACCATCCAAACATTCCTTTATCATGACACTAAAAAGAAATAGATTAAGCACATATATGCAAATGCCAAGCATGTCCTTTATGTAGAAGAGGGTCATGTGAACAATGAATAAAGCCATGAGAGTGACATAGAACAAACACTATGGATATATCTATGTATGCAACCTTAAGGATGAAAATGACTCTTATTAGACAGAGAGGGTTGCATGCATGCAATAGTACATATTGCATTTCCCTAATACCCAATATGAGTTTGTGTGTAGACAACCTCCAATGTAACTATAATGTCCCAAGCCACATATCCATGATATTAACTAATCAAACAACATTTTTTTGAAATAACAACTAAGATGTGGCATGTCACACTACACAACAAAATTTCACACAAGTGTTATGTGCAACATAATGACACCAAGAAACTAACAATACTTTGGCCTCACCATTTTTATAAATAAAATAACACCAATATATGACTTAACAATCACAAAATGAAACCACCATAATGAACCTATAAAAGGAGTAAACGACATCAAAATGACAATCAATCACTAACCCATGATTGTGTTCTCTCATGACGCAATACTAAGGTAGGACAAGGGAATCATCAACCTCAACTCCATACAAAGACACTCTTACAATCTAAAAATACACCACCAAAATCTACGCAAATGACATAATGACTAAGAGGTAATTCACCATGATTAGATAATACAACCATCAATTTCTTGAATGAGGAGTAGGATGAGGATACATTACATCCAATTCATTCAAAATAAGAGTTTGCAATACCTAACACAAGGAAGAACCCCCACAAGAGTTTTCCTTACTAGGAGGTACATCCCCACTACCAACTAAAATGTTGAAAATTTCTTCCAAGTAACAACCTATTTCCTAATAGAAAAAGGTGCCACAAATCCCTAAGTTTGAGACATTTGTAGGAAGTCTCAACAGGCCAAGGGGAACAACTTTCATATACATGGTTTCCCTGAGAAATGATAAAAAGCCTTTTATTGATGAGGCATTAAATCATATCACTAGAGGATACTTGTGCCTAGATAGGACACTAGCATGCTCGAGGGACAATGGTGTGATTACATTAATATCTTGCATTTGTGTTGGAATCTTGGTCTAGCATCAAGCCATTATTCGGTGCAAGAGTCCTAAGAATGCGTTATAGTCCTTTCATATAATGGTGTCCTACTTTTTTTACTAGCATTCTGGTTAGTGAACTAGTCAAGGCCTCTACCTAGTACTCTAGGGCTAGCACAATGCTCATAAACCACAAGGAAAGAAACATGAAATCAAACATACTCTAAAATGATGAAAACAATTGAGGAACCAATGTAGTCTTAGAGCTTGATCTCATATAACATTAACCCATGAAGGGGATAACTCCCAATGATTTGGGAGTTGTCATGAGGATCCAACACAAGACCAATGAAAAAGGGGTGAAGGTAAGGGTGTTCTACACCTCCCAACCTGTCCATCACCACTCGAAGAACCCCAAATGAACACTCAACAAGGTGGGTTCTCATAACTAGATGATGTACAAGATACAAAAGAAAACTTGGAGCATTCAATGATAAAATTACATGCTTTATAAATGTTGAATTCACTTTAAAGTTGAAATTAAATTTTTGTCTAATTCATTTATCCAAAATTATATTAAGATAAACAAGCATACAAAATAATAAGATTTCTCAACTTCAACATTAAATCATGTAAAAGAATCCATATCACCAATTTCACTTATGTTGTGGGTTTGCAATCACTCAAGTTAAATGAGGTTCCAAAATATAATTATAACTTTAATAGAGGAATCAAATTTCATTTACATGCATTTTTTCAAAATAGTACAATAATGAAATAAATTATTTGTGAAGCCTTTACCAAATTTCTCACAGTTCCAATGCTCCTACCAAGATCCTCTAAAACCCCGGAATTGGCATTTCCATACCATCCAACCATGTAGTATCCTTAGGTCCACCCCACTATGCTAAGAGATAGTCACATGGACCACAAGAAAACTCACACAAAACACATGGGAGTAAGGTTTACACACATGCCAAACACAAATCATACACATGTGTCATACACATAATACAAGAATCACTGAATCAATATCACATGATGGATAAAAATAGATATACTCATTGGACACAAACACCAATAGCACAAGGATAATATACCCTCATTGGGCACACACACCAATGGCACAAGGATACAATACTCTCATTGGGAACACACACTAATAGCACAAGCATGAGATAGTGCCCCCAAGTATACATGCCTTAGATTCTTATAGTGAACCTATACAAGCACTCTAGTTATGTCAAGGAATGATTATATTAGTTTATTTTAACTACCTTGTTGTATTTTAGTTACCAATTATTAGGGAAACTCCCACATGACATACCATTAGGCCAATTTGGACCCTCAAAATTTTTAGGAGCCAATTCCCTACTACTCTCTAATAGCTCCATCCTAGGTTCTTCATTACTCAACATAAATGAGCATGTCACAAAAATAAGGCACAAAAGTTGGCACAAATTTTTTTTAAGATAATTTTAATTGATCAACATAAAAGACCATGAAGGAGACATGGATTCCCCCATTATAAATCATCCATAATCAATTGTAAAATACATTTTTTCTCAATTATTTTTAAACCTAAAAACTAATTATTTTATGTTGAATCCATTAATGGAAGCTCAAATTTCTCAATTTTAAAAAATGACAGTTTCCAATAACAAAAACAATTCCCTTTATCTGGTCAAAATGGGAAGCATCTAATTCATGAAATAAATTTTGAATTTTGAGATTTTTTGAAATTTTTTGCATGTTGAGGGCCCAAAATGGCATTTTTGAAATAAATCTAAAGATGATTTAAAATAATATATTTTTTCCAAATTAATTCTACAATGCAAGTCTTATGCTCCCTTAAAGGTGAGTATGACATTAAATATAAAAAAGAGCTTAAGAACATAAAGAGGAGAAGCGGATTGCTTCAATTTGTAAACACACTGAAATGATGAAATCATGCAATTTCTCCCAGATTGATGGAGTTGAGCCCACACACACCAAATAATCTTTGTAAATTCCCAATCCAATCGAATCCCAAGATTTCACAATTCAAAGAAAGAACAAATCTCCCAAAGTTCAAATTTCAAGAGGAGGGTTTTTGAGAGCCATTTTCACTTCAAAAATAAATGAATAAAAGCTTGTTATTTTTCCTTTTAATCTTTTTTGGTCAATTAAAGATATTTTAAATTTTAAATTTTCTTAATTTTATACTTTTTCCTATTTTCCTTTATTCATATTTTCTCATTCTTTTTTCGAAATATGATTGAGAAAAATAAAACATTCCATAGTAATTCATTTGTACTATATTTCACAAATAGATTCAATCAAGCATATGCTTTGGCAACCTAAAGTAATTTTTTTAACATAATTAATTTAACTCCATTTTCCCTTTTTCTTCAAATATATAAATAGTTCATTTTCCATAATATATACATTCATTTCATTCCTATAAATAATTTTACAAGAAGTAATTAAATTATAACATTGGTTGAGACATGTAATTATTGGTAACTCACAACATGGGCATACTACAAAATTACCTCTCATTTGGATTTATGTTAAGATAGCACTAAACGAGACACATCTTGTACTTTATTTGAGTATGACCACCTACTAATAAAAAGAAGGCCCAATGTGACATCTCTAAAATAATAACCATTGGAGAATAACTTTGATGCAATACAAGGGGTGTTAGATTTCTCAATATATCACATGACTGATCCTCAAACAATCTTTATATGAAAGACACATTAACTCTTCATTTGTCAACATCTACTTTAGTCTACCCTTGTAGCACTCACAACCCAGTTTATGCAACTTTTCATCCAAACTTTCAAAATGACTTGCCAAATAAATGAATGATTAAGAAACCCTTTAAGGGCTTACATAACATATCTCAACCTCAATAGTGACTCTTTTGGACCAAATAGGAGAACCAATACACCTACCCTACTATAGGCTACCCAATTAGCCCATTTTTACAAAGGGATTCCCTCTTAAACACCTGCTCTCTGCAAAAAATATTCAAAAAGTCAGTAACCATGTGTCAAAACACCAAATTATCTAAATTATTTGCTGCTACAAGGCCTTTGAGTCACTAATCAACCAAACCCTCTATTTCAAGGAAAAACACAAGGGTTTTAATGGAAAGCCATATACTCAGGTTTATACAACACAAATTTAATGCATCAAACCTCATTCTTATACCCTATACAAACTTAAAAATCCATCACTAGACCAATCCCATCAATATTTTACCAAAACCCTACCTTGGTTCCTTCATTTCACCATGAAAACACCATGTATGGCCCTAAGGTTATGTTCCCATGTCACAAATTTCTTCTCCTTATTTCTAAAACACATTACCATCTATTCTTCCATGCAACAATGTCAATCCACCGAGTAACAGATGAAACAATAGGTGGACTGACAATTATATCATTTTAATCTCAAAACAATCCCTTTACTACCCTGTTACAAACATATTAAGGAAATAGGAGTTATCCTCACAAAATTTGTTGATGAACTCTCAAATTTAACACAAAATGAAACTAATCAATACCACCACAAATTACATTGATTGTTAGAACAAACACAAAAGGAACGAGTCTGTACACCCTTTGCAAAGTCTAGAAAACTTAGAGATTTTATAGAATCAACATTATATTTATTTGGAAGTCTTCAATACATTGATCATCATCTATCCTTTGAGCCCTTTAAAGTTTTTTATACACTTTCAAATAAAAAACAACCTTCCTCCAATGTCTATACCTAATTTTAAATGCTTAACACCTTAACATTCCCTAATTTGGTTGTTCGATAACATTTCATGTCATTGTCAACATTACATGTTTTGAGCAATTTGTCATATTTGAATTCCCATAACTCCCAAACACCTAAATACATAACAAAATGGTCTTTGAGACCTTATTTATCATAAACAAGACCCTAACACCTTCCCCCCAAAAATAACCATATTACTAACATCTAATTACATTTTGTTGCATGACACCAATTCAAACCTTGCACTATGGTTGTAGGTGCTCCTGCACTAAACTCAAACCTACATAACTAGGTGGAGAAATAACCTTCTACCTATACCCACTTAGCACACATGTCAACTATGCATGCTCAACATATAATAGTCGAATCATAGTGTAATCACATAATAAGGTACACCATCATATAAAATGTAAGCCCATGAATCCAAATGTCATAAAACCATGATACATTTATTCAGAACATGAATAATAATATGCATATCCATGAACTAAATAATTATGATAACTTGAAATATAAAAATCACACATGCATCTCAAGAAATACCATAATACTGAAATACATCAAGTCATCATAAGGAACTTGGCACATTATTATAAAGAGTTAAAAGGGAAATACAATCGAGAGAGCTAAACCCTAAGAAGTTAAAGAAGGGTACAAACAAGTACAAAGATAAGCTACCTTTCAAACTTTTTAAGTGTGAAGAAGTTGGTCATTTTTCTTTGAAATTTACCTTAAAATATTTTAAAAAGAGAAATAATGAGCCTAGAAGAAATAAGGTTAAGAAGAGTCTCTACTTCATGGAAGATTCCTGCTCTATAAAGCATGATGAATCTAGTGGTATAGATAATGAAGATGAAATCCTATTTTTGGTTGCTAAGAAGATTGAAAATAAAGCTAAAGATCCAAGTGTTGTGTGTACTACATTTCATGCAAAAGATGAGGAAAAATCAAGGGTGATTGACAGTGGTTGTTCCAACCACATGACAAGCGATAAGAGAAAGTTCATCAAAGTAGTGAAGTAGGATGGTGGCATATGTTGGAAGTTTGGAGAGATTGCTATTTAGTTTGTCATTGATGAAGCTATTTGGCAACACGAGCATGATAGGTACACAACATTATGATACAATGTTGTAATTGATGTTAAAAATTTTGTAGATAATTTTGATTAGTTCTAATAGGTTTTGGAGATGTCAAGGAAGAAATTTGTGCAAGTTGAGTTGGTTCAGAAACATTAGTTGTACTAGGAATTTGTCTAAGTGTCAAATCTACCAATTTAGGGTAATAATGTGTCAGATTTTGGGTCCACACCACTCCACTAATAAAGATATCACTTTTTTATTCTTACATCATTTTTTTGGATGTTAGATGTACCTAATTCTACAATTTCATCTTGACTAGACAAACAGTTTAAGATATATGAGTAAAAGTGTTCGGCCTAACATATTATAGTTGCAATCTATATAGTGTGTTTGTGTGGGAGAATCCCTACTTATCCATGGATGATTTTTTGGCCTTGTGGTGTTGAAGATAAGTTTCTAGATGTCAATTGAGCATGAATTCCATACGGTATCAAGTTTTGAGGTCCACATGTTGAGATGTGGATACACAAATGAAGGTTTTTTCTTTTAGGTCTTATATGGAGCTAAGCTATTATGGTTGAAGATATGAAAAGGTTAAATAAGTATTGCTATCTTATGTGGGATCTATTATAGGTCCATTCCAACCTATCATAAGGTGTTTTGAGATTTGAATCTTGGCACTTTGTGAGAGTGAATATTTTTGGAGCCAACAACTTATATTTTGGGTATTACATCTAATTAGGCTGACCTAATTGATGTTATACTTGATATAGATATATATGTTGGATTATTTTCAATGTTTTGATGGTGTGGATGTGAATTTGAGTAGATCATTATGAAATTGAGTTGTGAATTTTAAGTTGAAGATAAGAATAGTGTGAATGAAGATCAAGGTAGTGTGTTGAATTGAAATCAAATAAATTCTATTATTATGCTTCATTGGAACTATAGTTCATGCATGTATTAGATCATGAAATTATAATAGTTCAAAATAGGATGTTAGCCTCCATCTCTCTTCTATCTTTTTAATGTGGAAAATGAGTCCACTTGGACAGCGAGTCCACTTGGACAACGAGTCCACTTGGATAGTGAGTCCACTTGGACAATGAGTCCACCTGTAGTGACCATTTTTGTAATATACTATAACTAATTATAATATATTGTGAGCTAACCCTCACCGTGGTTTCTCCCATTTTGGGTTGTCCACATGAAAATCCTAGTGTTCATGGGTTATGTAATGCTATGAGTGTTTCATGCTTTCTTTCTTTATTGCATTTGAATATGCATAACTGATCAAGGATGTTTAATGTTTGAATGATTTAAGAGAATATTGGTTCACCTCCCTCTCAATATTCTGGGTGTTCAACAATTGGTATCAAAGCTTGGTTCCTTGGAAGGAGCTTAACCACTTTTGGAAGGTTTGGATATTGAACATATGGCTAATAGAAAGTTTCCTATTCCTTTGAAGAGATTCTCATTTTTGGTTTTATAGAAGAAGATTGCATGCTTAATAAAGATGGAGAAATCAAAGCTACTCTTCAAGATCTAGAAAGAACTAGAGGTGAAAATATAGATCTAAAGGAAAATTTCAAAGAGGCAAATGAATGTGTCAAAAAATTGAGAGAGAAAATCAAGAAGTTTAGAGAAAGGCATAAAGAAGTCAGTGAATGGTTGAAACAAGCAAATGAAAACATCACCAAACTAAAAATACAAGTTAAAGCAAAGAAAAGAGTTGGAAAATGTCTAAATGCAATGGTGAAAAGAAAATATGATGAATGCATAAGGCCTGAACAAGAAGTGGTAAACCTAAGATCAAGTTTGGAGAAAGAGAGAAGTTATGAAGAAAAATTCAAGGTATGTTCTACAATGCTTGATGAGATGATTTCACATTAGAAACCATCAAAAGAAAACAATGGTTTAGGATTTGGCAAAGGTGAAAGCTCAAAAGTGGATTATACACCTAATTCAAAAGATAATATCAATGAACCTAAGAATATTTAAGACAAGAAAAACAATGGAAAGATCTAAAATCAAAGAAATGGAGCTAAAAGACCTCCTATCAAACAACCAAATACTCAAAGGTACCCATATTTCAATGGTTTTTGCTATTCTCGCAATAAATTTAGACATAGAGCAATGGAATGTAGAAGTAGAATGAATAAGAATGTCTCATCCTTTACTAGTCACTATTTTACATGTAAAATATTTCCTCATAGAGCAAGTGAATGCAAAAGTCAAATTATGAATGAATATAACATTTGTAGAATGATTCAATATTTTAATGGTTACTGATATACATGCTATAGATTTGGACACAAAGCTAATCAATATAGATATAGAGTGAATGAAAGGAATACTATTCAAAAGAATATCATATGTCACAATTATAGTAGACCTAGACATATAGCTAACTTTTGCAGAAGTAGAAACAAAAGGATAATTCGATAAAGAGGAATGGACTAGTCAAAATGGTGGATCCGATTGAATTAAAGAAGGAAATGTAAAATATTTGGAGAAGGAAGTAAGAGACAGAAGATAAGGGAGAATTTGTACCCTCCTCTGGTGCAGATGCTTCCTTTGAAAACCAAGCCAAGAGCTATGGCTTAGGGGGAGCTTTAATGGATATCCTTTATTCCCCACTAGAAAAGAGTTGTTGATGTCACTACACAAAAATATGTGATGTAGATCAATCTATTTGATCTATTGGTGAATATTGTAGAAGAAAATATGTCAATGCTAAAGCTTATGAATCTTTGAAAGCTAAATGTGCATACAAATTAAGTGTTTCCAACTTTATGGGTTGAAACATTCAATACAGAATTAGGTCAAATCGAAAGGTTATAAGAAAATTCACTAAGAAAAATTCATTTCACAAAATAATTTGAGAACCTGGAGAAAAGTTGTGAGAAGAGAATTCAAAGTGCATAAGGTAATATGAGATTCAAAGCATCGAAACCTTAGTTTGACAAATGAAGTAAGAAGGTATTTTTCAAATCTTGTGTGCCCTAGTTTTAAGAAATCTTTGTTTGAAATCATTTTTGCAATGGCTACACCAAAGGTTATATAAGTTATGGAGAAAACACAACATAAATTCAAAAGATACCTTGTCAAATCCATAGAAGATGACCCTCTAGGTGCATTCTCACATAATCCATAATGGGGTTTTACCAACTAAGGATATTATGGCATATATTTATGGAAAAATGGAAGAGAATTCTCCTAGTAAGTTAAGTGATAAATGGTCAAATGAATTAACTGGTGAGGATTTCACACTAAAGATAGAGTATAAAAACCTAGTTCAAAAGAAATTGGATGTGTGGCAATAGTTATCAAATTTATTTTATGATGTAAAGTGCATTAGAATGGCCTTGAGTAGAATACATGATTAGTTTATCTAGACTGATATGCTTGACATGATTACAAAGGAATTGATAAGAGAGGTCACTGGTCTATATGCTCCACTGGACTCATACCCATTCTAAGGTCTATTAAAAATAAAGATGTGATGGAGAAAATAGGTGCTACATTTGATCAGAGAGCCCTTGCAATAAATCCCATTAGAAATCCAACTGTTAGATATGTTGTTATGGTTATTGGTTACAAAATCTACTTTACCAACAAGGATAAATCTATTTCTACCACCGCAATCAATGTGGCAAATGAGATAGAAAAAGGTGCAGACTATAACTTCTGCGAGTTTCTAAGGGAATAGTTAATGGAGAATCTAAAGCATACCAAGGAAAAAAATATGTATTTAAGTATGACACTTTGATCATGTGCTTATGTGGCAACCAAAAAAGTATCCCTTCTACTTTTCCCTTGTTTCGGCCCTCCTTGTGAACTAGGCTTAATATTTCCTTGATTTAGTGTTGTAATGTGCTTAACACATTCACATTAGGTTTTGGACCCTTGTGAATTAATGAACATAAATGGTACCTTGTTAAAGTGTTGTGAAGTGTTGTAATTCAATTTCACACTTTTCTAAGGTTTAATTAATTAACTAAACCTAATAAACCTCTTTTTAATCAAAATAAACAATAATCTTGCCTTATTTTAAAGTGTTGTAAAACACTTTCACACTTTCTAGGGTTGTCATTAATAATTGGGCTTTCCTATACTTTAATTGGCCATATTTTGCATCCACAATCCTCATTTAATTCATCTTTTCGAGGATAATCTCAACACCAATCATTAGCCAATCATAATTTAAGTGTTTCAGGTTTGAATGGCCTAGATTTAGTGACGTGGAACTCATTCACTACCTTGGGTGAATGGGTTCCACCTAGATCTTTTGGTCCCAAACCTAGTTTCACACATTTCTAGCAATTTTTAAAATTGATCCCAAAAATTATGCCTGATGGGACTCATTTTCCACGTTGGGAAAATGAGTCTTGTGTGGTCCAAAATGAAAATTAATTCAAATTTCTGGTGGGATTTTATTCTCCTAGATATGATGTCAGCTTGTAGTGTTGTGATTTTGAGAATTTTTGCATAATTGAGTATAAATATAAGTTTCTTCCATTCATTTTCACCTAACAAGCAATCAAGTGATCCTTATAGAAAGTTTGAGTTCACAGGAGAATTCAAGAGCATTCAAGGGTAGATTATCAAACATTTTAGAGCAGCATTCAAGCATCAATAATCTTGTCAAGGATTTAATGCATCATGTTTGCTTTTGAGCTAACAATTGTGATGTAGGGTTTTATGATTCAATCAAGCATTACATTCAAGATCTATCACCTTCAAGCAAGGGTTTTATGATGCTAAGGTTTGGTGAGTTTCAACATCTCATTTTGTTCATTCATCATTCTCCATTCATATTTCATTCGATTTCAAGGTTTAATTACCAACAAGGGGTTTGACAAAGAAAAAGGTTCCCCTATTCACTATCCCAACAAAAATTTTCCCTATCCTTTGCATGTGATTTGTAAGTTGAGGTTGTAGATTTCCTAAGGAGAAATATTGGAGAAAAGTTGCAAATCATTCAAAGTTGTCAAAGTTGTCATCAAGCCTTGAAGAACATTGGAGAAGACCTACAGGTTGCAAATCAGGGTTTTGGATCTAGAAACCAATCAGGAAGGATAGAGAAAATTGAGAAGAGCAGGGTCAGGTTTTGAAGCTTCATAAAAGCCTAACTCCAAACTGATTCACCAATTCTGGCAAATGAGTCCTAATTCCAGTCAAAATTCTAATTTTTATAGATTCAGATACCCATTTGGCATATTCCTGTTCCTGCACAGAAACCCAATTTTTGGATTGATTTTCCTAGATTTGTAAATGATTCCCACTTAGCATTAAAGAAAAATTTCTAGTGTTTCAGAGCTCCTTCCAGTCAATCCCAAATTCTTAGGTGCACACCTTCTATCTTGTATTTTTTTGTTTTGGTTTACTTGCATTTCTAGGTCATTTAAATCAAGTTTACATCATATTAGGGTTTGGTGTTGCATCTTGCAATTCGTTATCTTTTCCAAGTCTAAACATGGTGGTGAACCCCTTATTAGTTTAAATTCAGCCCCTAGGACAACCCTATTACTAGATTTCTTTCTCTTTTGCATTGAGATCTTTAGGGTTACCCTTGAATGTAGTAGGTGGAAAGTGGGTATGCTCTATGTCCTAAGCCATATGATAGCATCCATCCCACATTTCATATAATTTTTTTTGGTGAACGTGTACTTAGAACACTAAAATTTTTATTTCAAGTGCATTATCATCCTAGACCTTGCTTGCATTAACATTGCATTGGTTAATTTGCATTCTAGGGTTTTCAATTTTTGCATTAGTGAAAGCTCATATAGTTTGCATAATTCGTGCATCTTATTTCACTAAAAATCACACAAAATTTGTATTTGTATTCAACATATAGATCATAAACCTTAAATTCATAAAATTCAACCAAAATTTTCTAAAATTTTTGAAAAAAAATCTCATTGGGACTCATTCACCACCTCGGGTGAATCAGTCCCAGTGTAGATTCTGCACTACATTTTCTGGCATTTAAAGCTCTATTTTTTATTTTTTGTTTGTTGTTGTTTCCTTTTTTCTAGTTTCTAGAATTTTTGTTATAAGCATTTCATTGTTCTTAGCTTATATTTCATTTGCATTCACCTTGCATTTAGTAGCTCTTGTATGAGTATTTGGTGTCCTATTGCTAATACTATAGTGAGATGAGGTTTGAGACTCATGTCGTCCCACGATAGCATAATCATTGTGGATCTTGGGTTGTCTAGCTCTTTCACTCCAAGTATTGACATTAGTACACTAGGTATGGAAAATACCCTTAACAACTCTTTTCCTTCAAGTAGTATGCAAGTTGAAACAAGGAATGAAAGTGTTCTACAAGAAAACATAATTCAAATTCATGAGGACCTAGCAAACTTATAACATCAAGTGCAAAATGACAAAATTTCAACTACTTCCATACCTACTATAGATAACATTCACCGCATGCTTGAAAGTGAACATGGACTTGACCTTGTCAAAAAAATAGTTCAAAACTTTGGAAAATACCTCACCCCAACCACTAGTTTTCCTTTACCAACAAGCAATGTCACAATCCAAGGAGGCACTCAAATTCCTCAAACAACAATTGCCTCTATACCTACCTATACCAACCCTCAAGTCACAACAACAATGCAACGAACTAGTAATGTAATTCTTTCCGTGGGTCTTTTTGCTAGCATCCCTAGTTCCTTTGTGGCATTGCACATCATATCTCCTACCACTTTACCACATATAAGCATTCCATTCACTTGTACCTCAAACACATACACCCCTTCACCTTTTCACTTCCATCTCATAACACAAACAATGACCCTCTCATAACTTAGCTCTTCCAAACTATTTCATCCCTTCTAAAACATATTTCCACCATCAATCAAAATCAAAATGGTTGACCTACATATTATGTCAAAATTAGTTTGTTGTCCTTAGAGATATTGTGAACACTAATGTGAGAAGGTGTAGAGGTGCCTAGATTTGAGAAATATGGAGGAAAGGGAGATCCTTCTAACCATGTTAATGCTTATACCACCTTATTTAGTGACTTTTTTTTTCATGATAAACTCTTGGCTAAGATTTTCCCTAGGTTCTCAAAAAATACTTCCTTGGAATGGTTTTCTTCTCTACCAAACAACTTAATTCCTTCATTCAATGAAATTTTTGAGGCATTTGTTAATCATTTCCAAGTGCATATGACTCCTAAGATGACCTTGGATGATTTGATGAGATACAAGCAAGAATAAGAAGAAGAAAAGATAATTGACTTTATCTCATGCTATCAATCACTTTGTTCCCAAATCAATGTCAAGGTTCCTGACCCTCACCTTCAGAAGATGTTTATAGAAAATTTGCAAAGCAAGATTCAAGATAAGCTCACCATGATGAAATTCCCATCCTTCATTCACTTATGTACCACCCCCCATGATTATCAAAATTCGGTTAGTAGTTGATATACAAAGTCCACTTCTAGCTAGACTGAGAAGTTTGAGACCACAAACCAAAATAATTCCCAACCTTTTAGAAAATAGAATAAAGGTTTCCTTCAATTCAACCCCCTCAACAAACAACTCAAAATGTGAATAACCAAGTAGTTGTTGTTAAATCCATGATACCCTTTAGCTATGGGAACCCAAAAAGAATATTCACTCCCTTACCTGATGCCCTTCATAGCATGATGTCCCAACTTTTAGAACAACAAATGATTACCTTGCCTCCTGTCAAAACACATGATCTGAATAAGCCTTTACCCTCAAGTTTTAGATCTCAAATGCTTATTGCCACTACCACTGACACAATGGACATGACACAGAACATTGTAAGCATCTTAAACATCTTGTCCAAGACCTCATTGATTTCGATTGTCTTTCTATTGGAGGTGTTAGTGATTGAGGAAATAATTCAATTTCCCCTCCTAACCAAAACATGCAAATATTTACCAACCCCATTCCCAAACATAGTATTTCATTTTTCAAAGTCAGCAAAACTACAAATAATGATGTGATGAATGTTGATACAGATGATGATAACAAGGGTTCTATTCAACATGATCCTATAGATAATGATCATATGGATGACATGATAGGAGTGATAGACATCATTCCTCGTAAGGGCCAACCTAAGAATCCTCTTGAAATTTCTTTCACATCTAAGGATATACTTAAACATGCACCCAATGGTCATGTTTACATAGTTGGATGTATCTATGACAAGCCCACTAATGAGATACTAATAGATCTCACCTATGGAGATAATGTGACCATTGAGGAATTCTTACTTTTGCATGAGCTTTATCAAGATATATATGATAAACTGAAAGTATGGATCAAGATGCACAATGGTTTCACTTGCCTTACAATGGGATCAATTACTCTTCCTGTTGAATCTCAGTTGTGTTTACAGTTTGTCCTTGATGACAAAATCCCTTTCAATTTGTTCTCATTGATAATCTATCTCAGGATGGTTCTCCTTGCACATCACAGGTTTTGGATGTTTCTTTTTCAGGCTTATTCATATCAGAGTGAGAATGGCAAAGTCTCCCCGATCCACTTTGAAATGTCTGAGTTGCCTATCAGCAAGACATTTCAGTTGTCATGGCGATTGAATTTATCTAACAGGCTGCTGTCGGCAAGACTTCTCTTTTGTTTCAGCAATAGAAAAGTGTTCTCTATCGGCATATGTAATACCGTCGGCATGAGGTCTTATCAATTTCATTATGTCTCCCTGATCTGCTTCAGAATGGGCTTATCGGAAAAGGAAATTGTGTTTAGTGTAATGTTTCATCGAGCGCTTTGTGTCTTGGCGACTAGCACAAGAAAGTTTATATCGGCATAAGTTATACCGATCGGAGGTTGAATGGGAACATATCGGCAAGAGTTTAAGGTTTCGGTGAAGGGTCATAGCAAAAAGGTTATGTCTCCCCCACTAATGCATGTGGAAGTCTATCGGCAAGAGTGTTGTTTTTGGTATGTAGTCTCACCAAAGACATAGTTTTTCACCCACCATGCACCAAAATATCTTATCGGCAGAGGTTGAGGCTTCGCTGAAATGTCACACCGACCGTCGTTGGACAACTACCTTCGGCAGGACATTCTGGAAGTCTCAGCGAACATGTGTGAATTCAGGGTGTTTCGGTATGACTGAAATGATCTACAAGATGTCTCCTCGATGGTTTGAAGTTACAGCGACATGTATTCTATAGTTGGTCTCATCGGCAAGAAAAACCATGTGTCATGGTGACCAATGTGTATCATGTGAAATTTCGGTGAAACATGGGGCAATCTCTATAGCGTCTTCCCGACTATGCATTGTCTTGCCGACCGCTGATGAAGAAATACATTTCGGTAAGACTCATATGTTTCGATATAATGTCATAGCGAACCCATCAAGTCTTGGCAACAAAGTCTAATGAATTAATTTCAGTGAAAGGTTGGTATTATCTCAGCGACTAAGAGTGGATAAAGTTTTTCAGCCAAACATAAAGTAATCTTTGAGAGGTCTCCCCGATATTGGTATGTTATAGCGACTCTCATAAGATAGAAGGGTGCATCGGAGAGAGAACCATTATGTTACAATGATATCACACAAGGGGTTTCTATCAAAGGCTCATCAATGTGGGATTGATACTGTCTTGGCGATCTAGGGTGAGCTCGAGATGTTTCGACAAAACAAGGGGTAGTCTATATAGCATCTCCCCGACTTTGTATTGTCTTAGCGACATAGGGTGAAAAGTGACTCTTGGAAAAAAATTATGAAGTCTACAAGAGGTCTCAACGATATCGTTTGGTCACAACGATATCGTTTGGTCACAACGACAGTGAATGAAATAGAAGGGCGTCTCGGTGAGAAAGACTCTTGTGTTTCAACGAGTGGTTAACGAAATGTCAAACTCTGTGGCCGTTTATGGAAACTTCAAAATACAGTTGTAGGCTAACATCATGGATTTGCATTGAATCTCATAACTGTTACATGACAACATATTGATTGAGTTTCCTCTTTGAGCAGTTGCATTTTTTATTTAATAGGATGATTTGCAGCTCTCTGGATAAGCATTACTATTGATTTTTAATCATCATCTACAGTCTGTCAGTATTTAGCTTTATATTCAAGAATCAACAAGAGAATCTAAAGATCTCGTGAAAAACGTTTTGAAGATTTCTTCACAACCGACATACTTGAATATGTAATTAAATACCTATGTTGAAAATTGTAAGGGTTGTTGATTTTGGAATTTTGAGAGTATCATTCCTTGTCTGTATGGAAATGTATGAATGAACTCTGTAGAAATATATGTGCTTAACTAAAAATAGAGAAATCCTCTTATTCACTATTATT